>OY730484.1:12170629-12770629 GCA_963422695.1 Xylophagus ater | reverse complement strand
AGTATAACAGTTCAAGAAACGTTCCAATGCCATATTTGCATTTGATGTTTCACCTGATATATAGAAATGAAAAAAACAACAATATCCTTCAAGGGAAATATATATAAAAATATGTATACAAATGGAATGGACTACAATATGAGGAAAGAATATAAAAATAATAATAATACTATGAAAAATGAAAGGAAATTGTAGCCATATGTTAAACGAATTTTGTGTCATCCACAAATGATACTCCACATATAATATCGCCCCAGGGGATTAAAGAACCAAAAAAAAAAAAAGAAAAAAATATATATCTTCGTTATGGACATTCAAGGAATCAGTCGTGTAAGGCTTTTATTCTATATCGGAACTTTCTTTACAAATATAGTGTTCTCTATAAATCTTTAAAAAAAAAAATAAATCAATAAGACCAACATATTATATAGCAACAGTAATAATAATAAGTTGTAATTATGGCTTTAATACATCATAAAATGGCACCAATTTCATTAAGAAAATTTCGAAAGGTTGGCGTATGTCCAACAATAAGGGTAAGTCAGTTCTGGAAGAATTCTTAAGAAACATAAATTTTATAAGGAAAAGTTTTTGATAAATATTCGAATTGATAAAATATCTATAAAGGTACTTAGTGAAAGGATACACATAATCAAAAAAGTATTATCTTTGATCAATTTCAATCGATAAGATTACCAAATTTTAAATTTTATACAATTCGGCCAATCAAAGGGGTTCATAAACTGTAAGATAATAGAAATAATTTTAAAAAGTGGAAAATATATAGAAAGGCTTCTATTCTAAGAAGGCAAGTGTTATTATGTTTTTCTCAGACAATTCATAGACTTATTATTATTTAACTAACTAACAATAAATAAAGGAGGTATATAGTACAAAAATTCCGAAACAAATATCCCATATTTTGTTTTGTTGTCTTATCATTTTCTTTTGTATTTTAACAATATATCCTTTGAATTTTCTTATATCATAAATTCTATAAATTCAAATATTCATATATCGTAAATAAGATGATGTGTAATTTAAAGTTTACGATAAAGAAATTGATTTTTCCTGTTTTATAAAAAAAAAAAAACAACAATTTTTTGTTATATATTTTAGCTAAGCTTTCGATTTCCAAGAGCTTTCAGGTTTCGTTTTTTGTATATCCTTAAACAAATTCAAATTACAATTGGGATTGTGTCTTGGATGAATATGAAATTTAAGTATGTACTACGAAAGTTCAAAATTGTTTCGTTCATTTTCGGTAGAAAATTTTGAACGAAAAAAAAAAATCCTTGTAATATATAAAGAAACAAGGACCTACCCGGTATTTTAGTACTATATACCGGGCCCGGCAATTGTAGTGTCCGGATTTAAAAACGCTGTCATTTTTTTGTTTATAGGTCGGTTTTATTAAAATTTATGGAAATGATAGTCTATAATACGTAGTTAATTTTAGAATTATTCGAATTGTATGTAACCGCCTTTTGCCTTAATCATCAGCTTCAATCTCTTTTTAATCGATGTACACGATGCACACGATGCTCGCACGATGTCTTGGCTTAAACGGTTCCATGCACAAGTCGAATCTTATTCTAAATTGGCCAAAGTTGTGTATTTTCTTTTGCAAGCATCTGTTGTAAAATTCCCCGAATGGAATAATCCAACGGATTCAGATCTGGTGAATACGGTGGCTGCTGTTGTCTCGTTGAATCGTTTAATCGTACGATACACAAACTTTTCACCCAAATTCATGTCATTTAGCTCTCTCCGAATTTCAATGTTTGACTTTCCAATCAAATGAAGGGCAGCAATTGAATTTCGTTTAAGGTGCATTGTAGAAAAAAATAAGAACGTGTCTTTTCACTAACAAATAATTTTTACTACTGACAGACAATATGCCAAGCAACATTCATGTTAAGTTTTAGTATTACAAGATGTACGATTTACATTTGACAGAGATTTGAATTGGACGGACACTTCAATTGCCGTACCCGGTATTTGTTGATATAAAACAGATGAATCGTATACTATATACCTGTTGTGTCCGATGGTATTATATTCTTCGATTCGATTTTTATGTAGAATATTAGAATAAATGAGAAACAAGGGGATTCCCATAAATTTTCATGTTATACTTTTCTTTTTAAATGTTTCATCCTATAATTGGGATAGAATCGATTTTCATTTCAAAATTTATCTAGAAGAAATGGCTATTATTGGATTTATTTCGTTTTTTTTTTCTCGTCTTTACAAATCCTAATTCAACTCTGTTAAATGTGATTAATAAATACCGTGCGAAAACTACACAAACATTAGTATATATACTAATATCATATATATATAATATCTTTATGTAGTCGTCATAAATGTAAACGTTCTTACAAAAAAAAAAAAAAAAGCATAAGCTCGAAGCACAAGGTATGTAATATAAATATGTGCTAAAACTAGAGTTTTCAGTATTAGAATCAGTTGTTCTTGTGGGGTTATGTGGGTGCTGGTGCTGGTTGGAATATATGATAATCCAATGGGTGGTGGTTTGCTTTTATAAGTTGTTCAGATTATGAGCATATAGTATTATAGTTGTGGGTGGTTAATAATATACTTCACAATTCACACTACCAATTCTTCGAGTAAAACTGGATTTAGGTATACATATATATAAACTTGATACCCACCCTCACTATGTGTAGATGTCAGCCTTAACAGTCAATGGTTAGTTGTTAGTTGCCGCCGTGCTCTGATCCGTTGAGGTTTTTTTTTTATATGGAAAGGATACTTTCCTTGTTTTTTTTTTTTTGAATTTTACTTTTTTTGTGATAAATGAAAAATACATAAAAGAAAATCTTTATATATATATATTTATGATATTATTTTATTTTCAAAAACTTTTAGCTGTTAATATTCCATGTTTTTTTGATTTATGTGATTGGTGAAAATTTTCAATAATTTTTTTGAAAAATTATGAAAATTTTCTTCGGTTTTTTTTTTTTGTCAAAAAAAAAAGAAAAACACTCGACTATGGAATAAATATTGTATTTCGAAAGGAATAAAATATCTAAAAGAATGAATGTTCTGTAAGTGAAGAAAAGAAAGATCCATTTCTTAATTGGTGTATTTTTCTTGTATGATTTTTGTGTGAAAATTAGAAAATTGATGGTAAAAAATGTTTTTCGTTTGCATTCGTTTTATTTTTCTTGAATTTTTTTTTTTTGTTTTTTGTTTTCCATATGAAAAATCCAGAATAATATAAAAAAATGACCGCAGAATGATTCAGTATTTAATTAAAATAGCGTGTGGTGACTTTTAACTGCCTTTTTCTTTTTAGAGAGTCAAGGCTAACGATTAATATATATACTATAATACCAAAGTTAGAAAAGCTAAAAAAATACGAAAAGAAAATGTCGCTTAGAAAAGGTTGCAAACGGAAAAGTTAGCATGTTTCAAAATTTTAAATTTAAATGTTATTATCTTTATTTTTTATGTTTATGTTTTTTTAAATCAGAAAAAAAAGAAAACTTCGTGTGTTATTTTTCCCGCTTAAAAAAGCTTAAATGCAACAAAACATTCAAATAATAATTAAAATAATTAATTTTTTATGCAATATTTAAAAATTATGTGCCATCATTAGAAGAAATAAATCCATAATATTATGATTAAATCAAATATTGGAATACTTTATATAATAAAAAAAGAAAAGAAGTGTTTTTATGATTAATTTATGATTCGTGTTTCTTATAATCAAAATAATCGACCAATAATATTGTTAATAATATTTTCGTGTTATTTCAAATTAAGTGTCACTTGGAAAAATATGATTTTTTAAAATCTTTTATATATTATGTGATAGGTGTTTTTTTTTATTTACTATTATCTAAAATTTAATAATATATTTTTCTTATAATAATCTT
Source organism: Xylophagus ater (assembly GCA_963422695.1). NCBI lineage: Eukaryota > Metazoa > Arthropoda > Insecta > Diptera > Xylophagidae > Xylophagus > Xylophagus ater. The sequence continues at coordinate 12,766,718 of OY730484.1, read as the reverse complement.
CGTGAGTAACATTTGTGCACATACGTTAAAAGTAATGGTATGATTAATTTATTGGTTTTTAATATTCAAGTTTCATAATTTAAAAAAAAAAAACTAAACTAAACTAACTTAAAACTATATCTTTTATTCGTTTGAATATGTTGCATACCTACGTCATTGATTTTTCTCTATATTTTCACCTGGTGAACTTTTAACTATATACGAAATCGAATCAATCACTCAATTTTACATGTGTTAATCATATATAAACAAGTATAGAACTTAGAACCAGGATATATTAACTTCTGTTGGACTTTTTATAATTTAACTATTCGAAATCAAATTTTATACTATATAAAAATATATTTTTCAACGATCTAGTTAAAATCATTTCAGAACATAATTATGAAAAACCCTTTGGCAATTTTGAAATACAAAAAAAGAAGAAAAGAAAATATCAGAAATTTCCAGTACAAATTTTCCATTTCTCTCATGTATGTAGTTTTTATAATGCTCTCGATTTTTCAGTTCATTTAGTGCAACCTGATTTAAAATATTTGAAATATGAAAATCCAAACAAAAAAGAAATGTCCAATGTTTATGTTGTAAAAAAAAAGAAAAGAAACTGACGCTTCGTGAATATAACACTCCTGCGGGCAAGCTAGAAATAGTTTATAACAAAAAACTATTGTAAGTTAGGTGGATTTACTCCAATTTCGAAATGAATCTTTCTTTTAGTGATGATATATGATATATATGATATAATACCAAGAAAAGGTTTCACAATAACTAAATTATTTCCATACAGTTTATTGATTTTAACTACATACTATATATCAAAGTTCGCCGATAATTATAGTGAAAAAATAAAATTTTCAAGTATATTCGTTAAGGCGAAGGATTCGAAATTATGCAAAATAATTTGAAAAAATTATAAATTTTCATAAAAAAAATATAAATTGCATATTTGTAGGCGCGCCTGTAAATACAGACCCTTTTAACTCATGATATTTAAATACTTGAACGAGTGATACGGCATATTATATTTGCGATTTTTACTTGTTTATATTATACTATATACATTCGTACTATCTAAATTCTTTTTACGAAAGTAATACATTCATTTGTATAACTAAATCATTATGGAATGTCGCTTTATGTTTGTTTTTTTTTTTCAAGGATTTGGTGAAAAAAAAACAGAACTAAACAACCATCCAAAAAAAAAAAATCAATATGAAATTGTTGAAAAACAAATTTTCCAGGATATTTTCATATGGCACACATTTCAAGTTGTAAATTTATGATATAAAGACAGGAAAATATAGTTCGGTATATTTCTTTTATACGAGTATATAGGGCCTTCTTTATACATTGTATATCCTTATATGATCAAAATAGAATTTCGATAAACGAATAATCATTTCGATTTTTGCAAAAAAAAAAATAGGAAGAAAATATTTATTTTGGGCCTAGGACAGGTATATAAACGAGGTCAATTCAATAAATAGCGTCAAACTATATTTAAATGAACAATAGTTGTAATCAGTTGGTCACCATATATAGTTATGTATATCTCACTTTTATCTAGTATTCACAATATTTTCTGTAATACCCGGCAGTTATATTTTTCCTTTACAAGAGTGGGAAAAGTCATGAACGTTTTATTGTATATATTTTATAGGAATATGATTTTCCAAAAATGAAAATCAAAAAAAAAATATGTTGACCCAACTAACTACTAACTAACTAATTGTATGAATTCTTGATTTGATTTTGAAATACAATATATGTGTTGAACATTTATAACAAGTGACTTCTTGTTTATCAACCCAGGAAAAAATTATATATTTATTAGTAGGAATCATGTTTCTGATGGAAATAATGTAATTAACACTTAATTTCGTATTTATTATCATTGTATAATAATAATTTTTGAGTCTTAGAGAAGTTTGTGTATAAATAATAATTTCTAGAATACATGATATTCATGTAGGTGTACTTATTATATTTAAAAGTTTATTTTTTTTATATCTAACATACAATTTAAACTACACAGAGTGGCGTGGAATAATCGTAAAAGCATAGATTAGTATATCTAGATGTCCAAGCTAAATGAGCGGCGTGATGTTCAGTGTTGTTATTGTAGGTGAACTTAAGGAAGAATAGATGAAAATAAGTTTAATGTGAAAGAAAGAGAAGAATCTATATTGTACCGGGATATCACTGTACAACAAGAATCAGTTGAATGCACAGGCGTTGGACATCTTTATTATTAGTCTATGGTAAAATGTTGTAATTTGCTCAATTTTGTGCCAGTCTATCTAAAAACATGTATGCTTAGATAAAGAAATGATCCCGTGCCTGAACAAACAAATGTATGAATTCAGCTGATGAGACCCTAAGCATATTTGGCAGCGAAAACAATCATTTAAAATAACTTTCAAGCAATACTTTCTCTCTCTCTCCTTTTCACGAGATGGTGATTTATAAAAATTAAATTACTAATAGTTATATTAGTTTGAAAAGGCGAAATACATATTTATAAATACCTTCCAAAACATTCCATCGTTCATTTCTCCATTATTTTGGCTACATTATTGTCCGGTTCCCATCTCGAAGAGTTTCTATATTTTGAAAAACAAAATAAACTCCAAATACCCAGCTCAAACCTAAACTCTTTTCAGGGACTGCTCCTAAATAACGCAAATTATTTACCGGAAAGCAGGATCATCTAGTATATTCATCAACACTGATCAAAATACTAAATACACCGTTTTGGCGTTTAGAGATTTGTTTCACCAGGCTTCACTGATGCTTGTTTGAATTTAGAATTGGCTTAGTGAATCCACTTTTCATCACTAGTAATAATTCGATGTAAAAACCCTTTTTTTTCCTTTGAAGCAACAATTTGCAAATGGTTTTTCGTTTTTCTTTTAATACGTACATGACACCCAATTTCCTTGTTTTTGAATCATTATAATTGAATGTAGACATCTGGAAATAGTTGACTTATCAACATCTAATGTTTCTGCCAATTCTTTAAGCGTTTAGCAAGGGTCTTCATTTAATAATGTTTCTAATTAAGCATGTGATTTTCCTCGTTCTTTGCTTTCTACATCAAAATCATCTTTTTTTCCATGCTCAAAGGATAAATTTCCACGGCAGATTTCTTTGCAATAAATTAATGAAATAATACTTTCCAGAAATTATGTTTATTTGGAATACAATTAAAAAAACAAACAATTGTCATATACTACATTTGAAGTTTATAGTACCGTCAAATACATGTATTTTCAGTCTAAACTAACTCTAAATAGCATAGACTAATAACAAAGGTATTAATAAAGAGAAGATGTGGAAAGTTCAAAATAACCCTTATTTAACATAAGTAGTTTACATTGGGTCTTATGACAAAAGCTTTACGCTGTAAGTGTTAAGTAGGAAAAGGTTTAGTAATAATTCATCGATACTGTACTCGCACATTATATCTCTCTGACGGCTCAAATAGAACTGATGGAATGAATTTATCAAAAATATCGCCGCGTAGCTTAGTTGAAGTGTGCAACGGGGTAGCGAGCCCAGTTAAGCAATGTAACTATAGCGAGGCCTGGCCGCATAGTTTAGCTCAAGTGTGCGGCGGGCCTTAAGGTCGTAAAAGTTCGTTCCATAAGATCTAATGTAGTTTACTCATGTTAAATGAAAGCTTTTACGAATTTTACATATCTTTACTCATTTATATCTTGGCTTATGGTATGAAAATGGCTGAATCATAATATTTCCTAACCGTACCCCTTATTTTGTGTTTTTTGAATACTTTTCCAACAAAATCTTGCCAAGACTTATATATGGATTTTAAGAGTTGCCATTTAATTGAACTACCCTGTATGTTTTTTATACTAATTTATACGAAAAAAATTTAAATACATTATGTATGAAAATTCATGGAAAAGAAGAAAAACCTCTTGAATCACATATTATAAACATTTTAGTTAGAATTCAAATGTATCTTTTCGAGGGTTTTAATAGAAGTTTTAAATATTTTTATTTTTATTTTATTTTTTTTTTTTGTTAACATAAAACAGTTATAACATAAGTTCAACTAAAAGAATAAGAAAATATATGTCAAGATGCGAAACAATTTATTGTGCATACATATAACACATATATGAGTGCAATGCAATTATTTTATTACATTTTTATTTTTTCATATTTTTCAAAAGATATAAAAACTACAAAATTGATATTATACTAAAAATAAATATTTTTAAAAATAAATTCTAGAAAAATTTATTGACATATAAACTAAAAATTGCTTCTTTTTTTAACCAGCGTATAGTGTAGCACTAGACCCATGAATATTTGAACGACAAACAGAGTAGTAGTGTTTTTCCGTCTATAGATAGAATTAAATCGAAATTAGAAATTTTTTGGGTGTGTAACTTGGTCACCATTGGGATTAAAAGTTACACTATAATGTCATATCGTTTGATTAATGTATTTTTTTTTTCTGTTTTTTTTAATTACGTTTATTGTTTTATTTCAATTACTTTTTCAATTCAATTATGTGTATTTTCTCCATTCAAATGTACTATCAAAAATAATTCAAATATTTATTTCAAGTTTGCTTTTAGGCGTAGGCAAATAAAATTAGGATTTGTATACTCGTAGTTTAAGTATTATTCAATTAATTTAATGAGGAATCTGAGTAGAGAAAATGTGGTCACCTCGTAGGTCACGTCTTTAGTTTGTGCCTTGATATACTAGTATCGAAGGTGGTGTAATATACATATAGATTTCCAGTCTAGAATACATTTTTATGACTACTTTTTATCCCCTATCATAGGTACTAACAGGTATATTAGTTTTGTCACTATATTTGTAACACATCGAATCGTAGAAAGGTTTTAAGGATATGGTTATGTGTAGAGTATCAAAATTTATATCGATTTCTGCATGTCCGTATACAAGATAACTCATAACCCCGTTATCCGATTTTGATGAAATTTACAATGTGAGTTGTAATTCTTTAACTTGGTTTGATATTGCATTTCAACAAATTCGACCAATGGTGGAGGAAGTTATTAAGCAAAAACCAGGATGACCAGAAAGTTTTATTGTTATTTTGCTTATGGTTTTTTTGATTTAATTTGAAAATTTGTAAACAAATTTTGTTTAAATTATTTACATGAGTTGACTACATAAATAGACGATACCATGGTAAATTTCAGTGAAATCGGTCCAAGGATAGTGAAGATAGAAATAGTCGTATGGGAAAATAAGCCTGTTCATTAAGTTTTTCCGATGTATTTTAAAAACTTATGGTATCGTATATACCGATTTGAAACCAAACTGCTGCACCAAAGAAAAGGGAGTACAATAGATCTTAAGATCGCAGTACAAGAATACTCTAATATATAATCTAATCTAATCTAATCTACCGATTTGAATAAAATTTACAAAAGGGGTTTATGCTATTAGGCCCGAGGCTACTTGTGAATTTGAGCGAATTTGAAGAAGACGAAATGAAGTTAAGGAGGAAAACCTTGAAATTAAAGGTTTTCGTGCTTCTTTCTCAGAGTTAATTCATTGAACTATAGATTTGTTAACTACCAGTCCCATTTTTAACATAGGGCATCAAAAAATCTGCTATTGACCGACTTTACGTTACTACTTGTATATGTTTGAAAGATGTCTTATATATGTGCGCCTAAAGCTGCAAAAACAGTTTGCGCGTTTGATGCATAAGCAGCTTAATGCCACATATACAGTTTAGGGACTTAGGGAGTAGTTATCGATCGATTATCAGAATCAAGGAAAGAATTTTGTAAAACAAAATTAACCTATTTCAAAGAGTATTTCTTTAATAAAAAAATAACTCAAACATGGAAAATAGTTTAATAAATCTATTGCAGATAAAAAATCTTACGTATATCACGTATTTTATTTTTTATAATTGTTTTTATAATTTCAATGATGAAAAATATTTCCTAAATTAGCTGTTTTTATAATAATGTTTCAATTTCCATTCATTTTAATGAAGAGCTGTCTATTTGTTGCTTTCATTCAACATTTTTCCTTCATTATTAATCTTAAAGTTGAGAATTAGTATTAAATTTCACTGACATTTATATAACCGGCTTTCCTGCCAAATCAGTAAAAAATGTTAGTTTTCACTTATTCCACAATTTTCTTCATTCTAATGATCGTCCTATAACTACTCCCTTAGGATTGTTGCTCGTTGTTTTGTTTGAAAATATCAAACACGATGAAAATTCTTTTTTGTACGTACTTTGAGAGCTTTCGGGCCTCATTTCAAAAGAGCTTTCAAAAAGTGGTCACGAAAATTTGTTCTAGTGTGCAGATCTATACATTAATTAAATAATTTTTTATAGTACTGTGGTGGCTCAGGTTTGATCCTTCGGTAATTTTCCATTTATATTTTTTTTTTTTCGTTTTAAGCATTCAAATTGAAAATCAATAATAACTGCTAAAGATGGAAACATGCAGCACACAAAATCGGTTTAATAATAATAATAATAATTGCATACTTTTACATATAACAGGTGATTCATCGTGAGGTACTTTTTTCAATCGGGATTTTTCTACACTTCACGCGTAAATAGTGTGAAGCTGTCATTGCAGTTTGACTCAGTAGTGAATACCATTTCATTATGGAAAGATTTACACCGACCCAGCATCTCCAAATTTTGGAGCTGTGATTTATCGCAGAATTTTGTTTAGCGATTCGCCCTAGTTCTGACTAAATGGCTACGTCAATAAGCAATAATTAGGTATTTGGGCTGATGAATAACCCGAAAAGTATCAAGAGCTACCGTTACATCCAGAGAAATTCACGGTTTACTGTGGTTTTTGTAGAAATTCTCTTATCAGCCGAAATAGCTCAGTTGGGAGAGCGTTAGACTGAAGATCTAAATGTCCCCGGTTCAATCCCGGGTTTCGGCAAAAAGTGGGAAATTTTTTTTTTAATTTAGTTATTAAGCCAAAACCGGGGTGACCGGAAAGTTTTGTCATTTGTTTATTACATGGTTTTTTGGATTTAATTGAACAATTTGTAAAGCTATTTCGTTTAAATTAATCATGCTGGGTAACTACATAATTAGAAAATAGCATGTTAAATTTCAGTAAAATCGGTCCAAGGATAGTGGATAAAGAAATATTCCTAGGACCAAATAAGTCTGTCTATAAAGTTTTTTTTGATGTACTTTAAGAACTAATACACCGATTTAAATAAGATTTGCAGATTAGATTTATGCTATTAGGGTCTAGGTTACCTGCAAATTAGATGAAATTTTGAAAAGAGGAAACAAAGTTATGAAGAAAAAGCTTTGAAATATTGTTATTTTTGACAATTTTTCTGTCCCATTTCTGCCATAGAGCATCAAAAAATCAGCTACAGGCCAATTTTCAATTACTATATGTTTTTTTTTACTTTCCCGATAAACGAATCTTTATAGGAGAATTCAAATAATTAATTACTTTTTTAATTAATACAAAAATAAAAATAAAGAAAAAAAAATGAAAGACGAGATAAGCAACATTTTGTTATCATTAAAACAATTTCTGATGACGTACATATTCTAATCTATTCAAAATTTTGTATTAATTGTAAAATTGCTTAAGTATAAAACAAATTTCTATTTGAGGATTTACACAATGATAGAATTTAATTATGTTTGTGCTAAAAAATTAATTATGTAATGAATTAAAATTTAAAGCGCAAACATTACTCACGCTCGATTGGCTAGTTTCCACTCGTAATACTTATACTAGAGGCACACATAGGGTATTCATACCATAGTTTAGGGATACCATGTCGTATACAATATGTGTGTCGTCGAATACTATCCGAATACCATTTCAACTACGTAGCATAAATCTGGTATTTAAATTCGAAAAAGTACGTAGTATTCCCTTTTTTACTTAATTTTTTCAGACACTGTAATCTATTCTTTAGTGATTGTCGCGCCTTTTTGTTGAAGCGGAAAATAGCGAATGGAATTTTGTAGGTAAGCTGAGCAATTGACACATGTTTACACTTTTTTTTTGAAAATTTTATTTAAAAAAAATGGTAAAAGGAAAGAAAAAACGCAAAATTTTATCGATGGATGAAATCTCAAAATTTATAGATGTTTGTAGGAATCATATAGAGGATTTAAAAGGAGCGAAAAGAAATTCCCATATTCTCGCTGAAATGGCAGAATTTCAAATGTCAGACAAATACTATGTTTGATGTGTGCCAACCCCTTTTTATACCATGGTACAAGGCTATACTGTAGTATCGATACTAAGGTATGAATACCCTATGTCTGCCTCTACTATTAAACAAGTGGTTAAAAATTAGACCTACAGAATCGACCACCTAAAGCGTAGCTATGGCCAACATTTGAATGATATAATCTTCAAAAAATAAGTGATATCGATTGTTCTTTCGGTTCTTAAAGTTTTATATATTTTATATAAAAATATTTTCCTGAACCTCATGATGAATCACCCGTTATATTACGATTAGTATTTTTCTTATAGAATACTGTATTTTATACTCTTTCATAATCTCTATTTACATTTTTATATTCAAATCCCAAATCCAATTTTCTACAGTATTTTAGATAATGAATTCGTAAAGATATACCTTTCTATTTTTTAGAGATTTTTCTTCAGACAGATTTTATACGAAAACGAAAGAAGTCCTTTAATGAAATATTCATTTAAGAGAAATCATATGCAATACATTATATTTTTATATGATATTACAAAGATACTTCTTATCCCTTAAAGAAATCAATATTGATACTTCAGACAAGAACTTAACAATTTCTAATGAATTTTAAATGGTTTTATTCAATAAAAGAGTATTCCAAATTCGAATTTCAATTATTGTAATATAATCAAATTCAAGAAAACAAAAAACCGCAATATTACACCGCTAAAATCTTCGCGAACAAAATTTACATAAACGAATTAATTTTTGAGAATTGTTTTATGCCTAATATAATACCAAAAAGTGTAAGAGTGGGGAATCTTAATATTGAAATTTTTAAAAAAAAAAGGAAACATTTATTGAATGATTTTATCTTGACTTTAATTTATTTAAAAAATTTGAAAATTTTCTGAAGACTCCTTAAAGTCCTTATAGAATGTCGTTCATGGATATTTATTCCGTTGGTTTTTTGTGAAGGATTTATAGACTGTGTTGAATTCCATCACTTTTTTTTTGCATTAGTTATTTGCAAACAATTATAAATTATTCAAAAAGTTTACTAGCTTTTTTTTTTCTTCAAATCACCTTACTTGAGTGAAAGCGACGATATGCGAGAATTTGCATATATGTTTAGATCTATGGTTTTGAAAAGAAATTAAATACCAAACAGAAAACTAATACGGCTAAAAAAATGCACAGACTTTTTTTGATCGCGTGCGCAAAAATTTTCCAGGAACAAAGAAAACAATCATTAAAGTTGACATACCTACCAACTTGTTGATTAAATCTGAACTCAGGTTCAGGTTTTTGTGGGTTTTTTTTTTGTTCATAATTTTTATATATATACTGGCCAATTCCACCATGTATATATCCTTTTTGTAAGGGTTTTTAAACATGATGAGGTCATGGCATCGACATTCTTTTCTAACTTTAATATAATGTATATACACCCAAAACATATACTATATATTGTTGCTATTTACTCTTGTTTGGTAAATTAGCGCAATTTCAGAGGTTATTAGGAGTAGAAGCCAACAAAAAAAAAAAAAAAACCATAATGGGCAACATTTTATCGATTTGTGAGCTTCTCTTTTTTTCACGTTTTGCACGAAAGCTTGACATAATGATTTCATGTTGACTTATGGTTGCCTTTTGTTGAACATTAAATTGTTACAAAAGATTGTTTTTTTTGTTGTTGTTGTTATTTTTCTTTTACAAAAATGTTTTTATTTATTCATTTCATTAGGATAATTTTTTATGAGGTTAGGTTTCCATGTCTTTAACTAAACTAAATGAGATTACTTCTTTATTGTTTGCCTACAATGACAATTTTCTATAAATATAAAAAGGTCTTTTAAAAAAAAAAAATTTTTTTGCATATCCTTGTCTAACAAAAAGTCTGGTTTAAGAATTTTTTATTAAATTATCCTGGTTAGAGTAAAGTTGGGTGATATAGAATAACTTTGCAAATTACAAAAGCTTTATAAATAAACAGAGCAAGAAAAAAAAGAGAATTTCATTCATTTATGTAAAATTTTGTAGGCAAAGAAAAATAAATATGAAAGACTCGAGACCTGCAATTGACACAGAACGTCTCCAGCTAGAGTAAAGACCAATCTGCACACAGCCGACATCCTACATCTGATGCATGTTTGGGATAACACTATACAAAGATTGGTTAAACAAAAAGGGAGAAAGCAATCATCCTACAAATTTTGTCGACTTCTGCATTTCTCATTTCCCCCAACTGATTTTAGATCTGCAGATGATTCCCTTCAAAATCAGATGAACATGTTTAAGCCTAGTTCGTTTCCGCCTTTCTAAACGAACACTGTAATGATTTGTAGTTGAATCAGTTAACTGGAAATTGTTATAGTGTCTAACCTAAATAGCTTGTGTCCCATATGATTTGCGATATCACCCGAGTTTACCCTATATTAACTTACTCTTATATCATGCGTTTATTCATATATTATGGAATGATAAATACAGATTTGATGGTGGTTTATGAGACTCTCTAGATATCGTTTATACCTTTAAACATTGAAATAAATATAAATATAAATATTGTATTTTAGAAAACCGAAAAAATTTTCCAAATCCACTCTATTTCTGGTTGAACAAGAATTTTTTTAAATTAAATTCTTTAACGACAGTATTTTCTTTTTTTTTTTTCTTTACTCATCAACTATTTTCAATGGGGTTTTTTTCATTTTCATTAAAAAAATTTCTAAAAATAAAAAAAAGGCTTAGAATTGTACAAAAAAAAAATACAATTTTAAATATAAATTAAAATTTCCATGATCCCATTCAATATAGAAAAATGAATTCTATAAGTTTTCCTTCAAGGATATTAATAAAGCTTCAGGCAATTAGAAAATTGTGAAATTTCAATAGACATCATTTTGAAATGTAATATTTCCTACTATTAGGCGCGTTTTATTTACCACTTCTTCCGGGACAGAACAATTTTTTTTTACCATATTCACTATTAGAAAAGATGTCACTAAATATCAATATACGTTCTTTGAAGGCAGTGGACTTTTTAAAAATATTGTACCACCGAATGGACTACGTCAAGATCGAACCAGTTTCTCGAATGCTACTCACAGTTAATATAAACGCTCGTAGTTTCGATTTGTGTCTTAGCAAAATCAATTTAAAGAAACTCTTTTATAATTCGATTGAATTAAGCAATTTGATACAAAAGAAGCTCTAATTTCAAAGCTTGTATAAGATATGATACAAGTATACATAAGATAGTAATAGTTCTCATCAGCAGATTTATCGGTGTCAGAAAGTCTGTTCTCGAACTTAATCAAGTTTACTATTATACGAGTTGATTCTTATCCTTCCAAGTCGTACAGATTTAATAGGTCGTATTCTCGTACTAACGAGTTTCATATGCGGAAGAGCTAGGTAAGCATAAAATTATGAAACTCGACTATGGTGAATATTTCCTGTACATTTTTGCATTAGTAGTTGTTAAATCCTTAAAGTTTTAAGTTACTCTGTGAGTATATACGTAAATAGAAAGGGCTATCATTCTTAATATCTGACTTGTAGGTAAAAAAAAAATTTTAATATTTTTATCTCATTATCTGAATTCTAGATTTCTGAAAATTTTCTTGTACTAAATTTGAAAATTTTTCTTTTAAAAGAATTGAAATAAATTGAAATATTTGAGACGTCGTCAGTAAACAAAGAGCCTTTCCTGGAATCACCAGAATAAATTCAAAACTAGGAGTTTATATGTAATTAGTTATTTTCGGAAAATTACTAAATGCAAGGTAAAAGAAAAAGTAAAAAAAATATTATAGAATATAAAATTTGTCGTTTATGATATCAAAAATATTGTAAAAACCATATTTCCGTAGCAAAGAATTCATTTGTCGACTGGTTAAACCCAGTTGAGTGGTTGCCGTATTGCTCTGATACGAATTCACTCGCATACGGATGCCAAGAATATCGTTTTTGTATAGAGGTCCAAGCATAATGACTGATCCACGACGGATTCACGACGCATTAAAATTTTAAATATATAGTATATGGCAAGGCTGTCCAAACCGCGGCCCGCGGGCCGCATGCGGCCCAAAGCAAGTATCAATGCGGCCCGAAAATATTCAAAATTACTGAAGCATGTCCATTTTTCTGAGGAATGATTGTGTGTTTGCGCTCTCGTGGTAAAGCTGCCAAGTGACAAACAACAGAAACAGGACTAGAACAGAAAGCTCTTTCGTTATGTAGTAAATTCTCTTTCTGTTTGCGTTGCTCAATCAGCTACACTGTTCTATTGTTTGTCATCTAGTGAGTTAAGTGAAGAATGAAACATACTAAGTGTAAAATTAGAACCAACATGTTGGATGACCACATTGAGAACTGCCTGATAATTGCAACCACGTCAATCGAAACAGATATTGACGCTTTAGTTTCTCAACTACAATGCCAAGCATCATCACATTCATTTTATGATATGGATTTATACATAGTAATATACGTGCGGCCCAAAACAATATGTCTCCTTCCAATGCGGCCCAGGGAAACAAAAAGGTTGGACACCCTTGGTATATGGTATGTTTTCAATTAGACTACACAGAACGCGACGGATCCATGGCCGACTATTTTTAATACAATCTGAAAACCAAAAACCGTCATGCATCCGTTATTCTGTTTCCCGAATAACTCAAATCGATTTAGCATATTATCGTATATCGGGATTGAGGTTTTTTGATGTGCCATAGTAGAAATGGGACTCGTAATTGACAAAAAGAAAACACCCGAAACAAATTATATTTCGTTATTTTTTCTGCTGTATAACTTCCTTTCCTCTATTTCAAAATTTCTTTAATTTATAAGTAACCTGGGCCCCAATAGCATAAATCTATTCTGAAAATTTTATTCAAATCAGTATATTAGTTTTTGAAGAGCATCAAAAAAGAAAACTTTATGAACCTACTTATTTTTTCCTACAACTAGTTTTTTCTCAAACATCCTTGGACCGATTTTACTGAAATTTAACATAGTATCGTCTATTTATGTGTGAAATTAACGTATATAGGTAAATACTTTAATTGTTCCTATTTCTCAAATTCTAGCCTAATTCTAAGTAATTTAAATATACACACAGAAAAATCATAAAGTTTTTCCCTAGTTTTGGCAACTGAATGTTTTGTTGTGGTAATAACTGACTTTTTTGTTATAAGAACTAAGTTTTGGTTGCGGTGAACTGAAATCTAGGTTGTGACAACCAAAATTCATGAGTTTTCATTTCTCACAACTAAAATTCAGTTGTTAGAACTAGTCCAAATCTTTGTGATTTTTCTGTGTGTATACATTCTATAAGTGATGTTTGGTTAAGCGAAGACAGTAATGGCATAGATTAGTATACCTGGATGTGCAAGCCAAATGAGCAGCGTTCAGTATTGTTGTTGTAGGTGAACTTGAAAAAGATTGAATGAAAAGAGGTTTAATGTGAAAGAAAGATATGAATCTATATTATGTCGTTGAAAATCTTTATTATTAGTCTATGTCCTATGGTAATGGCACAGTATCATAAACAGTAAACAGTTAATAAGCACGTGGTGTTTGTTGACAAAAATTGTTTCATTCCTTCTTTAGTCCAAAACTATTTATGCTCTCCCTTGCTGCAATTATCTTACAGGAAGCACGTTTTAAAATAGAATATATTTAGTTTATAGGTTACTTGATTCATTCTAATGAAGAATTTTAATTTTCTTTCCTTATTCTGTGCGGAATTTTCTGTCATTTTCAAAGAAGGTATTAAGAGGATCGCGCCTAATTTCTCTTCAGTTCCCACATAATTTACTGTCTGTTTATTACACTGAGGTAATGGGTATACAGAACTGATATTCTGGATGCATTACATTTCCTGCATATAGTTATTATTACTTATACTGTTGTTGTAATAAACATTTTCAATATTGGTTGATAAGTATTTGAATTTAAATCAGTTGTTGGTCCTAGTTTTTTTATTTGCCATATGTTCTGTTTCGGACCAGAACATGTCAAATAAAATCGGGTCTTAATAAATATATTTTATGTCTATTATATACAAAATAAAGAGGTTTTAAAGTTCGTTATTAATATTGCGAAGTGCCTATTGATACTATTATTAAATTTTAAAAAAATAAATTTTTAAAACAATATCAAATTCTTCAATTTCAGCTCCTATAAAACAAATATTTATAAAAAAAAAAGAATGTTCCTTTTAATATCCGTCGAAATTCCATTAATATATTGTATTTAAAAAAGAAAAAAAATTCTCCTCTAAGACATCCTTGTGTCCTTAGATATTCAATATACAAAAAGAAAAAAAAAATGGGCAAGGAACAAAAATTAATATCAATTAAATGTAATTTTGTCTTGTATAAAAGTCTTCAAATCCAAAGACATACTACTTTCTAATATTTATATTATTAAAAAAGAAAATCTCTAGAATAATAATTTTTAAAAAGAAAATATATTATTTCTGTTGCTTAGTTTAATATAAAATAATATAAAAAAAAAAAAAAAATTTGCTTCCCAAACCACAAAAACATATTCCAAAAATGTTGTAGTTTTTTGCTTTTTTCTAGAATTTTGAACTGAAAATTTAAAATAATAAAACCAAAAAAATTAAAATAAAAATAAAAATCCCTAAGTGTCTTAAAATAACAAAAATAAATAAATTAAATATATTAAAAATTTTATATTGTTTTATAAATAAATGTAATAAAATATTTATACACTAAAATAAAAACAGAAATAATCCACATTTTTAAAAAAAAAAAACAAAACAAAAAATAAAAACAAAAATAATAGAACTTTAATTAAAAATAATTAATACACACACACACACACACATACGCAATGAAATAATTATTTTATATAAAATAAAATTTTTTTATTTGAAATAAAATAAAATAAAACATTAAATATCTTTTTTATGATTATTTTTGTTAAAAGAAAAAAATATATTCTATTAATTTTAGTAAACAGAAGAAAAATATAATAAAAATCAAGATAAAAATAAAATAAATTTAATTAATGTTTGTTATTAAATTTTGTAAGTGAAACTATTTTATTAGAAAAATAAATAAAAGATAAAAACATATTTATGAATGTAAATAATAGCATAAACATAAACCGTAAGACAATACAAAAGCATTAAAGATTTTTTAACGACGAAAAAATATTTTTAAAAAAAAAATAGCTATTTTTGTTAAATTTAGAAGAAAAAAGAAAATATTAGTAAAAATTTTCAATAATTTATTACACGTTTTTTGATATAAAAATAAAAAATAAAAAATAAAAAAAAATACAAATTACATTTGTTTAAAAACTAAATAAATATTTAAGAAAAGCAAAAGAAAGTAAAAAAAAGTGTGGATTTTTTAAAGCAATATATTTAAAGATTTTCTTTTAAAATTTTTCAAAAAAAAAAAGAAAAATATAAATGTTGATAGGAAAAATATAAACAAGAAAAAAAATTAATATTAAAAAAGAAAATATGTTTGTTAAATAAAATAATGATAATATTAGTAAATTTCCAAAATAATATTACTTTATTAACAAAATTAAAAATTATTAAAAAAAATTATTTCAAAAATCGACGAAAGAATTTTTTTCGCCGCGAATAATTTAAAAAAATTTCTTCCTTTTTTTTGGTTTTTTTAGTTTTTCCTTTTTTTTTCAAAATACTTTTGTTAATAATTTAAAAAAAAAAATAATATTACTTGCTTGAAAAAATTCAAAAAAAAAAATACCTTAAAATTAAAAATTTTATAAAAAATAATTGTTAGAACAAAAAAAAAATGTAGTTAACAAATTTGTAAAAAAAAACAGCTTTTTCTAAATGTGTACGAATTGAAATTTTTACAAAGACTAGAACAAAACGAACTTTTGTGGAAATTGTAGGATTTAAATACGTTTTTTTTTTTGTCTATACTAAAAAAAATTTCCATAACAAAAAAAAAAAAAAAAATACAACAAACAAACATCAAAATACGAAAAAAGCATATTTTTGTATCAATGATGGTTTCAAAATCACCGAAATTTCATATAAAAAACTTATACTACTATCAAAAAAACCAACACACATAAAATTTCTATACTAAAAAAATTTTCCTCAAAATTCATAATAAAATAATTTGCACTGCACCAAAAACAACAACAACAAAAAACATAGTATAAGTACAAAATTTTCTTCCAAAAAACCAAAAAAAGTTTCTTTGAATCAAACGGTCTAAAATTTTAAATACCCAAAAAAAAAGAAGAATTTCTTAAGAATCACGAATATATAAATATATAATTCGATTCACGTGCCATGGATGGATTATTTTGGTTTTTCATTGATGAAAAACTTCTAAATAAATAATGTTCTATTATTAAATAAACAAAATATTTATTATATATCTAATAATCAATGGTGGAAAATCTTTTTTTAGTTTCAAACGAGTATTAAAGAAAAACTATTATATGCGGCGTTTTATTATTATCAAAATCAAAAAGAAAAACATCTTATTCTATTTTCTTCTATTATTCAATTTTCTGCCATTTTATTTACATAAAATAATATTTTTCCGTTGAATAATTTATGTTTTTATATACATATTAATGGAAAATACTTATAAAAATGGCGTGAAAAACTGACTAAACTATTATATATATATACAAAAAAGAAAAGTAAAAAAAAAGAAAATATATACATATGTTTTTCTTCTTCATTTGTTACATAAAGAAAACATATTACATGTCCTTCATTATATATATCTAAACATTTCAAATTATATAGAATTAAAATCGAATTCTAATAATATCTATTTTGTAAATGTTAAATAATCATCTATCTGTTGTGTAATTATTAGGAATTATTACAAGAAATTGCAAAAACTTAACTAACTTTATTGTTGCCTTTTTCGAAAGCTTTTCTTTGATATTTTTCGATTTCAAATAGAAAAGAAAATTCGAATTAAAAACACCCAACAGAAGCAAGAAAATACTTCATATATCTCTGATATTATATTTATATAGAAAATATAATTTTCTTTTTTTCATATATATAAAAAAAAAAAGAAGGAAAATTACTGAAGAATTTTCAGGAAAGGTTAAGAAAAAAAAAGAAAATGAAAGAAAAATCACATACAAAAAGGCATACAAAAATATCAGCACGAAACTAATTCGAACTTATATACATTTTCTTCTTGGTTTAATATTTTCCTTCTGCTGTTCTTTTCTTTTTTTTTTTTTGGTATATTGTGCTTTTCTTTTTTTGTGTTAAGGTTAGATGTACTCACGCGAAAATTTTTCAAAAAAAAAAAATAACTTTATATAGGGCATATACACAACTTACACCATATATATACATACATATATACGACATAAAAACATAATTACATACATTTACACTATACTATACTATTATTCCAAAAGAAAGGGTAAAAACTCTCTGCAGACAATCAAGAAAATTTTTCGTGGGTGATTATATCGACATATATATATATATTTTCATGGAAAAATTACCTATATACCAATTTCATCAATAATAAAAAAGAAAAGAAAAAAAAGATGGCAAATGAAAATGAAACCTAAAACATATATGGGCGCAATGAATAACAAATACTATAAATATAAAAGCTTAAAACAAGAAATAAACTTGTGAAAAGAAGAGCAACAAAAAACCAAAAGGATAGGGAGACGAAAAAAATATATATAGGGTAAAGGTGGACAAAAATAAAACTATTATTATTTTGTTGTTGATTGTTGAATATGTACGCGGCTGCAGGTGGTGCTTCACTTGCATCGCGGCAAGCAAGGCAACGTCAACGTCAGGAAAATAATAAGAATAAAGCACTTTTACAACAAGCTAAATTAGATAAATTAAAATCTGGTGGTGTTACATTACCAATACGTAATCAACAAAGTCGTCAATTTCATCAATTACCATCATCATATTTACGTACACCACAAGCTCAAGCAAGAAAATTAAGTGCTAGCTTTCAAACACAAAGTAAATTACTTCTACCAATATGTGAAAGTAATAATCAACTACAACAACAACAACAGCAACAACAGCAACAGTTACAACATTCTCATTCTCATCAACATCATTCCCATTATCATTATCAAGATGTTCATCAACATAGTGGTGTTGGTGGTGGTGGTGGTCCATTGTCTCCAAAATTATTACATTCTCAACAATATTTAACGAAATCAGCTACTGCAACTCTGCCATTGGTATGTCAGGCTGAGGCAACACCGCCTGCCACACCGACAGTTACATTTAGTAATAATAATAATAATAGATCACGATTTGGTGATATTAGATCCAATGATCCTCAAACTCTCCATCATACCCACCTACAATTTCCACAAGATTCGATTATTGTGACACCAGCAACACCGCATACATCACCGGGACATCATAATATACAACAAGAACCAGATGAAAATGTTGGCGGTCATTTTGAAAGAAAATGTAGTTTCTATCGAATACGAAAAACTGATGCATTCGAACATGATGGAAACAACTATACAGGTGCATCATCAAATTTCCCACCATCTGGTACAACGGTTACTACACAATATCAAGCGGATCCATATATTGATGATAATAATTTAACATATGGACTTCCGAATGGTGGTAGCGGACATAAATGGGTTCAGGCTACCTTTTGTGAACATGAATTATGTACTTGTGATCAAATTGAGGTAAATATTGGTTGTGGTTGTTTTCTTTTTGGAAAAATGCATGATTAAAAAAAAAACGGTTAATAATGAAAGCTTAAATGTTCAAAAATTGATGTAGCTCTCAATGCGCTTTAAATGTTTTTTGTATTATGAAGTTTTTAATGTTTTTTTATTTTTTTGGTTTGTTAATTTGCAATAAAATAAGTAAATGTATAAGAAAAATATATAATTACACGAAAAAAAAACCATTTAAGATAATTATCCGGAAGAAAAAAAAGAGGATAAATTAGGTCATAGAAAGAAAATATTGAATTTTATGTAATTGAATGTACTATTGTAGTAAAATTTTGAAAAGTTTACAAGTTTTTAAAACGGACTCAAAAGGTTTCTATTCTATTATTTCATAATAAAAAGTTTTGCATTAGTTATGTTTAGTTAGGGCTATTTTCTTTGAATAATTAATATTTAAAATCAACTTCATTGAATTGAATAAATTGTTTCTGAAGGGGTAAGAACTCATAACTTTTTAAAAAATTAAACAATTGAGTTTCTATAGCAGGAAAAAACGTTATCCATGATGCTATTTTCATTTCTAGGCAAATTTGACTCTTGCCCTTAGAATAGAGATGCACAGGAAATGTTCTTATCATGTATATATTCCGTCTAATAAGTACCGGTAATTATTCATTTAAAAAAACCCGGTAAAAAGTAGGAACAAATCTATTTTGCCATTATGTTAGTTTTCACATAGATATTTGGCATAATCTGTTAACCAGTTTGTGTACAGATGTTGTTTTTTTTAGTTGAGTTCAACTGTGCTCTACGATTTTTAAAATAGTCAAAAATATCGAGCAAAGAGTTTTCATCAGATTTTATGTTGGCAAACAAATATTATATATTGTGCTCGATCATTGAAAATGTTGGAAAAGGCCCACTGTGAGTCAGGTATATCGAAAAGGCGAACATACAAGTGGGTACAAAGCATTCGAACAAGGCCAAGAAAATCACATCAAAGTCGCTCGAAAATCAAAGTCATGTTAACTGTTTTCTTCGATTATCGTGGTGTTATCCAGTCAACAAACACTATTATCTGGGCATGAAGTGTTTGAGAGAGTCGTCAGAAAATTCCATATTTGTGAAAGGACGATTCTTGGATTTTGCGCCACGATAATGCGCCGTCCCACACATTGATTGTTGTACGCGAATTTTTGATCTAAAACTTAACGAATGTCATCGACCAAGCACCATATTTGCTAGATATGCTTCCGTGTGACTTTTTCATGTTCCAACGGTTGAAATTACCACTTGGTAGAACACGTTTTGAGTCCATTGAAGTCATAAAGCTAAATTCGCAGAAGGTGTTGGAGGCTGTACCGGAAAGTGCCTATGAGCTGTTTTCGACGACTGGATTAATCGTTTGTATATGTGTATCGCATCAAATTAGGCCTATTTTGAAGGCGACAATATTAATTTGAACGTTTAAATCAGTATTTTGTACTTTATTTCATAATTTCTGCTACTATTTTGACTTAATGTATTCGCATTAACTTTGAAGTATTTTTTTACATACAAGTATTTGTCTGTTTCGATTGTATAAACTGGGTTGTCTCTATTTCAACAAAATACGATAATGTCTAATTTGATTTTGTTTTTTATACAATTTTCTCATAAGAGCCAAATCTTTCTATATCTTAAAGCTGTGAAGTGATTCACATACTTCGTTTACAAGGCGACTTAAAAATTGACTTGAAATCGACTTCAAATCAACATCAATTTCATAGACGCTTGCAAACAAATTTTTATTTTTTAGGTTAAGTTTCGCCACAGTTCATAATCCATTTTTTACTCGATCTACGTTTACATGCAAAATTTGTGATTGGTTCGACTCAAATCGGCTGGAAGCCGATCCGAGTTTACACGGACGATTTTTGGATTGAAGTAGATTCAAGTAGATCATGTAAACGAAGCAACAATTCCTTATTATCTTTGTTCCTCTCCTTTTCGAAACAACTGATTCAATTATATTTAAATATGAAATAAAAATAATTTTTCTTAATTAAAATGAACTTTAAATGTCGCCATTACTCTAGTATACTGTTTTTTTAAATGATTTTTATTGTTATTAATTTATAAATGCAAATTTCGATTAGGTTTTAATTAATTTTTCAATTTATGAAAATAGGAAATTTACTTTTTTTCATGTTCATGACAAATTTATTGAATGACATTTTAATTAGAAAACACTTCGTATATAAATTCTCCAAAGTCACAAAATATAAATGTCATGAAATCATTTCAAAAAAAATCCTGCCGGAACTGACATTTAAATTTTTGTTGCATGTTTTTTTTTTCTCTTAATATCCGTTTTATAGGAATACATATTATTATAAGTCAAGTACCTACCTCTCTGTTTTACGAGTACTTTTCCTGTCTGCCGGAAGAAAATATTGCTAAACTTTGTTACTAAATTCGGTGGTGTCATGCAGCTAAAAATAACTACAAGCAACATGATATTTGTGAGAAAAAAGAATTGTTGAAAATTAATTTTTCTTAACTTTTTCCTAACTTACATCGGTAAGATTATCTAATTGAAGTCGATTTCAATCCAAAAATTGGTCATGTAAACTCGGATCGACATACATCCGACTTGAGTCGAACCGGTCACCGGTCACCGGTCACGACTTGAAATTTGCATTTAAACTCAAAATCAAAGTGAAAATTTGAAATGAATTATGAACTGAGGCGAAACATACCATAAAAAATAAAGCATCTATGAAATTGATGTTGATTTGAAGCCGATTTCAAGTCAGTCTTTCAATCTGGTAAAGGTAAAAGGCCAGGGTTGAGATTCAAGCCGATCTCAAGTCAATTCTAAAGTCGTCATGTAAACGAAGTAACTATTCTCCTTTGAGAATTAGACTAAAAACAGTGCATATTAAAATTGTAATTACTCCAAGGCTTTTTATATAGTAATATTCATAATTAAAAATTAAAAAAGAAGAATAATTCAAAGAATTTTCCACACTTTTCATCTGGTTCTTTTGCGTGTCAAGGTTTTTTCTGTTTAAGATTATTCTGAGATTTTTGTTCAAACAAAATCAATCATTAAAATCAAATTTTTACTATCGATACGATTTTTAAATACTCGTATTATATATATGTGCTACTACTGCGTTCAAAAAGTTTTGAAACTTGTTAAATAAAACTCAAACATTTAATTTATTTTCCGTTTCCCCGAGGACATGAAATATTTTCACCAAAGTCTTTCCCAGCCTCGAGAGTAGCGTTCGTAGTTAATTTGTGGCATGACTTTTAGCTATGTTTCTCTGATGAATAAATCATGGAATATTTACCACTTGTTTGCAAACACGAATGCATCTTTGACGGATAATAACACGGGCAAGCCCATGTTTAAATACTTGTGTATGAAGACGTCTTTCTAACAAATGTTCAATTTTTAAACCCAAAACCTAATCGAGTTTCATGCGGCTTTCATCCAATACACCAATTTAAACTAAACGACGGAAAAGAGCGTTACTTTGGAACAATCTTTTTTCATCTTTCTCTTCCAATGTTAAGAATTCTCGGGCGGCTTTCCGGATTTTGGCTAATGCATATTTTACATGCCATATTTTTCTCTTGTTACGGAGACCGTAATCACCAATAATTTTCAATTTTTGATCAAGACGAACCTTTTCATCTGGCAGACGTGGTGTGACATACATTAGTCTTCGAAAAGACAGCCAGAATTCGTCTGTTTACCATTTCTGCAAATTAGTGCTTCACTATCGTTTGACGTTCTGTTAACAATTTTGTTAACGCTTGGCTCTTCCCATTATAATTGAGCCCTAATATTTAAATAATATTTGTTGTTAAAAATTTGACCAATTAAAATAAATTTGTAATGCAAAACACCATGATAAAACAATATTCCTATACTTTTTGAAAGTATTAATATGTATGTTAGAGATTTGGAAAATTTTTCATATAAGATCAATATTTGAAATATTGAAAAACTTTTCTTCTGAAATTACTAATCCTGTTAGAGAAAATTAATTTAATAAAGCCAACGAAAACTATCGATATCTCGTTTAAAAAGTGTCGACTCCAAAAGATTGAAAATCCCTGAACTAACCAAAATTGATATTTTTCCAACCTTTTCTATAGCCAAAAAATTTCCATGATATTCATATTCAAAAACGGACATATTTACATATAAGTATACGACCTAATTTATTTACTTAATACATAATATATCTTATATTATATTTATTAAACACTCTTGTTCCTTTTTCCCTAGATATATCATCCTCATCCTATCGAACACTACTATCGTATATAGTATCTATTTAAAACCCTTCATTATCCATATTATAGGAGCATATCTTATCCTACATATGACTTAGTTGGCTCATGAACCGATACATTGCACATGGCATCCATCCTCCACAAAATTTCTCTTGGATAAAAATACAAAAGAAAACTTTTTATATAGTTGGAAAAATAAATCTGATATTTTTTTCTCCTTTACTTGGAAAGCTTTTGTAAAAAAAAGTGTTTACTTCAAATTATTATGATTTTAAATTACACCATTTTATGATATCCAATTTAACTTGTTATTTGATCTTCGAGAATTTATTCAATTAATCGTTATTTATAATTGAATAAAAATGAATATTTAGCTGATTTAAATGTTCATTCAGACATGAATTAAAAATGCATTGCATGAATTTTTTTCTCATTTTTATAATATCAGGTCTGCGAATGTGTTTTTACAATTTTATATTAGACTAGCGGCCTGTCCCAGCTTCGCACGGGTGGACATTTATTTTTTAAACATTATAAGGGTCTTTGTGCATGAAGTTAGACTACAGAGAATATTAAACGTGACAGACATGAATGTGAGGATCATTGGATACAGATGTATGCGGAACAAATCTTCCTTCTTTATAATATTTCTATAGATTAGATTATTTAAGTTTTAGTAGGGATCCCTAATTTTTTCTAGTAATAAATATAGCCTATGTTACTCAGGGATAATGTAGCATTCTAATGGTGAAAGAATTTTTGAAATCGGTCCAGTAGTTTTTGAGTTTATTCGTTACAAACATACATACAAAAATACAAATCTTTCCTCTTTATAATATTAGGTTAGATGACGTAATACGTATAAACCGGCATTACATGTATTTGAAAGGTTTTATGACAACCACCAAAACGTACTATATAACATTTGGTGGTTAAAACAACATTGTTTTTCAATCGATTGAAAATGGTAGATTACATGCCAAATAAACAGCATTTGAGCGAAGTTTTACTTTGTTGGTTTAACTTGAAGGAAAATGCAATTGAAGCTCATCGATGGATGGAAAATGTATATGGTGAAAATTCTCCATCGGTTTCAACTTGTGGCGATTAAAAAATGCAAAGCCGAATATCCATGAAAAAAAGATATTTGGTGAGACCAGAAGGGTGTGGTCTTCTCATGAACTTTTGAACTGATCGTTACAGGAAACACCTGATCAAATTGAATCGCAATTTAAAGGAAAAGCGACCAGAATGGGCTCGTAGACACGATAAAGTGATTTTCTAGCATTGATAAAGCTAAATCGATTCAGGAAATGTTGGAAGCACTTAGCTAGGAAATACTATCCCATCCACTGTATTCACCAGACATTGCTCCTCCGTTTACCATTTGTTTCAGTCGATGAAGTCAGCCCTCATTTCTTATGAAAATATCAAAATTTGGTTGGATAACTGGATCGTCTCCAAAGACTCGGATTTCTTCAGACAGGTATCCTGTAAATTACCTGAAAGAGAGGCCAAGGTTGTGGCTTCAGATGGAGCATACGATGAATGAAATCAATATCTTGTATTATTGTTAAATAAACGTGTATTTTTACCAAAAAAAAATCGTAAAAACTCATTCGCAGACCTAATATCTATTATGTACATTACTTTAAAATAAAAACAAATCTGCCATTTAATCAATTTTAGTCTACATTTTCATATAAAAATGTTGATGAAAAGTTTAATAGATTTCCTCTTGCCTTATGTACAGTATGAGTAAGGCAAATATATGACTTCCGGCATTTTTAATAGACCATATATACAATTATGTAGAAAAGTTGAAATAATTTCCAATTTATCTCTAAAAAGAAAATATTGAAAATTGGAAATGAAAAATTAAAAACAAACAATTATTGAATTATTAACAAAAATCGATATTTGTGCAATAAAAAATTAAGTTTAAAAAGATACAAATATTGAATTGCATTTAATTAAAATGGGATGACATAATTTATATTGAATAAAGCATATAGTAGCTGAAAATCGACCTATAGCCGATTTTTTGATGTCCTATGCCAGAAATGGGACAGAAAAACTTTCATAACTAACAATATTTCAAGATTTTTTCTTGATAACTTTGTTTCATCTATCCACAATTCTCTAATTCTCTAATTTACAGGTAACCTAGACCCTAATAGTATAAATCTGATCACAATGGACCCAATTCGTGGTTTAAGTGCCGGTATTGCCAATAGGCATTACTCCCAACATCAAAATCAATCAATCCATTGAGTGTAGAAAACATTTTGGCCTACGTTTTTCCCAGCCTTCAAAACAGTGGAATTGTTTATGTTAAGTTATATTGATCGAAAAATCACGTAAAAAGCACTGCACTAGAATTATGCATTTGTGACAGTCCTTATTATTTTGGTTATTTTCCAAAGTAAGGTTATTATTTAGAAAGTTTCCTAAACATTATTTAAAAGTGAGACACCATAGAGATATTAACTGGAGATTTCTTCGTTTCCACAAAAAAAGCTATGCAGAAAAATTGGCACTTTTTATCCTTTTGCTGTCTTGCTATAAACGATTCAAGCCCAGGTTTCGGAGATAATAATTCGCCGTTCAACTAATGATATATAAACATTTACCTTTGGTTTTATCTTAGTTAGCATTTAAAATCTACATTGCTATTGTTTAAAAATTTTAACAAACCACATAGTTTTCACCTCAAATTTTCACTTTTAAGTGAAAAATTGTCTTGCGAAATGTTCCGATGTTTGTAAACGTACTATCCAAATATGTTTTGATTTTTATTTGTATGAAATCTTTCAAATATCCCTAATTAAAGTTAAAGAAAAATAAATAGATAATACCATATTTTCCAATATTCCTTCCACTAGCTCTGTCCCCAAAGGTCGTCTGTCTAGCTGGTCGATCCTTCCATATAGCATGTATGTATTTCTATCTTACAGTATACAACAAATTTGCATTTATAATTATACTATTTCCGATTTATTGATTAGATTCGTGTCCTTATTCATATCGTCCTTCATATTTCTTCATTTAAAATGGATTACATGGGGAATTACTTCATTTATTACAGGTATAGGCATTTTTGATGTATATTTCCTTGGTAATATAAATCAATATACTCGTAATTAATATAATATAATACTATATATTGCATGAGAATATGGTATCCATCTTTGATGTATCAATTAAATATCACAACACGCTTCCTTTATAACAAAAAAGATTGCCATCTGGATATGTAAATTACATATTTCCGTACATTTCGAATCTATTTCTTAATGTTAGATAATGTGAACTACCAGAATGTTTATGCAACCAAATAAAATCATATCCGATGGATTTTTACATGTAAAATTGAGTGATTTCCTCGTTTTTAAAGCGTTTTCGTACTATGGAAAAAAGTAATGAGACTATTATTTTTAAAAATACGCTTGCAATGAATATCAATTTGTATATTTATTTGATAGATTGGTATTACTGTTGTGAACCGCTAATAGAAATCTCATGATGTTTGCTTTGTTAGTTTAAAAATTTCAGCGACTTTTGTAATTGTGAAAAATTTGTTGTCATTACTTTTTGTCCATAGTAGTATATTAATTATTAATAATAAAATTATATTTTATATAAAAAGTAAAAATCGCTTCAACTATATTCAAATGTGTGATATTAAAGTCTACAAAATCAATCATTTATTATAAAAAGAACAAACAAATATAATTAAATCAATAATGAAATTTATAAATAAAGAAAAAATAAAGTGCTTCTATAATATTGTGATGTTCAATAATCAAAAAAAGAAATATATAAAAAATTAAATATAATATTTAAAAAAGAAAAAAGAAAAATGAAGAAAACCAAAAAAGATATCTTAAATATTAACAATTTCCGAATACATTTAACATATCTAAAAACATAATAAAAAAAGAAAATAATATAAAATGTTTTAAATTAAAATTTTTGGTTTAGTTTTATGATCGTGTCTAATTTAGACTTAATTAATATTAAGCGACGACGTAAAAGGCGAAAATATAGACGGCCATCAAGATGCAGGCGGCTTTAATGTTAAGATCGCAACAGCGTGTGGCAAAAAGAAGGAAACTACGAAAATTAGGAATAAGAACTGAATTACCTAGTAATGTGGCAACTAAAGAGATTGCCCCATTCCCAAGATATCCACCAGAATCATGGGTAAAAAAAATCAAAAAAAAAACTAAAAAAAAAAAATAGAAAAATACTTTTCTCGACTATAATTCTCTAGATTTATCTACAAAAAAACATTAAATTTACGAATAAAATAGTACACCTTATTTACTTAGAACCTTAAGCATTAATTTTCAGTTGTTTTGAGAGAATTTTTCTAATCAAAATTAAATCAAAAATTCATATTTCCAGACATATGATAATTATATAAAACCATATTGGAAACATTTTTCATTTCAAAGCAATTGAAAACAATTAGTAGATATCCTTAAGAAAATGCACGAATGATCTTCACTCTTAAAAAGAAAAGCTAATTAAAAACCGAAAACAACGAATCTCTTTTCTATTGATTTATTTTACTTTTATAGAATTTTTTAATTTAAAAGTCATAAAAAAACGATTTTAATAAATGAGACAGAAAAAATATTGGATTGGCCAAAAAATCTTTGAATTATTGATGATGACAAAATACCAAGTATTGATGGAATTCAATCAGCGTTCAACGACACAAGAAACCATCGTCAATTCAACCAACAATTAGTGTTGAAACACAAAAGTGTCATGTTCCATCACGATAATGCTAAACTAGCTAAACTACATAGAAGTTGGATTACTCGTCAAAAATTGAGAGACCTTGCTTTTGGCCCCTTATCAATAAAGCCCTTTTTATTACCTTGGTTAGACCAATAGTTGAATATGCCAATCAAGTATGGTCTCCCTACCAAAAAGCCAAAATTAACAGATTAGAGACAGTTCAACGTAGGTTCGTACGATTTACATTACGTAACCTTCCGTGGAATGACCATAAAACTGAGTACGATGGAAACGTTCCGGTTTCCGAATGCTGAGGTCGGCTAATAATAACGCCAAGGTGTTCCATTTTTGCTTAAGCAAAAGACATTTGAAATGCCTCCATAAGACTTCACTGACATCACTGCCATACAACAAGTGACAAAAAAACCCGACAGTATAATAGTGTAACTTAAGCATTTTACAAAACATATAACGGCCAGCGGATAGCTATCTATCCAACTTCTTATTTTCTTACCGATTTTTATTTTTGGAATTCCGTTCTATAACAGGCTTTCTTTTAAATAAAATATCATGTTGGTTTAATAGATAGATTAAGAAAAATAGTCGATCATATAAAGAGTGTCCCACAGCTTTGCTGGCACATACGTACTCTTTTGTTGAAATTTTCCATGAACGTTTTGAATAAATATGGCTAAATTTCGTTGATACAGCGCTCAATTTCAAAAATTTATACTGATACTCCAATACTCCAATAATTGTTATAAACTTAAAAAAAAACAAAAATTTAAATCTAGTAATTTATATTGGACCTTTTTATCAAATGGTAACCTAAATATTTTTCCTTTGTTACATTCATCCAAAATTTTCATTAAATTCCATCCTTTTTTCATTTGTCATACTGTTTCCTAGATCTCTATCCCGATGTGTCTCCTGTATATAGATGCCCTTTTCAAATCAATTTTAACACAATACTATAGTACTAGATAGATCCGATATACTATATAGCCAGCATAGTTGAAAACGACAACCATTTCAATTGTTTCCAATCAAATAAACAACCACCACAGATAGGTAAGTAAGCGCGCAAGCTTATACCTATATGACGAACGTATAGTATCTACGTTTTGAATGTTATTTCGAAAAAAAACATAAATCCTAGAAAAAGTGCAACCATGAAAAACAAAAGAAAATATTAATCCTAGAAAAATAATACTATATGTACTATATACTACTGCGATCAAAAATTATATAGAAACAGAAACTATTTATTCATTTTTCCAAGTATATATGTTTTTTGTTGTCTTTAAAGTGACCTGAGGATAGAAAACCCTTTTATCAACATATTTTTCATAGTTTTTAAAATAGCGCTGAAAATCGTTTTTCAAATAGACAGACTGAAAACGATGTTCACGCAATGGTAGCTTTACTCGACTCAAGAGAAGAAGTATACATTATGTTTTATAAGCATTATTATTCAATTGCATTTGTTCAGGGTTTCGACATACAATCATTGATTTTTGAGTAGAACTACTATTATGATGCAAAATCCAATTGTTTTCTTCTAATTGCTTTGCTTAAACGAATTGTTGCTAAACGTCCAGATATGTTCCGGTTTTTGGAATAACTGTTGGCATTCGAGCGAATTTTCTTTTGGTGCCTATTTTTGTCCGTTATTTTATTCAACAGAAAATATTTTTACTATCGACATTATCGGCGTAATTTCAAAGTGAATCAATATTTGAAATTAGCACTTTCAATTAACAATCTTTGAGGATTTTGTACTGTCCTAGTTTTGTCCTGGTTTTCAAAATACAAAATGTTTAGAATTTCTTATCATTTTTTTGTTGATTGTCCAGGTTTTCTCATTTAAGATCTAGCAAGCTTGTATAAACGACGCATAACAGTTAAATACACCTTATAGTAGAGACAGACATAGGGTATTCATATTCCTTAGTATCGATACTACAGTATACCCTTGTACCTTGGTATGAAAAGGGGTTGGCACACATCAAACATAGAATTACATTTGAAATTCTGCCATTTCAGCGAGAATATGGGAATTTCTTTTCGCTCCTCTTAAATCCTCTATATGATTCCTACAAATATCCATAAATTTTGAGGTTTGATCCACCGATAAAACTTTGCGTTCTTTCATTACTTTTTCCATTTTTTTAAAATAAAATTTTCAAAAAAAAAAGTGTAAACATGTGTCAATTGCTCAGCTTACCTACAAAATTACATTCGCTATTTTCCGCTTCAATAAAAAGGCGCGACAATCACTAAAGAATAGATTACAGTGGCCGAAAAAATTAAGTAAAAAAGGGAATACCACGTACTTTTTCGAATTTAAATACCCTATTTATGCTACGTAGTTGAAATGGTATTCGGCTAGTATTCGACGACACACATATGGTATACGACATGGTATCCTTAAACTATGGTATGAATACCCTATGTGTGCCTCTAGTATTACACTGGAGATAGAAAACCATGTAAATCGAAAACGTGCAATTCGAATCCGCAATAAGACATTAAAAAAAATTAGAAAAAGTGTTCTATGACCGTGGTAAACTGAAATAGTGCCATGTAAATGGAAGTTTTTCCTTATTTCTTCAACTGTGTTAAACAGAAATCTTGCAATTCGACTACCGTGTACCAGGTTAAGTGTAATATTCTTTGACCAGCTAGAATAATTGAAAAATAGAAATTATTACAATATTTTTTGAACACAGTAGTATATACGAATATACGATGGAAAAAAGGCGAACGAAAATTATTCAGGGATGAAATGCATCAGCATCCATCTGACTATATATAGGAAATATAATTCATAATAGAGTATAGGAAAAAATGTTCGTTATGGAAAGGAAAATCTATGCCAGGGTTATTTATCAAAACAAAAGCAACAGCTCCGTAATATGCTTCACATGTTTTTCGTTAGAAAATGTTTCACCTCTTATATCTTTTTGTGTTCATATCCCATATAAGAAGAAGGATCAACATTAATGGAGTAGAATTTGTTCGTTTTATATATATTATTCGACTGCCGTAGATCATTCTTAAACTTTATTTCTTTCATCTTGCACGTACGACTTTTAAGAAAAAAATGTTTTCTTTTTTTTACTTTTTTATTATTGTTAAAATAGAAATTCTTCATCTTTTTCGTTGAACTTAAAATAACCCAACAAATTTTTAAAATGAGAAGAAAAAAAAAACAGGAAAATTTGAAACAATAAAGGAACTTGAAAGGAATTTGTTTTTATGACACAATTTGTCTAGTATACAGAGTGTCCCAAATCAAATGTTTACACAGATTTCTTATACTCGTACTAATGTTAATTAGCTCAACAGCTATGCAAGGACGAAGACTTTTATTATCAACAAGATGAAGTAGTAATTTGTTGGTTTTCTAACGGAAACTTTTCTAAGTAGATAGGACGTTTATCTGATTTAATCCCATTTTACTTTTACTTATGTGATTACCTAAAAGACGATGTGATCGGTATTTGGTTTAAATTGTACAACATTTGTATAGTTTAAGCCAAAGATGATGGAATATGATACATAAAGCTGCTTTTAGGTAAAAAACAAGCTATAGTGCAAAACCACTATTGAAACTTCTATACGTAAATCAAATCACGTTACCTTCTAAAAATCTGGTAATACGTTTGTGAGTTATCCTAACTGCAAATTATGAGGAAAATATGTAAGGAAAGTTTGAAAATCGTATCATTTCATACAAAAAATCTGAATTTTGTTCGGCAGCTACCCGAAGTTGTAATCGGATTCAATTGATTTTTAGACACAATTGTTCTTTCATTGAAAAAGTGTCTCATGCTAAATTTCATTGAAATCGGTCCATAAATAACGTTACAATACCATGTAAAAACACAAAAAACTTTTGCTCCGCGGCCAACTTCTGATAGAATGGTTCTCATGAGGAAAAAACCGCTCTTACCAATTTTCATGGAAATTGCTTCAAAAATACGGCCGCAATCTTGTACACGACAGACGAACAGACAGACAGACGACAGACAGACATTGGATAAAAATGATTATACTTCGTATAAAAGTTAAAAATGAGTAAAACACATTTAGGGTATTTATGATCTTTCGTATACTTTATTTCTGCGTATCTCCTATTTTAATATTACGAGACATCATGAACGCACCCATTTAAATTTTTCGTAAGTTGTTCATGTGTTAGTCAATTTGACGTTTGTCAAATTTGTCAAACTTGAAATTTTGTTCTAAACATTCCTTTTTTTTCTAATTTATTTTCCTAAAATTAAACACTAATTTAACATATTTAATTAAAATTTAAAAAGAAAATAACATAACACATTTTTACTTCCATATTTCTTCATTTGTCAAAATCAAATGTCAAAAAATTACGAGACTGAAAGAACATGCTTCAAAGTCGCGTATCTCGCATCGAAGTCGTATTTAAATTTTCCATACAAAAATTTTACAAAACTTTATCGGAATACGCAGTTTACGCTGTTTACGAGTAATACGAGGGTTTTACGAAAGATCATGAATACCCTAATTACATATTTTCTTTTAAAACCACTTAATACGAGTAGTCAGTTATCTCTCGTAATCTAGCGCAAAATGCCGTAACTTGAAATGAAAAATAAAGAAGACTTATATAAGAGACTTTCATACTGTGGTATTGGACATTCGACGGGGAATTTAATTTGAAAAATAATCATTTTTGGCAGAGATATCGATGTACCAAGTGTACTAGTACCAAGTGTCCTGTAATCAGCCTGTAGAAATACATCGTCTGAGAATAAAATTACGGTCATCAATTTTTTTTTTTGCAAAATTTCTAAAAATCTCTAATGGTTAGCCTCTGTTTTTTTAACGCCAAGAAGAGACACTATAGTATAGCTGATACCATTTCATTATCATATTTATACTTCACTTTTTGGAAATGGTATAAACTGACACACATATGGTATAGTACATGGTATTCTTAAATTATGGTATCTATACCATATGTGATGTGTGTTTCTAGTATTAGTCAACACATTATATAGTATAGTATGTAATTAAATTATTAAATGAAAATTATTGTCGAAATGAGTCTAGTTTTGATTGAAACACTCTGTATATAGAAAAGCAAACTACCCAGTGGCTTGCGTTCCAAACACGTACGTACACAATATAACTCCCTGTTTTAAATAATAGCAAGAAAAAGTAAAATGCGGAATACGTTCCATTGATTTCAAATTAACTAAGGTTAACATATATTATATTCAAATAGAATTCTTGAAATAACCAGCTGCGAGGCTTGCCATTGTGTGTAGTTCACCTTACCTATCTTAAAAATCAATAGAAATATTATTAATTCAAAAATTAGAAAATGATAAATGTTTTCCTATTTACATATTATTTTACTCGAACTCCTGATATTTTCCATCTAACCAATTTTTAATTGAAATTTCCAAAATACTATTCAAGTATGTACTTCAAATTACTATTAGGGCGCCTTCTATTAACGAAAATTTCATTTTTATAACAGCGAAAAACCATAAAAATAACAATTATCATAAATTTTTATTGTATACAATTCGAAAATATTGGCTAAATTGTGACTTTATATATTTATTATACTGTAACATAGTATATATAGTAACTTCCTTCGACTTGTTAACATTGCCCAGGTACAAAGAAAATAATGTTGTCCACTACTAACTATGTAACCATATTCTTACAAGATTATACTGACTATGTTGTTAGAAATTAATGTCAAATGAAAAAAGAAAAATCGATTTAGCCTTGATAATAGTATAGGACAAAAGAAAAACGGATTTTCCTATAGTATACGTTTTGTTTTCATTAGAATATGAATTTAAATTGGTCAGGGAAAGCCCGTATTAAAAAAATATGGTGAAGGGAAGCAAAAATATAGTACACATTTTAAAATGTTTACTTTTAATGCAACCACATTATATTAACTCAATTAAATTTGATATTATCGATAAATGGTTTTGATGGACTTATGGTATCATATCACACTCGGCTAAACTCATTAGGGACACTCCTTTTTGACCTAATTACTTTTATTGTTTAGATATAGGCATACGTTGGATACCATACCAACTTTTTTCTTCTAATACACCTTTCATTCTAATCGTATATACTTAATCTAAACAATAACAACCTCATTTGTTCAAAAGTTCAATCTTTTTATGGTAGTTTCCCGGGAAAACTACTAGAATTTCAGCAATTAAAAGTGCAAAAAATAGGTTTTACTTTCTTACACTTTAGTAAGGTATAAGTAAATATTGAAATCGTGTTAAAATTCGGCATGTTTTCAACTAAAATAGGTATTCTGTGGTTCACGTTATCCGAATTAACTACAGGATGTGCTCGTAATCACTTTTTTTGTAAACACGATATCTCGAGAGCGGTTAACCTAATTTTATTAAAATTTGATTTAAAGATAAGTTGTAGCCAGAGGATGAACAGATTAAAATTTGACCGGAAGTAGTCGTTTTTAGCATAAATCACAATGTTTTTATTTTAACTTTTATCAACGCCGGTCCAAGCTATTTCAGCGCCGGGTGCGGATTAGGTAAATGGCGCCCTCAGTACTAAAAGAATCGTGTAGAAGGTCAAGGAAAAAGTCCGTTTTTCACCAAAATTCACTGATAAATTTCTGGGATTTCTGGGTGAAAAACTGAACCAAGTGATTTTCACAGGACTCTTTTGAAGTAAGCTTTACACCATCAAAAGGAATTCTGCAGAGACCGAAGCAAATGGTAGTCCGACGGAGCAAGGTCCGGAAAGTTAGCGACTCTAAAGCCATCTATCGAAAAAAACGTCGGGAACTTTTTCCTTATACAATTACAATATAATCAAAGAAAAAATGTAGTACCTTTTCTAATTTTCCACAAAATTTAATATGAACCAAAATCAAAAAGCTCGCGATACTAAATAAAAAAACGCTCAAATTTGGCGCCTTCCGAACTTTGCGCTGGGTGCGGTGGCTCCATTGCACCATTGGTTGGATCGGCCCTGACTTTTATTGAGAGGAAAACTCATCAATAAAATTTGCTACATACATTACATATCCTGGACTGAAAGGAAGAATTGACTAGATATTCACCGGAAGTAGTTAACTATAAGTGATTAATTTTGATCCATAATATGACTACTTCCTAACCGATAGTCTGATTAAAATGAAATTTAGTACATATTTCAGCGGAAATCCTATACCAGAATTGGATTATATGTGCCTGTGTTGTCACCTTCTGCATGCACGAGAACTTGTTATCGATTACCTTAGTTTTACTTGAATAAAAACTTAGGTTATGAATTGATTCGATGTTAATCGAAAAGTTTCGTCTAAGAAAGTTTAATTAATTCTGTGCATTCTGCGATTGGGAAAAGTTCATAGAACAAAATAGTTTTTCATATAAATGTTAAAAGAACTAAACTTTTTTTTTAGAAAAGAAAAAAATTCTACCAAGAACTTCTCATTAATGGAATTTTTTTCTAAACCACTAAAAAAGAATTTCCACAAATTGAAATGAAAATTAAATTATATTATATTTTAAATTGAGAAAAAGCTTTTCTTTTTAAATATTTTCATGGAAAAGAAGGAAAATATTATTATTATTATTATTTAGTTTATATTATTATATATGTTTCAATCCAATTGGTAATAAAATCCGTTTAAAACTGGGACAAAGTGATGTAGTACTAATCAAATATTTTAACGATGCCCGTAAAACGTTTTATATCCGAACTTGTAAATCTATTTTAAAAGAACATTTTCAAGATTTATCTATAAAGAATGGTAATGAATGAGTTTTAACTGAAATAAATATTTCCGTTTCTATTTAATTTAAATTAAGATAGTTCTATTAGAAATATGTACTGTATGCAATTTAAGGGGTCATACCTGACTGTTGTCACAATTTTCTTAGACTGATATCTATGCCCTTTGGTAGGTACTATACCAGAGGGTATATTAGTTTTGAGACTAAGTCGAAATGATCATCGTAGAAAGGTTTCAAGGGTTCGCTTGTGTAGAGAATCAAAAGTTATATCGATTTATGCATGTTCGTCCGTCCGTCCGTGTACAAGATAACTAAAAAACATGTTATTCGATTTTGCCAAAATTTAGAATCTAAGTTGGTTCTTCCTTAACTTGGTTTGGTATTACATTTCAGCAAAATCGACCCAGGGGAAGCAAAGTTATAAAGGAAAAACCAGGGGTGACAAGTGTGGTTGTTTTCTCGTCTATGGTTTTTCATATTTAATTTGGAAATTTCTGGAACAATTTTGTTTCAGTTATTTACATGGATTGACTAGATAAATAGGCGATACCAAGTTACCAAGTTAAATTTGGTCCAATGATACTGGGGAAAGAAATAGTCGTAAGCAAAAGTAAGCCCGTTCATAAAGTTTTTCCGATGTATTTTAAAAACTAATATACCGATTTCAATAAAATTTACAAAATATATTTATGCTATTAGGCCACAGCCTACTTGTGAATTAGAGCGGATTTCAAGAAGACGAAACAAAGTTATACAAGAAAAACCTTCAAATATTAATAGTTTTGGTGTTTCTTTCTTAATTCAATGAACTATTGATTTGTTACCTACAAGTCCCATTTATACCATAGGGCATCAAAAAATCGACTGAACTAAAAGTAAATATAATACAAAAATTCAAAATATTTTTGAAATTACACAGATTTGAGTAGAACAATATATGACTAGTCTTGAAACTGGCTTTTTAAAATGGACTGTCATTTTAGCACCTTCGATGCCTAATCAATTTACTCCGGTTTTCAAATTTTCGTAAACAAATATAATTATTATATTTTAATTCTTTATCATTTCTACACTTTCTAACTTTCTTGAATAACAATTTACGAGCTGTAAGAAGGATGCTCACAGTTCTTACCCTTTTAACAGCAAAACATATTCAGAAAAATGGCGATAACTTTTATAAATTTTAATTGTTACTATCAAAACTCTGTTTTTTTATTTAATATTATAAATACACAATATCAACGTAAATAATTGTAGACAACTAAAGATAAGACAGCTTTTTTAACTCATCATAGCTCCATTAGTTAAGACCAACCGTTCTCTGGAAATGAGTAAGAATCAAAGTCATCTTTCGTCTTTAT
The DNA here is from genome assembly GCA_963422695.1 of Xylophagus ater. NCBI lineage: Eukaryota > Metazoa > Arthropoda > Insecta > Diptera > Xylophagidae > Xylophagus > Xylophagus ater. The sequence continues at coordinate 12,729,615 of OY730484.1, read as the reverse complement.
AATGCGTTTTTTCAATATTGCCAGTAGCAATGGCATAGAGAAGCTTCTACCAAAGATATAAATAACGAAAAGATGTGGAAAGTTCAAAAATATAAGTAAATTTCATTGGATCTTATGGGGTGAGCTTCAAGTTAAGTTCCTTAAAAGATAAGATCTAATGTAATTTATTCATGTTAAATAAAAGCTTTTTAGAATTTTACATATCTTTACTCATTTATATCTTTACTTCTACTACAGTTTCTCTATGTTAACAATCGTAAAAATGAAAATTGATTAAACAGTTGAAATTCCTGGAAGTGTTTGACCGGGTATTACTCCTTAAAATAAATCATTTGTATTACTTTCATATATTCTTCAGTAGCTTCTCATGTATTTAATATTAATACAAGCGATTTATGATATATTTTAAAGGTATTTATTTAAGATTTACTGATCTCATTTGGCATGTTTTGTTTGTTAACTTGTTGCATGTATATTTTGAATATAATAGTTTAGTTGTTAGAACTCTTTGGCTTCTATGGATTGTATCTGAAATTGAAATTCAAAGATCAAAATATTAAAATAAATAAAGTACCTATAAAATGCTTTAAAAAAAACAAATTATTTCAATGGACGTAGAAATATTCATTTTTCTTTTTCTTTCATAAATGTATTTCTTTAATCAATACTTTCTTATTTGATAAAATATTTAATCTATTTTCTCCTTTTTTTTCTATTCTATTATATTTTATAGTGTGCCCAAGGCAGGGCCGCATGGTTAGAACGTGGACGACGTTGTAGTGTTCAAGATAATAATGCTGCTTCCTGCCATCGAAGATGGGTGAAACGAAATCGAGTAAAGAAATTAATTAATTATATATGTTCATAACATAGCGTTTCTAATTTTTATATATTTAATTTTAATTATATATATATATATACGTACATAAAAGATTCAAGATTCATCACTTGGTGGCTCATCAGATGACGAAGACTTTTTAGGTGTATTAAGAGGACCTAGTTCATTTGCTAATGCCTTCCTGTACGTTGGTTTAGGTACAATAGCAATTGGTTTAGTTATAGCTTTTGTCGGTACCGGCGAAAAAGGATTTAAAACAGTGGAATTAAGACTTATAGGACCTTCATTAATAGGTGTTATATTCAATATTAATTCGTTGTTTTTTTTTACTACTAAAAAAATTTCATTTTCTTGTAGGAATCGGCTTAATTTGTTGTATCCTACGAATATGTTTTTGTATATGTCCATCACATTGTATATCTTCGAGTAAAAGAGCTCGTAAAAAAAATAATAAAATTGATGCTGATCATACGACTTCCTTGCTACGAGGCGAAAGTAAACGAGTTTCAATAGCTAAAGGACCTCATTTACATGTAAATATATAGTTTCGTTTTTTTTATGTATTATATATTATTTCTAATGGTAACAAAATTTTTTATATATATTTAGAAGTTTCCTTTAACGCACAAATCGAAAGGTAATACTAAAATGCTAAACGAAGGAATGGAAGCATTACGTCAAATAGCAACAACATCATTATTTTTACAAAATGAAAAGAAATCATCTCCAACTCGGGTTGTTCCTATTATTAAAGAACCCGAGAAACAATCAGGTAATTAAAATGATTGAAATAAATATGTTTTTTTGGTTCTATGGGAAATTTTCTTCTTTTAATATAGAAGAACCTCTGGAAATGAAAAGACTTCATACTACTTTAGATATACAAGATATAAGTGATGACGAAGATAATATCGAAGAAGCTGCCTCTATTTATAATAGTCCAACAGAATCATTAGTTCCATTACATAGTAAATTAGGACGTCAACGTTTTCCTACAAATCAAAATGAATTTCATAAATCAAAAGATTCTGATTCACTTCTTATGGAAACATCATTAATGATTATTAATCCAACACCACCACCGCCACCACACTCATCATTACAAATCGATGAAGAGGAAGCATCACTATTAATACAAACGAAATCTTCACCAACCGCTAAAAATCGAAATACATTACAATCATTAAATTTAACAGGAATTACAGGATCTTATCAATATCCATCATTATCATCATCTTCTAGAATGTTATCATCATCATCTACTGATAATGAAACTTTACAACCACCGTTAGCTTTTACAAAAGTCCCAACAAATCAATCACAGAACAGTAGTAGTTATACAAATCGTTTGATCACTGAAACATCTATACCAATAGCAAGTACAAGTTCTGCAAATCCGCAATATTTAACAACAACAATCATTGAACCTGAATTAGTTTTAAGTCCAGCGAAACTTGGACAGTAGTAAAAGGAAACCAAATAACACTGTACGGCCTAATTCTAACCAAAAATTTTGTCACTTTTAAATCGCACAACAATTCAACATTTGTCTTTCTTTTTTATTAATTAATATTCTTATAGAATAATATTTATTATAATTAAACCCGAAAAACTTATTTATATCCGATTTTTAAGGTAAATTCTTTCGATTTCTGATAGAACTTCTCTTAGTTTCCCTAACTTTTTTAGTAGATTTATTAACATATGATGGCCAAATGGAATCTCTGTAGTTGAAGAATAAAACGTATCGCTTTATTTGTTTTTTTTTTTTTTTTTGTAATAAAACTGATATTATAGAAAAAAAACAATATGCATTATTAAAATAAGATCATAGGCTACAAAAACTATTATACAAAAAAAAATACATTTATGAGTGTCCAGAATTAAAATTTGAAAAAGGATTTCATCTTTTCACATTGTTTTTTTCTTTTTTCATTTATTCTTTTCCTATTTCCACCCACTTGAAAATTAATTACTAATAATTGACAATCTTAAAGAAACTATAATCGAATTATTATTGTTTTTCAAAAATGAATTACAGCAAAAAAAAAAACGAAAATATGTACTACTTGAAAAATTTTTCCAGAAAGAAATTGGTACTGTGAAGTTAATTTGGAAATGATCGTGCAAAAATCAGAAGAACGTATTTAGTAGCTTTCCATTTGTATCCTTCAAGAACGTTTAAGTACTGGAATACACTTATATTCAAGTACTTACAAGTTCCTCGGTTTATACGAGTTCTTAAGTGGGGTTAGCGAGCATACATTGAATCACTAGTAGTAGTAAAAAACAAAGCAATAATCATAATCTTTAAATATACAGATTTGTCGGAGAGCCCATGTTCGCCGTACAACATCATTAGGTACATTTGCGGAAATGATTGGTAAATCTGTAAATTCACCAGGGCCCTATTATAGAATACGATCATAATCGTATCGTTAACGTAAGGCGTGTTGTTGTTAGTGGAAAACAATAACAACAACACGCCTTACGGTTAACATTACGATTACGATCGTATTTAATAATAGCGCCCGAGTATATACACTTTTATCGTAACAGATACACCTTCACGGGACTCCATATAAATCGGATCATAGAACATAAAGAAATATCCTGGATATTTTCATAATAACCATTGTAAAATGAAGCAAAGGATTTTATGGAAAAACGGAGATTGATTCCATCGTGTACAGAACAAAACCGTATAAATCCAGTACCGTATAAACCGAGGGATGGGTGTACTTGAAGTGTAACACATATTCATTTGTACACTTCAAGGATTTCAAAATATTAAAATTTACAAGTACTTACACCATAGAGTTATATTAGCTAGAGATATTAATGTCTCATGTGGGCCGACCAGAGGGGAATATGAAACTTGGGCTTATGTATGATAAATAAATGCTAATTGAAAGAAAAACAAGTTATTAAATTATTGTATCCCATTGCATAAGCAACGAGTCGTTATCTCCGAAACTTGAAAAACTTGGGCTTGAATCGTTTGGTGTAAGAGAAGTTAAAATAGGGACCTTTTCTCCTCCATAAGTTTGTATGAAAACCAGAGAAATGAAATCTCCAGTTAATGTATCTGTCCAGTTAATTTATCTGTCCTCAAGTTTTGTTGCTAGTGTTTATTCTCTTTTTCCCATTTCGTTTGGTTCCTCAACAATGTCCTACTTTAAGGATTTACAAACTCTTGATAATCATTGTTGATATTGATAAAAACTTGATAATGTGCTCCAACCCAAACCGACTAAAAAACACTGTTCTCCGACAAAAATGTTTTCAGAACTGTTCAGTTTTTACAAAATATTACTCTATTTGCTGAGAAAAACAATTTTTGTTTCTGTTTCTTTGTATATTTGATGGAAATCCGGCATATGACATATGCGGGATACAGAATGACGTATCTACAACGGATTATTTCACAGTTTTGGTTTTCAGTTTGTATTAAAAATATTCCGTCGTGGATCTGTCGGGATCTGTGTAGTAGTCTAATTGAAAACGTATATATTTAAAATTTTAATGTGTCGTGAATCCGTCATGGATCCGTCATTTTGCTTGAACTTTAAGTGTCACCTAAAGGCGTGATCTCTGTCAACTAGTTTCTTTACAATTGTTGGTTTTGTTAGTGTACTCTGTGTAGGGTTTCTGTACTCGATTCGACTCGACTCGAACTCGTCGAATATTTGGGTGGTTACTCGGATTCAGGACTCGACTTCAATACTCGACTAGTCCAAGTCTGAGATTTCTAGTAAACTTAAACAAGATGTTTTGCTTTTCAGAAATACTGGAAAACAAACAAGTAATCTTGATGAAGAATGCACTTTCCTCCATAAAACCAACTCTCAACTTCTAATGAAAGAATATTTTCGATAAGTGGCACAGCTTCTGTACTGCAATCAGATCTGGACTTGCTGACAAGTCTCCTTAATTCGTTAGCACAACATTTCTGTCCGTCCGTCTGTCGTGTACAAGATTGGGGCCGTATTTTTGAAGCAATTTCCATGAAAATTGGTAAAAGCGGGCTTTTCCTCATGAGAACCATTCTATCAGAAGTTGGGTTTGATCGGACTAAAACTTCGGGTAACCGCCGAACAAAAGTTCAGTTTTTTGTGTTTTTACATTGTATTGTAACGTTATTTATGGACCGATTTCAATGAAATTTGACATGAGACACTTTTTCAATGAAAGAACAATTGTATCCAAAAATCAATTGAATCCGATTACAATTTCGGGTAGCTGCCGAACAAAATTTTTGTATGAAATGATACGATTTTCAAACTTTCCTTACATATTTTCCTCATAATTTGCAGTTAGGATAACTCACAAACGTATTACCAGATTTTTAGAAGGCAACGTGATTTGAACATACGTATAGAAGTTTCAATAGTGGTTTTGCACTATAGCTTGTTTTTTTTATTAGAAAAGCTTCAACTATGAGAATCGTTATTGAACTCCAAAATATTAAACATTGTCCCTTACTGATTTGAGTTTAGAATTAAATACAGACTCGACTCGGACTCGATGAGTTTTCTCAAATTTTGGGCCTCATACTCGCCGAGTTTCCAGAAACCGTAACTCTGCGATTTTTCTTAAATTTTCTTGAAAAAGAAGTTGTTAAAGACAGTCTCGGATTCGCGTCATTCTGCTTGAACCTTTAAACGTTTTTTCTTTGAAGGAGTTCACAAATGGAAAGCATCTATTAATTTGGATATATTCGTAAAGAAACACAAAATTTTGTAATATTATAGAAATATTAACAAATACTTAATAAACGGAAAAAATATAATGGACATATATAAAACAAATTATAACCAAAAATATTTAAATATTACGCGTAAAATAGAAAAAAAAAATTATAATCGGGCTAAAACAAAAAATATATATATATACATGTATAAAAAAAAAAAGACAAAAATTTAGATAAATATGATAATAATAATAATTAAAAAATTATTATTGAAAATATGTTTATATTAAAAAAATAAATTAATTAATAATGAAAAGGATATACAAATAGCAAAAAATTCTATGAGAAAGAAATATATTTTTATTTTAGTAAATAAGTTATTAAGTTTTGGACATATCGTTTATATTTTTAAGAAGTAATAATAATTATATCGATATGTACATGGAATATATGTGTGTATATTTAATGAATTTGCATAAAATGTATTTTACATTAATGTACACATATATATATATGTGTACATAACTTTATGAAATATTAAATATAAAAAACATAAAAAAAATGAAAAAACATGTATAAATAAAACTACTAATGAATTGATAATATGACTATGTTAATAATGGACATACAAATATATAAAAAAAGAAAACAAAAAAAAACATTTTGTAGATTATTTATGTGTTTTAATTAAATTTATAATTAACCACAAAATTGAGGAGACTTTTAAAAATGTTTGGAAAAAGTATTTATTTCAAAAAATTCAAATTAAATATTGGAACGTTAAAAAGCAGGGAATTCGCTCAGGTAGGTGGGCTGGGCCTCAGCCAAATTGAACTGTGTGGAGTTTTTTCGCATTTTTATGCACTATGGTAGATACTATCAGAAGTTATATTAGTTTTGTCACTAAGGTCTGTTTTATTTGCCACTTGCTCTGGGGTAGAGCAAATTTTTATATTGAAAACAAAAACAACAAAAGTGCAAATCCTACACTACTTTCAGAGCAGGTGTAACTATTACACCCGAATTAGTTCAGTTTTCTACCATAAAAAGTGTATTAGCTAAAAGCTTCTCATATCAATTACAATATGGTTGCTAAGCAGCGCTACAAACATTCGAATTAAAGCTTTCTCTTACTCCTGCTCGCTTTATTTGCCACTTACACTGCTCCAGGATAGGGTATGGCAAATAAAATAGACCTTAAGTGTGTAGCAATAGTGTGTAGGAATAGTTACCCCAAACGGGAAACTTTTGGTCTCACCCCTACCTCTACCTAACCTAAGCTAATTGTGTGGCACATTGAAATAATCATCGTAGAAAGTTTCAAAGGTATGGTTGCAAGTTATATAGATTTATGTATGTCCATCAAGATAACTTAAAAACGCGTTATCCGATTTTGTTGAAATTTAGAATATGAGTTGTTTATTCCTTAACTGAATTTGGTATTGCATTTCAGCAAAATCGACGAAGGAAGAGCGAAGTTATTAAGCAAAAACCAAAGTGACCAGAAAGTTTTGTCGTTTTTTTTTAAATGGGTTTTCGGATTTAATTGAACAATTTGTGAAGCAATTTTGTTTAAATTAATTATGTTTGTTAACTACATAAATAGACGATACTATGTCAAATTTCACTAAAATCGGTCCAAGGATAATGGACAAAGATATAATCCTGTTAGTAACTTTTTTCACAGTTTTGATTCGACCAAGTAGTAATCGTTTCAGCTTGGTTTTGATATGACTGAAATAAGTTACGTGCTGCCATTTTTATGACAAGTCGAAACACACCGTCTGAAACAAGTTACGTACTACCACTCCTGTTTTTGATGTACTTTAAAAACTAATACGCCGATTTGAATGAAATTTGCAGATTAGATTTATGCTATTACCTGTAAATTAGAAGAGAAAAACCTTGAAATATTGTTAGTCTTGACAGTTTTTCTGCCCCATTTCTGCCATAGGGCATCAAAAATCGGCTATAGGCTACTTTTCAGTTACTATATGTTATTTTTTTCGCAGAAAACGGCGTTATAAACTTTAAATTTCATAAATGTGTATGATTTCAATAAAAATTTGTTAAAATTGCGTTCATATGTGTTATTTAGGAGGGTGTGTACGAATAGTAACTAAAGTGACTAAAGTAATAGCTATGCATTCTATTTATAACAAATATCACACGAAAAAGTTATCTGATGTGGAGATTTTCAGACATGTTAAAGTGTCCAGTAAAGTAAGCCTTTTTAAAAAAATGTAATACACATAAACCGAACGTTTGTTCGGCAGCTAATCGAAGCTGGTCGAAACCAACTTCTGATGGAATGGAAAAATTTTCGTTCAAATTGTATCAAAAATATGGCCTCAATTTTGCATACAACAGAATGGACCAATCACGAATCCAGTAACTTATATACTTTGTATCCAAAATTAAAAGAAATGAAAAATTAAGAACTATGTTATTTCTGATGACGATTTCAAGTATTTCTTATCATTTATAACGTAAAAATTCGATACCTATTGTTAAAATGCGAGAATTTGTATTGCTGACTGCAATTCAATCGCAAGTTTATTGTCAGTCGGGCAAGCAACCAAACCCGCCCATACTTAATTAAAAATTAAATAGTTTGACAACTCATTTGTTTCCAATAATCTCTGAAATTATTATTCGAACAGCAAAAAACTTGCCAAATAAATGCCAATTTGTGAGATAAAGTCAATTTCGAATACTCAATTTAGTTACTATTTACACACGCCCTAAAAATTCTAATGTTAAAAAGTAGCCAAAGATGTAAATCATCGAATAAAATTTGTTAAAACCTTTCGAAATCCTAGAATGGAAATACTTAGAACGAAAAATTACAGGCGGTTGAATGAAATTATAATGAATTTCGGAATAAAATAATTTAAAAGAAAAAACCTCAATTCATTCTTAATTTTTCTTTAATGTCATTTGTTTTAAAATGATTCTCGTTTTTTTTTTTCTTCTTCAACATAAATTAAAATATTTCACAAAAATCAGTTAAAATTGTGAACATGTAAAATTTCAAGAATTAACAATCTTCACACTTTTGGTTAGGAAATTTCCTGTTCGTATCAATAAGAACAGATAAAAAGATTATACTTTTATTAATACAAATTTTATAGTTTTGTTTTGCAAACAATATTATTTTCATATAGTTTTAATAATGGAACTTTTCGAACTTCATATAAATCTGTTTAAGCCTATATTCAGTTGGTTTTTTTTTTACCATTTTAAAGTCCATTTAATAACGATCTGTACAATATTTACATATCTAAAATTTTGTTTTATTTTCATTATTTTATTTTTTAAATGAAAATTTCTTCATAAATATTAAGAACGAAAAATAAAATAAATCTTATATTAGGAGTTTAAAATTCATTCAATAATCAATTGACCATTCATTTTCTGTTATAAAACCATCAACGACTTCTTTCATTGAAAAATTTGGTATAAGTTGATCTTGGGTTAATTTAACTCTTGTAACAGGATCAAAATGACCAACACGTTGTAAATGCTCTTCAATGTCTTTTCGTTCATATGTAATACCTGACGGAGTTATCACTGGATCTGTTAGAATCTCAAAACTAATTTTTCCACATAGATAATCAGGTACGTCACGTTTCTGTGTGGAAAATGAAGAAAAAAAACGAATTTTAATATTACAAAATATAGAAGAATGTATCTCTTACCCTTCGTCTGTCATCAATTTTTGCAAAAATGTTATTAAGTTCAGTTATATGATCCTCCTAAAATAAAACAGAAAATAAAAAATGCATTCAAAAATATTTTAAAACACATTTTTATTACACATTCTTGTTCTATTTCTTGTGATTTTTCTTTAATCGAGTCCTCATTGACATTATCATCTATTTTCAATTTAGCCATACGATTTGTCATATCATCTTGAATTAACCTATGAAAATATTTAATTAAAGAATGCTATGCTATTATGATAAATTTTGAAATTAACCTATTTAAATAACTTTGAAGTTCAATTTCTTGGCAGATTCGTTTCTCTTCTTGAATATTCCAGCGTTTTTTTCGTGCTAATCGTAATTGTGATGCGATATCATCGCCAAAATTTTGTTTTTGTTCTTTAGCTAAATCGTATGCTAAAAGAAATATATATTTATATTAATTGAATATGTTACAAAAAACATTATTGTTTTTATGTAAATTTCATAAAAACTATATCACCTCTTTGAAGGTGCTTTATCGCTTCATCATATAATTCCAATTCCATTAAACTTTGTCCAAGAAAAAAATGGGCTTTTACCAAATTTTGATCCATATCTAAAGCTCGCCGACAATCCAGACAGGATTGATCCCATCGTTTCATTTTCAAATGACATAATGCACGATTTGTAAAATATGTTGCATTTGTTGGATTTTTTATCTAAAATTAATATTTTAATAAATTATTTGGCAAATATAAAAAAAAAACATATAACAAATTTTATTCCTATTTATAATTTCCATATTTTTTTTGGTAATATAAAAAAAAGAAAACTTTATAGGTGAACAACCTATGAAAAGGCCCACGATCTTTTTGATTGCCTTTATAAAAGAAATTCTTATGAGTCAGAAAGAATGAAAAAAAAAACTATTTTAAGACTGAATTTTAAAGCACCACATCCATTGAATGGACACACGGAAATAATCAATACGATGTGAAATTGATTATAATTGAAATAATCAAAAGTATGAGGCTAAAATGTAATTAGTTTTGCTAATTGAAGACATACAACCTTGGTCACAGAAAGGAAAAAACTGCTACTTGTTAGATAAGAACCGTATTGAAAGATTCACCCTACAAAATCTATTTATTTTAGAAATTCATGAAGGTCCTTTTATTTTCTTATAAATTTACTTTTTATTCAAATTACTTACTATAGCTTTTGTGTAGCAATTTATGGCATCTTCATATTTTCGGGCAGAAAACAGTTGATTTCCTTGCTCTTTTAACTGTCCATCTGATAGATTTGCCGTCGAATACATATGCTTGCTCATTTTATATACAATATTAATAATTTGTAGCTAAATAAATTGTACAATTTGCACCTATCATTGATTTAGCACAAATTTATTTATCTAATTAAAATAGATATTGGCAACTTATTGAGTAAAACGCTTAAATTCTTACAACCTCAAACAAATAAAACACCTTTTCTTATTGAGTTCCAACAACAAATTTCTAGAAAATCAACGCCATTACTATTTTCCAATTAGACAGATACATGATTGTCCAAAAGTGTTCTAGAAATTATGACATCTAAATAATTATAAATTCTAAATATAAATGAAATAAATACTAAAGTATGTATAAAGATTTATATTTATTTTTATTATAATAATAATAATACTATTAATTAATTTTTATTCATATAACATATAAAAAAGTAACAACATTATTCAAATGTGACAAACTTCGTTTATTTGAAACTCAACTCAACTCCACACACAAATTTGTACCCTGTCATTAACTATCTCTCTCCCACACTATATATTTTTCTTTCCTAGGCTGTCATCGTGACATGTGCTTATCCTTCATAGCGAGTTCGTAAACACGTGCACAAAACTCAAAGTTTTCTTAAATTTTCGTAGAAATTAATTCAAAAACAACATGAGAAGACCGAAAAAGGTAAGTTATTTAAATTTTTATTATTTTTGAGTGTCGTTTTTAGTTTTTATATTTGAGGTTATATTCACGTATTATTTTCCCTTTATAGTACCAATCCGGTGAGGCTGCGCAATATATTACACGCAAGCAGGCCTTAAAAAGACTTCAACTATCATTAAATGATTTTCGACGTTTGTGTATAATTAAAGGGATTTATCCACGGGAACCTAAACATCGTAGGAGAGCCCAAAAAGGATCTACAGATATCAAAATTCTTTACCACACTAAAGATATACGTTTTTTGCTACACGAATCAATTGTATGGACTCTCCGAGACTATAAAGTATGTATTTAATTATTTATTCAAAACTGTAAAAATTAGTAAAAACATATATTTTAGATATTTGCAAAAAAAACTGGTAGAGATCGCGCAATCCGGGATTTTAGAAATCTAAAACGTCGTCTCGAAGCTTTTCCTGATTTAAAAATTGATCACATTGTTAAAGAACGATATCCAACATTTATAGATGCAATCAAAGATCTAGACGATTGTTTAACATTACTTTTCCTTTTCAGTACTTTCCCTTCCTTAAAACTAATTCCTAGATCACAATCTGCATTATGTCGACGACTTACTATCGAGTTTTTACATGCTATGATAGCTGCCAAAGCTTTGCGAAAAGTTTTCATTTCAATTAAAGGATATTATTTCCAAGCTGATATTAAAGGGCACAAAGTCACTTGGATTATTCCACATTATTATCCTTTCCAGCCTCAATCCAAATCTGAAGTTGATTTTAAAGTTATGTCAATATTTGTCGAATTTTATACAGTTATGTTGGGTTTCGTGAATTTCCGTTTATATCATCAATTAAATTTGGCATATCCACCACAATTTCCAGCTGGAGTTTTACAAGAAACCGACGAAACATTAGGCAATGAACATTCATTTGTTTCCGATCGAATTGCTGCTTTAAATCTGGAAATTTTAAAATCAAATACAGCTATTCAAGATGAAGCTGAAGACAATGATATTGATTTAGATTTGTTGGCCAGCGATGGAAATTCACAAAAGATCCAGAAATTGAAACAAGAAGCAATAGAAGTTAGAGCTCTTAAAACAATTTTTAAGGGATTAAAATTCTTTATTAATCGTGAAGTTCCACGTGAACCTTTGGTATTTATTATAAGATCGTTTGGGGGTAAAGTATCCTGGGATAAAAACATTTTCCCTGGAGCTACTTATGATGAAAAAGATGAATCAATTACACATCAAATTGTTGACAGACCAACTCTCGAAAAGCAGTATATATCAAGAGATTATATACAACCTCAGTGGGTATTCGATTGTGTTAATCAAAGAGCACTTGCACCTACCAATAATTACTTTATCGGTGCGGTTTTACCACCGCATTTATCACCATTTGTCGATCCAACACGAGAAGATTATATACCACCGGAAGAGAAAGCGTTACGAGATCCTTCATTAATTGAAACTAAAAGTAAATTTTCTTTTTTAATTCAGATATGTTTATTTTTGATAAAATAAATTTTAGGTGATAGTGATAAAGAGGAATCTGACGACGATGAAGTCGACATAGAACCACTTGATTCACAGTTGGAAAAGGCTTATCAAGAAGAAATGATAGAAAATAGAGCTGCCGCAGGTAGTGACAGCGAAGACGAAGGAAGTGAAACTGAACTTGAAACTCAAGATAAGAAAGAAGTAAGAAAGAGTTTATTAAGTATGTACTTAAAATTATATACAATTTTTGTTTGTTTAGAAAATGACTGTTCAAGCTGGTAAGGTGCACAAAGAAAATAAAAGATCTGAACATAAACAAGAAGTAGAAGAGCATCGATTAAAAGCACGTATGGTGAAACCACGCCATAGACAGCTCTTCCGAAAATTGATCCGTGAAAAAGAAGCAAAACAAAAAGAAATTTGGTTATTAAAGAAAAAACGACGTACAATTGAACAGACTAATAAAGAAACGAAAAGGCAAAAAAGGAAGGAAGAAAGATTGAAGAATTTATCACAATAAGATACATTGTGTATATATTGTATTTTTTTTTAATAATAAACTAAATAAATATGGAACAAAATTGTTTTAAATGAATCTTCATATCTCAAAGTAAAAGCCCCACAAGCTTACAATATTCAGTTATAAAGATTTTCATGGCGGATGTACTGCCCGCTATCGTATAGTTCTCTCTTTCATCGTTTTGGTGATAAACTAAATACAACTTTTTAAAAAAATTGCCCCGTTTCACTCACGAACTTTGACTTTTACAAAATTTATTAGTGATGTCGATCCTGCTTGCTTTGTTCACCAACTATGTTTGCTACAGAATTTATTAGACGGCTTCGGTCCTGCTCGCTCAGCTATTCATCTTCCAATCATTGAACATGTTTCTTATTTTCTCTATAGTGTGCATAGTGGGCGGCTTTACATGATTTCTTTTTTTTTTCTTTTATTAAAAAATTATTATTTTGGAAAGGAAATTTAAAAATAGAATAGATTTTTATTTTATTTATTTCTTTTCATTTAAATTAGATATCGACAATATCGTTTAGATTTGTAATTAATTAAAAAAAAAAAAAAAAAAAGATAAAGAATAGATACAACGTTAAAAATGATAAAAATTATTCTATACAAAATATTTATAAATAGTATAAACAGTTGCATTTTTTGTTTGTATTATTTACTATAAATTTTATATAAATAATTAACCCGTTCCTGAATTATTATCGTCTTCATCTTCGCTATCTTCTAATTCTGGCATTGGAAATCTTAAAATCGCTGCCACTCCTGTCAATTGTGCAAGTTCTTAAAATATATATATATAAAAAAAAGGGAAAATGTAGAAATTTTAATTAGAAAAGTTGTTTTAAAAACATATAGTATGTAACTGAAAATCGGCATATAGCCGATTTTTTGTTGCCCTCTGGTAGAAATGGGAGAGAAAACATGTCAAAACTAACAAAATTGCTTCACAAGTTTTCCAACTAAATCCGAAAAACCATATAAAAAAACGACTAAACTTTATGGTCACCCTGGTTTTTGCTTAATAACTTCGCTCAGCCCCCGGTCGATTTTGCTGAAATGCAATACCAAAGCCAGTTAGGAAATAACCAACTGACATTCTAAATTTCAATCAAATCGGATAACGCGTTTTGAGTTATATTGTGCACAAATCGATATAACTTTTGATTCTCAATCATACCCTTGAAACCTTTCTACGAAAATTATTTCGATATGTTACACACTCAGTGATAAAACTAATATACCATTTGGTAGTAGCTACCATAGGGCATAAAAATCAAATCTTCTATGGTGGCATTTGGCGCCTTCCCTTTTTAATTTCACATTACTAAAATAGATACATCATGTCGTTTTAAATAATGTATATTGGGAATATTTTCACATATGTTGTAACTATTGTTTATATATCTAAATAAAGACATCTTTCAGAATTGAAAAACTTTCTTTCAGGATTAGTGTCGTTCAGGTCTGTGAAATTTGCGGCTTTATTGATCTTTTCTTGCGCCTCTGAAGTATTTTCTATTTGCTCCTCTGTTGCGGGACTCACAAAAAAGATTTTAAATTATAAAAATATTTGAAGAACTAAACTAATATTTATGTCTCCTTTCAATATTAATCCTATTCCTGTACCTGCTGTTCATCTTCAAATGGAGATAATTACAGTCTAATGCCGAATTAAAAGCAGCTTTTTTTGATTGTGCCCTGATACAATTTTATAAAAATTCGCTAATCGGATTTTAAGTTCATTTGGAACAACTTTACTTTGCGAATCATTCTTCTTTACTACATATATAGTATGTTAATAAGTATCGCATTTCGATAAACTATGAAAATCTGCATAATCAATAGCGAATAGCCACAGCAGAGTTCGAAGTCGACTTTAGTGAGTTAAAGCTTAAACTTCAAAAAGCAAATTCCACATAAAAATTTAATAAACTAAATGAAATTTTTAATAATTTTATTTTCGTTGAATAGAATGGAATTTTTTTTAACACATTGGGAATCGGTGACGAGTTAACACGTCTTTTCATGCCCAAACGTTGTTGACCGATGACGAGTTAACTCGTCATTGCACTTACATTAGATATTTCAATTTATGAAACGCAGGGCGATATAGAATATTGCAAAAGCTTTGATGATCGTGTTTAGTCGGCTCCGTTCTATTAAAAAAAAATACTTTTCTTGGTATTTAGGTTAATAGCCATTGACATGAAATAGTTTCTGTGTAAAATTACCGGTCAACAATGTGTTAATACCAAAGATATAAATCAATAAAGATATGTAAAAACGTTTCATTTAACATGAGTAAACTATATTAGATCTTTTGGAAGGAACTTTTACGAGCTTAAGGCGTTTGTCATAAGACCCAAAGTAAATTACTTATGTTAAATAGAAACTATTTTGAACTTTGATAATACTGTATGGACTTAATCACTGCAGTTTTACTTGAGTAAACAATTTTATAGCTCTTTCAGAATTCAAAAATTTACCCGTGAAGATTTCTGTTGCCCAGGTCTGGTGTTGTTTATTATTGTATATATAGTTTAGGAAACCAACAATTCTAGCATATTACGAAAGTTTTTATTTGAAATATGTATGCATAATATTCAGAATAGAACTGTTCTCGCCAGAGATACATCTGCAATGTATACATAAGCCTATAATTAGAATAAGGGACAGATCTAGAATTTTAGGGCTATTCTCTGTATATACCATAAAAATATAAATAGTATGAACTAAAAATATGCTGCTACCATTTTACTTTACTATAAATAATTAATAATAATATTTAATTTAAAGTAGGTGTGCGCATTTATTGCAGGGAGTTTTCAAAAAAGGAATGAACAACTAATTTCATGTTCAAGATTAAAAATCATGGATCTAATGAAAAATTCATAAGTTTTTTTTTTTATAAAAGAATGTTAAAAATGCAGTTAAAAAACGAGTTTATTTACGAAAAAAATACTTTTAACTCTTTCGATGTATAAAATCTTGTTCTTTTTTGTTATTTTAACAAGTTTTTGGTTATTACCAGTTTTATTTTATCAATGGAAAAGAAAAAGATAAAGAATTGATACTTACGTTCTCCCGATATGTGCATGCTTGAAAAGATTTTCACTTCTCCACCATAATCTCTAACTGAATCCACAAGATTTACATATTCTTTTCTTGTATTCACATCTTGACATCTGAAACATAAGATATGATGATATTATTTTCATGCTAAGAATCTTAATTTCAATCATCATTAATGTTTTTATTACTTAATTAATAAGAAATATTACATGTAACTTAAGTTTTCATAAATTAGTTAACTGAAGAAGAAAATTTTAAAACAAAAAAAAAAGGTCTTTGAACTATAGTTTCTAGTGTATATAGTTTGGTATTAGTATTTTATAATAGATCTATTCATATATTCTTCGTTTCGTTCATGGTTTTTAAGGGTCATCATTTCACTGTTGGGTAATTTTACAAAAGAAATAGTTACAAAGTTATTTAGAAAGGAAAAAGCTTGACTTTAAAAGTATACTACTATAGGGTATATTTACCAAATTCCAGTTACTCTATCAAAAAAGCATATATTAAATGTGATAGAAATGGGACTTGTATATGTATGGTGTCCCAATAAAAGCTCAACATTGAATTTGAGTAACTTGAAGTATGCGTATATCTCGGATATTCTGCATCTTATAGATACGATCCATACCTCATTCGACGATCAATTTAATAACGAATTAAATGACATTCGACGTTTTCAAAAATATTCATTTTTAGGACAGGAAATACAAAAATTCTCTAGTATGAAGCTATACGTATACCTCAGGTATTCTGGGACCTACAAATATGATCCATTCCTCATTCGACGGGTAATTTAATAATTAATTAAATAAAGAATGCTACGAAGCAAACGCACGATTTGAATTTTGTGGAATTATCTTATTGACCACAGTAGGCGCTCGAAACTTGACAAACTGTCGTGCGGAGTTCCATGACTATTAATAGCAACAATGGCAGATGGCAGGATGTCAAGATTTTAGTACTGTGAACTTACTTCTTGAAACGAAAATATCGCGAAATTTAAATCTGGCACTATTATGGAGACACCCTATAGTTAACAAATCTATAGTTCAATGAATAAACTCTGAGAGAACCCAAAACTACTAATATTTCAAGGTTTTTTCTGCATCATTTTGTTTCGTGTCTTATTCAAATTTCTTCTAATTCTTCTGCAAATTTTATTCAAATCGGTATATTAGTTTTTAAGATACATCGAAAACAGACTTATTTTTTCCTAGAACTATTTCTTTCTCCACTATTCGTGCACCGATTTTACTGAAATTTAACATATTATCACCTATTTATGTAAGTTCGAATCCCTTCGACAGATTTTGCTGAAATGCAATATTAAACAACGAAGTCAAGGAAGAAACAACTAACAATGTGAATTGCATTAAAATATCGCATAACGCGTTTTTGAATTATCTTGTATACGGACGGATGGACGGACATCCAGTAGTTATCTACCATAGGACATAAAAAGGTATTGTAATAGTCATGATGAAAAAATAATTCTCATTTTGTTTATTTCAGTGGATTAAGGAATTAATTCTTGATGTTCAAACAAAAATTGTTCGACTGTTAAGAACCTTATATGAAGTTCTTGTAATAGATTTTTCTCATAGAATGTTCGCAATTTGGTGGCTGGCTGCAATTTGGTACACATACCCTAATATATATATATTTTTAATAACTTCAGTCATCATTAATAAAAAGAAATTATACAATTTACTTTCTCTTTTAAATTTAAATGAAAAGATTTTTATGACACGTTTTTAACTAAATATTGTAATAAACTTTTATATTTTCTAGAGTTGATTTAACAAATTCGAAACTTAACAAAAAATCTCTTATCTAAAAGATATATGCGTTCCAAAAGAATATTTATACCAAAGATATTAATAAAGAGAAGATGTGGAAAGTTCAAAATAGCTTTTATTTAATATAACCCATTTACATTGGGTCTTATGACAAAAGCTTTTGGCGCGCCGCACATTTAAGCTAAGAGAGTTAAACTGCGTGAGCTAAATTTCTCGCTGAAGGTGAGTGAAGCTATGAAACTACGTCGCCTGTTCATGAGCGACAGGAACTAAGCTCCCTCACATAGTTCAGGCCTCAACTACGCGAACGAGCTTCGCTGGCATCGTCGACACTAACATATATACGTACTAATCGACATTATACAGTGTAGAATCGATGCTTGCAAAATTGTAGTATGTTTTCTTTATTTCGTGGTAGTATCTTGTCGACATAAATGTGCTAACAAAACTCAATAAAATGTCTTGTTCAAATTCCTCTTTAGACAAACCTGACTCGGAATCTAGGTCTAATAATAATTCATCGATACTGTACTCGTATATCTGACGAATCAAATAGAACTGATGCCATGAATTTACCAAAAATATCGCCGCGTAGCGTAGTTCAAAATGTAACTACAGGGAGGCTCGCCCACATAGTTTAGCTCAAGTGTGCGGCGGGCCTTAAAAACTCGTAAAAGTTCCTTCCATCATAAAATCGAATGTAAGTTATTCATGTTAAATGAAAGCTTTATTGAAATTTTAAATATCTTTACGCAGTTATATCTTTGTTTATACTATCTTCAATTCTGCAAGTATATTTAACTGAATTTTCCAATGAGGTGAAATCATGACATCGTTTTAAGTATATTTTATTAAAAAGAGCAGAACAAAAAACTTCAGCGATTTTGTGTGGTTTTTTTTTTTTTGTTCAACGATGAATACTGGTTGTGCGTCTACTCGAGCAGCTTGGGAACTTTAGTTCAGATTTACACTGTGATTCGTGAAGACCAGTTTATTTAGATTTTTTTTCGATTTTTCTTTATTTTTTTTATTGAAATTCTTAATATTCGACGTGTTCAAAAAAACAGTTTCATTTGAAAACATATTTCGCCGATATTTTAATTTTGATGGTAAATAAATAATTAACCGCTTTATTCGTAATTAAAAGCAATGTGAAATAAGAGTGTATATAGTTAAAAAGAAATCGAAACTTTTAATTACTTAAAAAATTTAAATAGAAATTATTTTCCCACAAAAATTTAAATTTGGAAAAATTTTCAAATGTAATAAACAACGTTTTTTCTGTAATTAATTAAGGTCAAAGATGATAAGACAATTTCGAAATGATTTTTTATTTTGTTTTTGTTTTTCGAAAATCGTTATCTTCTTGTTTTATAAAAATGTAAATTGCATGTCTTCAATTATTTTATCTTAATTGAAAATTGTTTGTCATGTAAATATAAAAGTGGAAAATTTTTAAGTTTATATTAAATTCGTTTTTTTATGCCCTTATGGTAGGTCACTACATTTGTAACACATCCAAATAATCGTGGTAGAAAAGTTGTGTAGATAATCAAAAGTTATATCGATTTCCGCATGTCCGTCCATCCGTCCATCCGTATACAAGATAACTCAAAAACGCTTTATCTGATTTCGATGAAATTTACAATGTGAGTTGGTTCTTCCTTAACTTGGTTTGATATTGCATTTCAGCAAAATCAGCCGGGAAGAAGCAAAGTTATAAAGAAAAAAAAAAACTAGGCTGACCAGAAAGTCGTTTTTTGTTTATGGGCTTTCGAATTTAATTGGAAATTTTGTATGGGAATTTTATTTAAATTATAAACTACATAAATATACGATACCATGTTCAATTTCAGTCAAATCGATGCAAGGATAGTGGAGAAAGAAATAGTCATACAGTTTTTCCGATGTACTTTAAAAACTAAAGTATCGATTTCAATAAAATTTGGAAAAGATTTTTTTGTTATTAGGCCCCATCCTTCCTGTGAATTAGAGCGAATTTGAAAAAGACGAAACAAAGTTATATTATTTGAGTATAGCAGAATCAAAAGCAGTATATTTAAACTGAAGACAATATTTTGATAAGAATCCTAAGTATTTTTATTTCGTCAGATAGCGATTGTTTCAAACTCTACATTGCCCTCAGAAAGACAATTATTATCTCAAGTCAGTCTTTTTCTAAATTAAAATTGCAACAATAAATTTTAGTATGGATTTTATGCTGTAAGTATTACATAGCCGCATTAGAAAGAAAAAAAACTTACTTTCCATAGATCTGATCGTTTTAAAAGGTCTAATTGTCTCTATGCAAAATAAAGGCCGCATTTATCAGGCGATTTGAACGAAAATTGATAAGAACAATGTTTACTATACTAAAAAGATTGTACAAAAAGATCGGTTTGATCGGTCCACAAAACTTCGGGTAGAGGAATATAAATTCGAACTTTCAAAATACATATATTTTGAATTAAAAATTCCATAAAAAACTGATATTTCGAAAATAATTTGCATCAAACAATGTGTTTTCCAAAATTTAGCCTAAATTTTCGCCTAAAATGGAAATTATTGATTTATTTAGATTTAAACAAAATAAGCTTAACTAGTATAGTGAAATTGTATTCGCACAAAAAACATTTTTTCTAATTTTATCAAGATGCCACATCATAAAAATGTATCGCTTTTGATTCTATTTATCCGGATACTATAGTGAAATATTCCATATAATAAAGGTTCATAAAATTTATCCAGAAAATGCAAAATCGTACATTTTTCCGGTAATTAAAGGTTTCCGAATAAAAAATTTGAAAGAGGTTCAAACTGTATAATTATTAAATTAAAAAAAAAATTTTAAAAACACGCCATGATAAAATCGATTTTACAATTAACTCTGTTCCGGCCCAAACGTTATAAAACTATCTCGACAATGACTACATCCAGCAGTTCTAAACGCTTAAATGTAGCAATACGACTGGATGTAATTCTAACTTTAAGCGCTTAGTGAAATTGTGTAAAGGACTGCAGCCTAGCTCCATCCAGCAGTCGTAAGCGCTTAGTCAAAATTCTTAATCTAAGCAGTTAGAATTTTTTGAACTCCTGGATGCGTTTGCTTGAATCAGGCGAATGGTAGTTATCTGTGCTAAACGATTTGTTTTATTTGAATAAGTTTTAAAAATATATTTTTTGTTAAACGAAATAAGTGTCGAGAGTAAATAAAAATTAGAAATAAAATGGAATAAAAATTTTGTCGGAAAATGGAACAGTTTTATCAAATTAATTTTTTTAAATTTCACATGATCCAAATTTCATCGTCTTTTGATGGAAAAAGTATTGCAATTAGTCAGTTCCTACCGCCCAAAAACTAATATTCAAGTTTTTACCTACAACACAAAAACTTTAAAAATTTCATTCCAGTCAGACAAACCATTTAAATTTTATTTGAGATTGAAATAAACGAATGGACATGGAGCTTATTATTTTTAATGAAACAGAATTAGCACATATTTCCAGCTCTTTACATCTTCTAGAAAATAAGTTAAGCTTTGCACGAATACTTTACTTCCTTAAAACACACGTTTTAGTAGCGAAAGAAAAAAAATTTAGGGTGATTCATCGTGAGGTACTTTTTACAATCCAGATTTTGATGATATCTAGTTTCAAAAAGACAGCGCTAGTAGCCATACTAATCATTTCGTTGAGCAGCTGATTTCACGTTTTGTAGCGGTGAATTGGCCGCCTAGATCGTATGATATCACACCTCTGTATTATTTTCTTTGGAGTTACGTAAAGTCTAAAGTCTAGACGGATAAGCCAACTACGATTGATGTCTTGGAAGCAAACATTACTTGTGCTATTGGCCAGCTTCCAGTCGTAATGCTCAAACAAGTGGTTCAAAATTGGACCTATAGAATGGACCACCTAAAGCGTAGCTACGGCCAACATTTGAATGAAATAATCTTCAAAATATAAATGGTATCGCGATTGTTCTTTCGGTTCCTAATAAAGTTTTCATCATCACATTCAGTTTTATGTGCTTTATTTCATAATATTTTCCTGAACCTCAAGATGAATCTCCTCATATTTGAATTCTTAACAATCAATTAAAAAATATAATAAAAACTAAATCAAATTTTCTGAAATTATTTACAAAATATGTGATTTTTATTTTTGCTTTCCTCTCAAAATCAAATTATTATATGAGATATGAAATTTCCAAAATAATCATGATGAACTCAATCAATTGATCGTAACTTAATAGTCATCAACAATGAGAATAAATTGATCATTGTTTAATTATAATTGATTTCATATATAAAAGTCAAATAAATGACAAAAGAATGTTTTTATTTTTACAGGTGATTTAAACTGAAATAATTTAAAGGTGTCTCATTCAACTATAATTGCTGGAAAAAAACCAACAAACCAACAATTTAAAAAAAAATTATGAAATATATTCAAACCATCATAATAAGAGTTTTATTACAAAGAAAGTGCTTGTAAAGTCCATCTCATTAGTAATGTCTCTAATCCCAGACTATTTTATATCAAATTGTGGTTATCCAAAGTTGAATCATGAAAAATTTAAACCGATACAAACACAACGATTACAACGTTCTTTCGAGAAAAAGCAGTTAACAATTGATCAAACAACAAATAATTTATGTTGCTATATGAATAGTAAAAAGAAACTATTAAATAAACGTACTACTAATAATAATTATACAAATTTATCAATTTTGGATATTAATAAAAAGAATAAAAATGATGATACAAATACGACAAGTCGTAATAACAATTTAACAAATGATAAACAATATAAATGTTATTTTAATCAAAAACTTAAAGACAAAACAAATAAGAATATAATTGAATTGAGGTAAAAAAAAAAATTTCATTTGGCATCATCAAATCATTAAATAATATGAATTTAATTACTTGTTTAGAAACAGACCAACGGAACAGCAGCTCGATAATCGACTTTCATATAATAAATTAATGAGGAACTTTTATGGAACAATTCAGCATAATAATGAGACTGATATTTTAATAAGACCGCCTTCCGAAATATAAAAACAAAGTCTTCTATACTGTGTCCGACAATTGAAGTGTCTGTCTAATTCAAATCGCTGTCAAATGTAAACTGCACATCTTGGAATACTAAAATTTGACATGATTGTTGCTTGACATATTGTCTGTCAGTAGTAAAAATTAGTTGTTGGTGGAAAAGCGCATTCTTAAATTTTGTACAATAGACCAGGGCTTCCCAGACTTTTTACAGCGCGACCCTTTTCAAAAAAAAAAAAAATGCCGTTCTGTCATACGAAAGTCCCCGTAAGGAAAGTGTTACTTGAAAAATTATTTCCTACCCAGTCAAGACTTATTTCAATGAGTCTCGACAGTGTTGCTCAGGGTTGCCGTTATAATATTTTTCCGACATGATTACAGATTTTATGATTGTTGCGTTTAAAAAAACTTCTTAAAATTACTACACGTTTTTTAAAAATTTCACAGATTTTACGCGACCCAATTTTAAATCTAGGCGACCCAACTTAGGGTCGCGGCCCCCTGTTTGGGAAGCCATGCAATAGACCTTAAACGAAATTCAATTGTTGCGCTTCATTTGATTGGAAAGTCAAACATCAATCACCGTATTCACCAGATCTGAATCCGTTGGATTATTCCATTTTGGGAATTTTACAAAAAAAAAACACAACTTTAGCCAATTTAGAAAAAGATTTGAGCCCTAAAAATGGAACCGTTTAAGCCAAGACATCGTGCCAGCATCATGTGCATCGTTTAAAAAGAGATTGAAGCTGGTGGTTAAGGTAAAAGGCGGTTACCTACCATTCGAATAATTGTGAAATTAACTATATATTATAAACTATCATTTCCATAAATTTTAATAAAACCGACCAACAAAACCAAACAATTACAGGGTTTTCAAATCCAGACACTTCAATTGCCTGACCCGGTAGTTTGATGTATATTTGATTATTAACTTATTTATTTGTATTTTTATGTATCAGTAAAAAATTTTAGATATAAAATTATTTAATTCAAATTATTATTATTGAAAAAAAATTTTTTTTTGTATTATTTAATTAATAAGTGGATATTTTTTTGCCCCCTTATTTGCTTGTTATGGTAACCGGACGATTGAAAAACAAAATACGATTTTTCATTTTAGTCAACTTGTACGGGGCCCACACAAATATTGTTCATATATAGCCAAGATTGAGAAGTTTTTTTTTTCTCGAGTATAAAAAGATTATCTATTATCTAATTGCCCTAAAATTCGAAAACTGATCATGTCACATAATGTTGTTTTTATTTTCGTAAATTTTTTCTTTGATATTTTCTCCGATTTTGGCAAACCTAATCAAATTTTAGCACTAAAAAATTTGGCACTATTTGTGCATTTTATTTAGGTCATATGAAAATAAAAGAAAACAAACTATAGGGCAAAATCACAATGTGAACTTTTATACATATCGATCAAATTATTTCATTTTGTACGAAAATTCAGAGCTTTTATGCGAACACCCAAAAGTTATATTCTTTTTTTTTTTAAATATCCTTAATTACCGTTTTTCTATTAGAAATTTTTTTGATCAGAAAAGTTTGAATAAATTTCTCGTAATTTGAACTTTTTCTTTTATATCATATTCTGTTTTATATTTTTTGTCCTTTCTATAATACCCTTCATTCGGCTAATCTATTACTCAAAAACTTAATACAGAATATGTATTACAAAAATTGCTTCAAAACAGAGTTTTTAACTTCTATAATGATATCCTTCAGCAGGAACCATATCATTCCTCAGATGTTGGCAAGAAACAAAGGGCATATATTCTTACATACAGCCAACAAACTCACCAAATTTCATTTAAAACGGGTAACACATTTGCGAGTTTTCGTAAATAGAAATAATAACATTGATAAGACAATAACAAAGGTCAGAAGCCATCTCATTTGATTCAAAAAATTAAAAATTTTTATTAAACAGTTATCCAAAATTGTAATCGAATTCGATTGATTTTCGAACATATATCGTCCTTTCGTTGAAAAAAAAAATACCTTCTACCAAATTTGATTGAAATCAATTCATAAAAAACAAACTTTTAATCGGCAGGTCGAAAGTCGAAAGTCCGAATTCAACTTCTGATAGAATGGTTCTTATGTGAACAAAGAACTACTTTTAACAATTTTCAATCCAATCACTTCATCAAAAATACGATAGCTATTTTGCCTATACATACAGACTAACAGGCAGACAGACATTGCATATGAGTGGGTTTAAAATCATTAGCTTATATACTTTGTATAGAAGTTAAAAAATAACTCTAAAACATACTAATTGAAAACATCAACTGTAACGTATAAGAAAATAAAAATAGGTGATGGTTATTTATGAAAAATTGAACAAATCCATAGTTAAAAGGTTTTAGATACCATTTCCAATTTGATATTCAAATTTTTTGAAATGAATCCACATTAAACAATATTGCATTCCGTCCATGGAATTTCAAGTTCATTACATTTACTTAGAGTTAATATTTTGAATTTCATTACACTGCAAGCATACTAATTACAAGATTTTACTTGAATTGAATTAATCTACAAAAAAAAAAAAAAAACAGTGTTAGGTAAAACAGTGCTTGCGAACACAATCGTTTAGTAAAGAGGTTTCATACGCAATTTGCTTTGTTTTGGAACTTTTTTATAATAGGGCCTAATAAATGAAATGTATACCATTATGTCCGTTAAGTACCCTGTAAACGATCAAAGTATTTGCAAAATTTTAGTGTTTGCTGGAAATTTTGATTGACGGTGTGTTTGACACGCTAATACACAGTCAAAGCCAAAAATACTTTAACGGTATTACTCATTACTTTATCTGTGTACTCATTGTAAGGGCATTGCATGACAAGTCGACCCGATAAATGGATGTGTGGATGCAACACTCAATCTGATCAGTCGGTCAGTTGTACAACCAAATCGTATGGTGTGAACGGGGTTTTTTGTTTGATCGTTTGCGCTATTGTTTGATCGTTTACAGAGGCCTTAAGAAATAGACAATTTACTGATCACTGGCAAATTCAGTTTTTATGAAATTAAACTAAATGAATATTTAAATTAAATAAGATTCGATTTTGGAATATTCATAAAATTTTACTATTCGTTAATCAACAATTAACCTAGATAAGATTTGGTATTAAAATAAGACTTAATGGTTTGCACAAAAATTGGACTTTCCAAAAAATTCACAATATTTTTAATTTCGTTCAATGATTGTGGTATTTCCAAAATATCTAAATAAATGCATATTTGAACCTGTTTAATTATTTTCCCAAGTTTATTCAGTGAATGTTGATTTCAAATTTACATATTCAAAAGAAAAATCAAATAAAAAACCAAATCGAAACCCACCTTTTTGCATTTAAAATTTAAATCATTACAAAAAGTTCAAATGTATTAAAATATACACTTACCTAAACAGATTATCTGAAATTAATAGAATTTCAATAGCTTGCGCTTCGGCGGCTTGTAAAACATGTTTTTTCCCATAGAATGCTTTAGCAGGTTCACATTGAAGAGTAGTGTAAAAGTGTTCAAGCGCTTTTACTTCGCCAGCAGCTTTGGTATCGGACATTTTTGCAACTACTGCAGGATCTTGAAGTACTTCTAAAATAAATTAAAATGATAATTTCTTTAAAAATTCAATTTTTAAACTATCAATTTTACCTCTTAACGAGTGTTTGAAACCGGATGAAGCATGCACCAAAATAAATTTACTTTTATTGTCAAGTAGAACCTGTAGGGGGAAATATTTTCAAAATATAATATTGTATTAAATTTTAAGATAAGTTACCTTATTGTCCAATTTAACGGCTTGTTGGAACATATAGTCAAAGAATTGATCTTTAACAAAGCCGGGTGAAGCAACAAGAACGCATTTAACTACATCGAAATTGACATGACGTAAAATACCCTGCATAACAGCATCATAAAATTTACCAAGACCCTTTTCATGTTGTGCTACAAATCCTTTCCGTTTCCGAGGTATACCCACTTCAATTTTACTTCGTATCAGAGTCATGCTAGATGTTATTAAACAAACATGAGCTAAGCCTTCTTGCATTATGACCGCAGCCACATCTGCTGATTGGGTTGCATCACAAGCCATATCAATTCTTTCTAAAGATATCGTATCCCATTCTGGTTTAGCTAATTCAAATTTACGATTCAATTCTAAATCCAGTGTGTGATAAGCACCCATCTAAAAGAAAATCAACTAAATACCCGATCTTAATGATAAGATTTTGTTTTTACCTTAACATATTGATTTTCTTCTACATTTCTACCTTTAAGCCTAAGAACACAAGCTTGAGTATCGAAATCAATAGATTCTACACAAATAGTAAGTGTGGTCCTAATCCGGCTACTAGTCGAAGATCCTGTGGCAGTTTCATTTTGCACCTAAGAGTTCAAAACACAAATGTTACGGAAGTTTTATTTTCAATCTATACACAAACCTTTCTAATTGTTGTACTTCGAACACGATCGCCTTCGGATATTAGATTATAAGCATGCCACATATCTTCTGGCTCTTCGGGAATCAGTACAACAGACCTACGAAATAAAATATAACCTCAAATTATTGTTTTGCAAAAAACAGAATATAATTTGTTCTACATAAAAATATTTATATATACCCTTGACTCCCTTTGTCGACATATTTATTAACTAATTTCATTTTTATTTAAAATCTGTCACTTATAAATATTTAAAAGGAGGAAAAAAACCATAACTAATTAAAATCATTTTTGCAAGAGTGACGTTCCTAATACGCATGGTATAATAAACCAAGGTATGCAAGCTAAGTTAGAAAGTTTAGATTGTTCCGCCATTTTTTAAGAAACTTAAAGCAGGGTATGCACGGCCCAACAGTTTGACAAACTACTTAAATTTTGATGGATGTGGGACAATCAAAAAATTCGACTTAAACATTTAAAATGGAGTATGAACTGAGACGAAACATAATCTAAAAAATAAAAATTTGTTTGCAAATGTCTATTAGATCGATGTTTACTTAAAGTCGATTTCAAGTCAATCTTTCAACCTAATAAAGCTAAAAAAAGCCGGATTGAGTTACAAGTCGATCTCAAGTCAATTTTGAAGTCGCCAAATATCACAAACTGGTTATAGAAAGATTACCTTTTAATCTTTTGGATATGGCTTTTAGTTTGACAAATTTATTGTCTACAGGTAGCTTGGGAAATTCATATAAATATAAATTTTCATTTTCCTAAAAAAAATCCAATTCCTAATAAGTGGAATGATGAGCAGCCAAACATATCTTGATGGAGTTGAATTCATTCAGATTGGGAATTAAGTTTAAAAATTAAAAATCAAATTACTTCTTTTAGAAACTTAACTTTATTTTACAAAAATGAAGCATAAAAATATTTAAAATATTTATTTTAGACAAGCAGTCTTTCAATCTCGTTTTGAATTGCTTGAATCTGCGTTTTTAGTTGTGAACCTTCGTTCACGGTAACTGAACAAGCCACAATAGGCCTCGAGACACCACAAGCTCTACCTAGAGCTTGCTTTGATCGTACGAAAACGTACGGAACGTTTTTATCTTCACAGAGTAAAGGTAAATGCAGTAATATTTCAATGGGTTCAGCATCAGCTGCCATAACAATAAATTCAGATAGACCACGATTCAAAGTTTTTGTAGCCTCATTTGCCCCTTTTCGCAACTGATTGTAATTTAAAGCCTGTTGCAATAAATTCATTATCTTTGTAGTTAATTGTTGATCAGCTAGCGGAAAAGCTTTTGGATTAACTTCATCTGCCTAGAAAAACGTTTGAAAATGAAAATGAGGTTAGAATCTTAATAACACTTTGCTATGAAACTTACCATTTTCGGTTTAAGAATTTATATTTATAACTCAAAAATATAACAATAATCTTTATTTAATATTATTGTAAAAAGTGCTTCACCTCTCTGCAATAAGCTTCACTGAGGAAATCGCACGATCAATCTTGTAAATTATTTTAGAAAAAAACACAAACCAATGTCAATTGATTGGCTTCTATTTTATTAATATATGGTATAACTTATAAAAGCACGTGTACATTGAATGGTCGAAAAACTTTGGTTCAGTGATCTATTTCGAGACACAAACCTTTCGGACAACCAATAAACGGAAATAAAAATTTTTAAAATTCAAAATATAAATAATTATAATAATAATAATAATAGTTACTATCAAATTAATCTTATAATAATAATAATAATAAATAAATTTATTTGAATTCAGTTACATTTCGAAATGTAAATAGAACAGATTATTTAATATTTTATCATAAAGAAGAAGTCTCAAAATATTTTCTATTTATATGATGCACTTTTTTCTTCTCTTTTCTTTTCTTTACTCTGACGATGTAAATCTAAAAATAAAATACTTTTATTTTCTTTCATAAGCAACAACAGTTCTGAATTCAGTCGAGAAATAAAATCGTGCCGTGAGACATTTATTTAATACTTGAAAAAACTAATAATTAAAATTATAATTTTATAATTTAATTAGCTAGAACTAAACTATTTAAAAGAGAAAACTATAAACATACTAAATTATTAATAACAATGTTTCCAATCAAATTTGAAATTGAAATGACTGAGGTAAGCCATATTAAAATTTTGTTTAAAAGAAAACATTCCCTAATTAAACCTTAAGTAATATGATTTCTTAAAAATAATTATACGTCTCTAAACCATAATATTACATTGTACAACTTTACTTTACGAAAATGAAATCAATATTCTCATTGCAGTTTATTGACGTGGCCTTTAATAATTGATAATAAAATAATGATTCATTTCGGGAGTTAAATATAAATCTTTAAAAAAAAAGGAGTCATCTTAAAAACCGGTAATTAATTCTTTCTTACCAAATTGTATTTGTGAATAAAATTAACTTCAGGATTCTGAGTCCAAAGTTTAATTTTGCTATTGCTGCGTAGAACTTTTGGTGACATTTTTATATCAAAATTAGTGTAAACATTAATGATGTAATTTAAAAGAAATGAAAACAGATTTCCAACTACCAAATTTGTTAATGTTACAAAAGCTTTTTGTTTAAAAAAAAGAACAGAAAACATTGATCTTCAAATTTA
Source organism: Xylophagus ater (assembly GCA_963422695.1). Lineage (NCBI taxonomy): Eukaryota > Metazoa > Arthropoda > Insecta > Diptera > Xylophagidae > Xylophagus > Xylophagus ater. Next base: position 12,699,341 of record OY730484.1, on the reverse strand, counting down.
ACTAAAGCCTAATATTGGGGAGTGTTCCATAACGAATATATCGAATTCATAACATGTGTGTTTTATTTAATTAACACTTATTCTATTTATAATTTTTTTGCACGAAATCTAGAAGCAAATTAAAATTATAAACGAAATATGGCTAACATTTCTATGTAATAAGAAATTATTGAATTCAGAAATTATTTTAATTTTTAATGAGAAGTGTAATATCCATAATTTTTCAATTAAATAAATTAAATTAGCGTCAAGATCCTTAAAAAAAATCATTTAATTTTTATAAATAATAGAAATTATAAACTGTTTTTAAAAATTTGCTTTGTTTCGAAATTTGTATAATTATTTTGTTATGTTTGTTCCAAATAATTAACTCCTTTAATTCTGGTATAAAACTGGAAAATCAAAAATACAATTTTATTCCAATTAACTTTTTATAATGCAAAATTATAATACTACCAAAAGGTATATTAGTTTTATTACTAAATTGATAACGCATAGAAATAATCATCGTATAATCATCGCTCCTGATACCGCTCCTCTGCACACCATAGAGTTAGTTGTATTACTAACTTGGGAGTTACTTGCGGCATTGAGCTTAACTTCAGACTTCATTTTGACTCCTTGTTTCAAGCCAGTTTGACTCTGAGCTATATTAAGCGGTGGTCCAAGAAGTTTTCTGGCCTGTATGACACTAAATGAACAGGCTGGAATCCGTCCAACGTATGATCCATGGAAATGATCCTTCTCTGTTGCACAATTTTCGTTCATCTAATTGATGCTTGACGCAATTGATGCTTCCAATATTTTGTATTAATCGATTTGTGTTCCTTAAACGTAACGAAACAGAAATCAAATTTAACGAAATCTCGGCTATGCACATTATAATTGCAGTAGTATTTACGAAGCTTGATACATCTTCCTATTCACATCACGGAAGTGCATCAATTTTTGCTATTGCTTTGAAAATGGAAAATTTTGTGACGAAATAACAATATTGTTGACAGTTTTTCTCTTCCATTTCTACCATAGGGCATCAAAAAATTAGCTATAGGCCAATTTTCAGTTACTACATATATTTTTTCTTGAAATTTTATTCCATAAATAAAAATGAATTAAATTGAAATTTCTTAAGTAGATATAATGAAGATTCGAAAGGAGTATATATGTAATTTAAAAAAATTTCAACTATTATAAAGTTAACTAATTATATTTTAATTAAATTCGAAACTTTACTAAATACATTTAAACGAAAAAGAGTACATATTCTTTTTGGTTATTTTTTGGGATTTTTCCACTGCATTTTATATACCTACCTACATGCAGTCCCGCATTTGCTATGCAGACATACCAAACATTTGCCCAATTTATTTTAAGCTTTTATGAGTTGTCATTGAAGCCTACGTTTTCATTTTGAATAGGTATAGTGCACTAAAACAATTAGGATTTTAGCTATGAATTGTAACTATGGAATATACTTTTATATACGGTTCTACATATTTTAGGCATACATTGTAATAGGCGAAGTACCATTTACTCCAGGATTTCTTAACTTATTCTGGTTGATGGCGCACTAAAAATATCTTGAATTTTTTGGGGCACACCTGAATATAAAAGATGTAAAAATTAAATAATATAAAAACAAAACAAATTATTTTTTGCGAAACTTATTCAATGAGATGTCTGAGTCTGTTTTCTTGAACAAACTAAATTAAAACGAGGTTCCAGAGTCGCCAGACAAGCTTGCATTTCAGTGTCAAGTTTTAAAAGTCTTTCTCACTTTTGGACTTGATTTTTGCCTATGCTGAACATCCAAATTCCCAGAACCATGAAAATGTGAAAAGCAGAAGAATTCTAATTGCTTTCAAGCTGATTGCAGGATATACATTTTTGATAGAAAGAATGTTGAATGGTAAAACTTCTTGTTTCTCAACTCAATGAATGAGCTGTTCTTTTCTGTTGTTGTCAAATTTGGTGTCTTGCAAATTACAAATTGGTTGATTAACCATTTAAAGTACTCAAAACCAATCGAAAAATCTCGCGGCACATTTGACAATCCCTCGTTGCAGACAGGTTGAGAAACATTGATTTACTAATATATGACGGTTACAATTCCCTAAAGTCCCAGGCTGAATTTTTTATACTAGTTCGACCCTGCTTACATATTGTATAGTTGGTTGCATCTTTTATGAACTTGTAGTTTTTTGTTTTTTTTTTATGGAATCGGTCTAGGTAGCGGTCTAGTTTTCTCTTTCGAAATAGGTGCGTTCATACACAGGTATAAATAAAAATTAAGCTGAAAAACTGGTGCACATATTAGTTTTTTTTTTTCCCCGAACAAATCATGATAATATGTAATTGTAGATTATAAATTTCAAGAGCACAGATATTGTCGATTTCGCATATTAGTTGTATATACCTAAAAATACAGCCAATATATAATCAAACATGCTAAATGAAAAAAAATTGACCGATAACTTACTTATTGATTTGATTTTTGGATAAAAACGAAGGTAAAAATGCGGTAATTCTTATTATGTACATAAATAAATCGGTGGTAACAAGATTGTATTTGTAATAATTATATTGACTCAATACTTCAGCATTTATAGTCAGGCTCTCTAGAATTCAAAAAAAAAGGTCTAAAAAAGAAATACAATTTTATATATACCACTGTGTTCAAAAACTAAGGTGAATTTTGTTTTAAAATTAACAATTTTTATTTATTCTTCCAAAACGATTTCGTCCTCCTCAAAATATTCCCCCCAGCTACAATACACTTATGCCAACGTTTTTTCCAATCTTTGAAGCAAGCTAAAAAGTCGTCCTCAGATATAGCCTTCAATGCGCGTAGCGATTCACGTTTGATCTCTTCAATCGACTCAAAACGATTTCCCCGGAGTGGTCTCTTGAGCTTTGGGAACAGCCAGAAGTCACACGGTGCTAAATCATCAGGCGAATACGGTGGTTGTGGAACGACATGAGTCTCTTTTTCGAAAAAATTGAGAAATTTTGGCGCCAAACACGATTTGACTCGTCTGAAGCACAAATGATCCTTCCAAATTGCTTGTACTGATCCAATTGATATTGCAAGCATGTCGGCAAGGTCTCGAATTGTTAATCGACGATTTTCGAGCACCAATTCTTTGATTTTCTTGATGTGTTGCTCATCAATTGACGTCGATGATCGTCCAGAGTCATCAACACGTTCTCTGCCTTCTTTGAAGTCTTTGTACCACTTGTAAACATTTTTCTGTGACATAGTCTCGTCACCGAAGGCCTTTTGTAACATTCGATACGTTTCAGCGGCGGCGTTTCTTTGCTCAACAAAATTCGACATCGTAAAAATCGCCAAATTCACTTTTCTTTGTTCACAAAACCAAGCGTAAACTAAAAAGTAATGATGATATTGACATGTAATTTGTCACAGATGTCACTAACAGTCCTACCAACTTGAAAAAAAATTCATTTGTCCGATTCGGTTAACGCGGGAAGTTTAAATTAAAAAAATTCACCTTACTTCTTGAACACAGTAGTATATATATAACTACCACTTCCAGACCGAGACACAACTGGCTAAAGCCAGATCTGGAAAAAATAGCAATTTATCATTTTATTTGCTGTTTGAAATGTGAGGCTTTATTTTTTCCTTTCCTTAGTTCTCCTATAGCGTTTTAAGCGATTGGAAGTGTTTTCGATTTTTTATGAAAATATAATATTATTTGCGTCTCGCGTATAATTTTTTTTAAACTTTTTTTTATTTAATCTTATTTTATCCATTTAATTTATTCAATACTTAAGGTGGTTTTTTTATTTAATAAAAAAAAAAAGAAACGAAAAAAATTACAAATTATTTGGTGATAACTACCAAGACAAGTGGTTTAATATTTTGAAGTAAAAACATTAAATAATTTTAGAGTACAAAGAAAAGAAAAACATATTTCATTTTTTTTTTTGCACATTTTTACTTTGGCTTTGTAACAAATTATTCAACGATGACGTCATACATGAAGGTAAAAGTATTAAATTGTTTTAAAAACAGTAAATTATTTTTTTTAATAAAAAAAAAAGATATTCTTTTTTTTTTTTTTAAGTAGAAATTAATATGCGCCCATTAAAAACAGTTTCAAGAATTTATGAATTCTATGAAATTGTTCGACGCAATTTTTTTTATTTTTTTTTTTTTGAATTTTATCAATTTCCGAAACGAGCGAAAATTCTGTTATCTGCCTCTCTTGTTTTTTTTTTTTTTTTTGGTTAAAGATTTTTATCAGTAAAAAAAAAAGAAAAATACGTAAAAAAAAAACGTTTTACAGAAGAAGCTTGTTTGAAAAATTTTAAAATTAGAAATTACTTTCAATAGCTTTTCTTTCTTTTCTATTTTTTTTTTTGTTGGTAATAAGAAACTTTTATTATCTTACTTAAAAATGAAGATACATTTTGAAGTGTTATATTGTTTTTATCAAGGTACAAAAGATAATATAATGGTCATTCATTCTTGTTAATCTAAAAGAGTGGTAATCACAAATGAAAAATATGTACACATTTAAATGCCGAATAATTTCTGTCTTTATATTTATATTTAATTTTTAGATATCCAAATAATTTAGAACAGATGTATGGAACAGACAGACCATATGTCATGGCAGACTTATCATATAAAATGGCGAACATATTGTGAACAATTGAACTGACTGAAACATTCCCATTAATATCATTAAATGTCTATATTTTTCTTCAATAGCTTTGGTTTACCTGAATATTAAAAGGACCGGTTCTTTTATTTGAATAGAAGATTTAATCAGAATAGTAGAAAAATGTGGATAAAATGTCCGGGTCAGGTATTCTGTTTGAATATTCGTTTAAAAGGACGATCGATAAAAAGACTTAAGACAAAATTTTAAAATGTTTATAAACCCTGTACAAACGAGAGCTGAGAGCCCTTAGATCAGGTTTTATTGTATGATCCTCCAGAACTTGGTAAAACAACTTCAGCACAAATTGTTTCTAAGGAATTAAAGAGTCAGCTTTCGTGCGACTTCTGGTCCATTACTTAGTAAAGCTGGAGACTAAGCTGCAATGCTTATTAGTTTAAATGCCAAAGATGTCTTATTTATTGACCAAATTTATAGATTAAATCGCTGGATCGAAGAAGTTTTATATACCGCTATAGAAGATTTTTGCCTGGACATGTTAGTAGGTGAAGATCCATCTACTCGCACTCTAAGGATAGATTTGACGTCATTTACGTTAATTGGTGCGGAAAGTAGTCCCGCATCGCTTAGGCATTCCTTTGCTTCTTGAGTTTTATTCTTTTGAGGAGCTGGTTAACATTATATTTGCATTAACAATAGATCCATGTTTAATACTAAAGACACATTAGCAGTGATTCTCGATTAAAATTTGATAATCCCTCATATTTTAATCGAGAATCGTGAGATAATGTAGATTATTGCTGCCAATGTGTCTTTAGTATATAACTTTAAATAATAATTGTAAGTGGTATTCAATGATCGTTGTAAATCGAGCTCTAGCAAGTCTACGCAAATTATTCCCACTCACGGTACACCAGGTACTTCCCAGAATTCCGTGACAAGTAAATATATACAAAAAAAAAAAAATAATAAAAAAATATTTGCAAAATATTTACATACAATATTTATTGTCGTTATTATGCATAATATTTAATTTTATAACTAAATGAGACGAGACAATTGAGCTTGAGCTTGTTTTGCTGAACATACCAGTTTTTATATAATACTCGAAGTTCATTATCAATATCTTTCGAGCACGTGACCGCATATCATTTTTGGATGAAAACAAGAGTACGAAAAACTTTGTTCAAGTGTTTGAAAATTGTAGCAGAATTGCACTAGATTTTTTCGGAAATTCGACTCAAAACTAGCAAATTTCAAATGGTCGGTGAACTTTCTCAACTTTCCTCAATTCGAGAAATTCATTTGGAACCTAAAGAGAAAGCTATTCTGTAGAATTTTAGGGGTGTGCTGCAAAAGGATATCAGATTCATTTGTATTCCTCCGTATTAATTATGTAAAATCATTGGTAAAATTTCTGTTAGAGCAATTTTAGATGATATTGAGCCAAATCCAATATGATCTGCTTGTTAAAGATAGTGTCTCTTCGGTACACCTCTAAAGATCCTTGGCGTAACTTCGTTTCCCAAATGTCGAGTTTCTGTTTAAAGCCGTTTAATTTATCGCGTCATGTTTCGATCTTGCATTTTTTTTTATTGAGAGCATTCAGGTGTTCAAATAGTTCACCCATGTATGAAAGTTTGACAATCCAGAGATTATTTTAGAGTAGCTGGTGTTTTTCGGACGCGTTCTGATTAAATAGTTCATATAGCTAAGTAGAATTCTTTCTATTCCAAACGTTAGTGGTAATAACCACGTAATAACCACGTAATAGGCAAATAATTGCTTCTTCTGAATTAATATATTTTAATCACATTCATGAGCCCATCATAAACTGTGCTTTTCCTGCTCTTGGAATGCGGCATAACTGGTATCATATCATGGTATACCGGTTGCGGAGCTCTGTTTTACAGAAATACATCTAATTGAACATACATCTCGTTATACAATGAAGACTGGGCCCGTATTTTGTTTTTCGATCCGATCAATCGATTCGAGAAACCAAATACAGGCCCTGAATGTTAACTGCAATGTAATAAATATCACTTTAAAAACAATAGAAATACTCGTATCTTATATCAAAAAGAATATTTGGAAATCAGCTCCAGTAGTACAAGAATAAGATTTACTTTATCGCGATTATAATACCTTATATACTCACTAATATAACAATAAGTAAAATCCATTGATAAATCATTTACCATTGCCATTCTTATTGAAAAAACGTTTATATTTGTTCTATTTTAAGTATCGTTATGGTTATCAATCTTTAACAACATCTCTATATACCATAGAATACCAAAATTTTTTTATCTACAATATGTGCTTTACTTATTATTATTTATTGTTGGGGGAAAATCGAGATACTATAATCCACAATTTGATAATGATTGTTTAAAAATTCTTTGAATATCTTAAAGATCCCCATTTGAAGTGGAATGTCTGCTATTGCTACTTGAAAAAATTATATTTTTTAATTTATTTATTTCCGATTTATGTATGTACGTATATATCGAACTCATATTATCATTTTAATCAATGATTAACTATTGTTCATTCATTTATTTATTCATTCATTGTTTTGATTCATTTTTCTTGACATACTGAACTGAATTCTTCTTGTTTACTGTAATCTACCATATATCCAACTGTTCATTATTAAGAGGTTACTTAGACTACTGAAAAAAGTGTTAAATTCAAATTTATTTTGCTAAGAAAGGATTGCTAAAAATTGTACAAAAGGTATTAAGAGCTTTAAAAAACTTAAGAAAAAAAAATGGTGATGAGATTTTTTCATTGCGTTTGGTTGTGGCTCTCGTGCCATTCAGCTAGCTCCTCCGACTATGATTCTGCACTTCGCCGCTGCCCCAGTTCACACGTTTTTGTATTTTGGCTCACCGAAACCCCCCATCAAGTGACGACAAATCCTATATTTTTAGTTGGCCTATCCCTAATGTATGTTACAACTTTCATGAAAATCCGCCTATCATTGACGGAATTATTGATCTTTTCTATTTTGGCCCCCTGAAGCTTCCCATCAAGTGGCGACAAATCCTATCTTTTCAGTTGACCTATCGTGAATTTCCAAGTTTTATGAAAATATTGGCTGAATTAGGGAGGTTTTTATATTCGCCCAAAGTTCTTGCAATATTTTATTTTTCCCTGGATTCCAAAAATTTAAATAATTAATGCAAGTGCAAACACGAGTTAATTCGTGACCGGTCAACAACGTTTGGGCATGAAAACACGAGTTAAGTCGTGACCGCTCAACAATGTATTAAAACGTGAACATTTGATAAAGAAATCTAATTAGTGTAGTTATACTATCTATTCTACATCTACTAACTATAGTATCTAAATTAAACATATTCCTTGATGTTATCAATAATAGAATTTATTTAAATTAAATCTTATCTTGCTTAGTAATGAAATATATTACATTAATTCGTAGAATTTGCATAAAAATCATTATGTCTTTCCGTGATAACTGATGTAAATGTACCTGTGCCAATATTTTAACCTTTCATTCTGATAAGATAGACAAATTAAAAACAAGATAAATGTTTTTTATCGCGAAACAAAACAATAACAGCGCACGTTCCTTATTAATCCATATTATAAAAAAAAAATTCTTACTAATAATTTATGGAATAATAAAGTTTCTTCATGTTAAATTCGATTAATATGAATATTTTCTGAATTTGCTGCAAATTGAGAGAAACTGATTCATTTAATTTTATTCATAAAGGGTGTCTCAAAATTCACGCAAGTAGTAATTTTGATAGAAAACACAGGTTTATAATTAAAAATTGTAAACTTTTTATTGCTTCATAAAGTAGACAGTATTGAGTATACGGTTATGTATGGAGTAGCATATTGGGTAAAAGGCTTTTGCTGAAATTCTCCATGACTGTTTTGCATAATTGCATAAATATGGCTGAATTTCGTTGATACAGCGCTCAATTTCTTCCTTCAAGAAGTGGGTGGTCGTAGGATTTGTTGGCATAAACCTTAGACTTCAAAAAAAACCTAAAGAAAGAACTCCAAAGGAGTTTGTTCAAAACTACTGAACACGTTTGGTCATGATCTCATGCGTACAGACACAGGGCAGAGGTACAAATAGATTGTAGCATGATCTTGTACACATAAAGGCGATATAGAAACTTAAACATCACAATCTCATACGCAGCTGGAGAGAACGAAGTGAAGCGAATGGTGTTCAAAGGAAAGACAAGAAAAATAACTTTGGATATGGACGGGTATTCATTCTTAAGAAAACCTTTCAACGGAAGCAGTCGACAGCACATTTGGTCACAAATACATTAAGTTAATAAATAAACATACAAGTATACAAATCGAGTCATTAAGTGTTTTTACTTCAATTCAATTTACTAATTGTTCTCCCGCAACAGAGTTAAATCGCATGATCTGGGCGGCCAATTCTGATGACCAAAAGGGGGAATTACACGACCAAGACTCATTATTTTTAAAATATTGCTCAGCAATGAGCACGTATTGTTCTTTTTCGTGTAGTGCTCCATTTTTAATAACTCTAAACTGTCAGCTGTCACGCTACCTTTCTTTTTCGTTGACAACACTTTACCGCAAAAATGGCGCAAAATTCAAAACTTGCGTGAATTTTGCGACACCCTTTATAATTATTAATTCCTGTTCTATAATAATTGTTATTTTTGTTTATGATTTTATTTCTATGAAATTGAATTAAATCTTGTTTACTATATAAGCAGTAAAAGAATTTCTTAAGAATTTGCGCGATTTTTATTTGTCAACTATTTATTATGATAATTATTAAAAAACAAAAGCAAAGCATGCGAGCAATTTTTCGAAAACATTCTGAAATGTTTCAAAAGTTTGTTTTCATTAAAAAATATTATGAATAAACAAAATCTGGATAATTGCGCAATTATTATTATTTACGTAGGTAAAATATATAATTAAATAAAACTATATAAGAAAGGAATTATAATATAATTTATTGTAGTTTGTGCTCTTCATCGATTTAACAATCGAATTTATTGCCGGTGAATGAATTCTTAAGGTAAAATAAACGAATGGAGACTTTGGCCTTTTGCCCACCGGATTTTTCGATTGGTATACTTTTACAATTTAGAAATTTTCCAGTTAATACTTAATGTTGCCTTTAATTGCATTTTAATCAAATGAACTTGATAAAATGATAAGTTCATTAAATTTTTTTTTACACTGTATATAAATCGAATCAGAAACTTATAACTAAAATCAGACTATTACCAATATCAAAAGTAACAATTATCCAAAAACCGAAATTGAAGATTTCCAACTATTGCCAGAGTGGCAAAAGTAACGAATGTGTCAAACTACTCGCAAGTTAATTTTTTGTGCAACACGAAAGTTTAATTAGTATTCGTATACGCTCTAAGTTCAGGGTTGGTTATTACAATGTCTTCTTGATATCTCATCAGGTCAACATATGGCGTGCGTCTTTAATCCCAGGGTATGAAAATGAGATATAACAATTAAACCCAGGTTATTAAAGGAGTAAAACAATTTTAGTGCAAAATATATTAGAGACATGTTTCTCCTTCTTAATCTTTTCCTTTGTTCACGCATTGGAATTTAACAACTTTACCATTGTTTATATTTTGGCCTGGTAAGGAGTCAAGAAGGGTGATTCTAATTTTATGACAATTCGACAAACTGTTTTCCATCAATCAATGTAAAATGTATTATAATTGCATACTCAAAGTAAATATATAATCAATATTTAGAATTGATTGAATTTGTTTATTTAAACAAAAAGCCTTATCCAAATATCGCCAGTATACACTTTAGACTCTCATAATCGCAAATGATTCTTGCAAACACATACGTGCCATTCTTCCATTTATAATAATTTCACTCCAATACAGTTTTAATCCCTATAATTTATTTAAATAAAAAATATTTTAAGTTATCTTAGATAAACAAAAACGAAATATGACCTACAACCAGGTATATGGCCTTAATACATTTTTGGTTGTAATTGCATTATTTTTGTATTACCAATTTTACTGTGCGCTTATTTATTTTTTTAACACTTATTTCAAAGTTCAATTGAGTCCAGTCAAAGCTATTACGTAACTGAACGATATTCAAAAACTTGCGATTCTCTGTAGATCCTTGATACATAAGACTCTTAAGGTATCGATTCTTAAACTGTTTTCATTCACGATCCCATTTTTCATCACTCCAGGATGACTCCAGGTATTAAATATGACAGAATAAAAAGAGTTATTATTTATAATAAATAACGATGTTACAATATTGTGCGTTTGTGAAATAATATATTAACTGAAATTCAAGTGTTTAAGTGTTAAGACATACTGAATCAGAATTTTCTTCAGAAAAAAAGCAATCAGGGGAACAGTTGAAAATTTATCCCTTTTTTCGGTTTTGGAGTTATACTAAGCTGTCAGAAATTTTAACTGCAACGAATGTTTAAAATTTGTAGATTTCTTTTTTTAGGTTAAGTACGCCCGAAAATTTTTCTCTGAAAGAAATTCTGCCGGGGAACGATTGATAATGAAATGAAACAAATTGATAATCAGCTGATCCGAAATTTAATTCTTCTTCAGGGAATATATTTTCATAATTTTTGAAGAAGATATTAAATAAAATCAAATCGTGGTAACGAAAATATCAACATTATATAATTGCTGATATTTTGTAATCATTTTTGTAACAAGTTATTGCATATGATGTACAAAAAAAGCAAATGAAAAAAAAATTTTTTTTTTCTGAAGAGAATTCTGATTTAGTATGTCTTAACCCTAACTTTAATTTTCGCGACCCCAGCATTTCGCTTCAAGAACTCGTTTGTGGTAGCGACCCATAGTTTAAGAACCGATGCTCTACGGTATCTAGATCTATAGAGAATCGATAGGATAATCTCTAGACCTTAGAGGCTGTCGTCGAGTATTTTCTTCGAGGTATCATGTACTTGAGAAGAAAACTTGATAATTTACTATAGGAAATCAAAGCAAATAAATGTTACATACAAATTCTAATGGAAAGTTTTTCCTTAAAATTTTCCGATTTTGAACTCTTGAAAAGCATACAATAAAACTACAAAAAAATAATTATTATTATTACACTATCTTTGATTATACTTATATGATATTTTGATTAAATGTAAGTGTTTGTGTTTTTACATTTTAATTAATCAAATACTTTATGATTCATTTCCAGTATTTTCATGTTTTTTCTTTTCAAAAATTTGTAATTTAAAAATATACGAAAAAGAAAATTCAGCAAAATAAATAATTAGAATAAATAATTAGATTTGTTTCCCATTAATTACCCAAAATTTAAGCATTTCCTAAAGTTCTGATATATAGTATATCTATTTAAGGTTGTTACTAAGTTAAGTTTTGTAAATCGACGTTTATCACGAACACGTTGATGAATTCTAATTGATTACACAATATTTCGAAATAAAGGGAATTTATCGAATTAAACGATTATTTGTATTTGAGTTAATACAATTTTAATAAGAAAAAATCTATGAAATCTTAAATATTCAAAGCAACAATTAGAATCTTATATCATTTTTGAATTGTATTACTTGTTATACATTTCCATATTGGTGGAATCTTAAATGCTTTGCATATAAGTTGTTATCAGGTATTTGTGTTATCTGAATCGAAAAAAATTCTCATAAAATGTCTACGAAAGTTTAATTGTGTAATTTAATCAGTTAATATTCAGTCACTTGTTAATTCAGACAGGATTTTCATCATAAAAAATTGAAATTATTTTTAAAATTTTAATGGTAAAGTATATTTACATATACTTCTTATTTATTTTTTTGTTTTAAATGTAGCTAATAAAAGTACAATATTTAGAAGATTTTTATTATTTTAATTTGTTCGAGCACGGTTCATTAGCTCTAAAGATTTATGGCATTTTCGTTTCTTGATAAAAATGTTGTATTTTACACCCAGTTTTCAAGGTTGGTCAGAAAAAAATTTTGACCTCTGAAAAATATCGTTTTTGTTCACCGAAAATATATTGCCTGAAAATCTAGAATTTTCTGCATCCTATTTTTCGGAGATGCAAGAAATTCTGACCCTTAAACTCAGAATCCAAAACGTTAAATGATAACGAATGAACTACAAACATAAGTAAAAAAAAAAAAAAATTTTGAATTTTTTCCGTTCGATTCTACTTTTGAAAAGTGCCAGAACTTAAAAATTTTATATTTTTGTGGTCATATTTTTTATACAAGAAATGAAAACGATATTAGTATTATTTTTATTTCCTTAATTGAAGGAAAAGACCTTAATAAATAACTGGAAAAATTTAAATACTATATTTGTTCAGGCTTTCCGGAAAATTACAAATCTAAAGTTGGAAATGTCTTTTTTTTGTTATGTGGTAATATTGTTTTACTATTATCCTGAAAATTGGGTTTGTTTGTTTAATCTCGAACATTCCGGATAAAAGAAGTTCGACTGTATTAAAAGTATTATTTAAATTTTGTTCGAATGTGTCTGATATTCAGCGGTTTTTGCGCATCTTTTCTCAAATGGAAAAGTTTTTATTGATTTTATTTTCTATTTCAAAATTAAAGTACATATTACTTGCTTTCAGTGAATACGTGACTAAAGTCTTTCTTGAAATTTCATCCAAAAAAAAAACATCTATTAAAACTGAATATATAGCTAAAAATAGTTTAAATCTAAACATAAGAACTGATTTGATGAATCAATTTTCCAAGATTGTATAAATAAAAACTTTATTTAAAAAAAAAAAATTATTTTTAATATCCAAAAAATCATTTCTATTGTTTTCAGGCTAAATCAATAACCGACATGAGAGAAATTGCGGCAAGAATTTGTCGAGATTATTTAACTGGAGCATGGAAAACTATAACTGCAGAAGATATAACACTTAAAAGAATTAGGTATTTAACACTTTATTTTTTTTGGAAAAAAATAGACATACAATAAAAATTCAATATTTTTTTGATCTTGAATAGTGGAGGCTTATCAAACTTTTTATACTATGTCAGTTTACCTGATAAATATGATACCAAAGATATTAGTCCAAGTCAATTGGATAATAATACATCAGTAAAAAGGGTACGAAAAGATTCTGGACAATCAAATATGGAACCAAAAGAAGTAAGTTTGTTGTTTTCACATAGATAAAACGTTAAATGGTCTAAAGCAGAACAAAAATATCCAGCATACTCAACAATGGAGGCAAAATATCAAAATATAAATACCCCCTTTACGTTTGAATATTGGATATATATTATTCAAATATTTTTTTAATAAAACTAATTGTATTATTAGGTTTTATTACGAATTTATGGTCAAACACATGGAGAACATGCATTGGAAACGATGGTAACCGAATCGGTTGTATTCACTTTATTAAGTGAACGTAATTTGGGACCAAAATTACATGGAATTTTCCCTGGTGGTAGAATAGAACAATTTATTCCAGTAAGTTTTAATAGGCTGTTTTTTTTCGAATTCAATATTTTAAATTTTTATGATTATGTTTTCTTTCTTCAAACAGGCTCGTCCATTGGGTACTAGTGAATTATCTGATTATAAAATTTCAATGAAAGTTGCCGAAAAAATGGCCGAAATTCATATGTTAGATATTCCTGTATCAAAAGAACCAGATTGGTTATGGAACACTATGTATCGTTGGCTAAAAACAGTTGATACTGTACTAAATGATGTTGAGTAAGGAAAAATCAGTTTTTTTTTTTATCTTACACAGAGACTACATTAGCTTTTATTTCTGGTATAGCAGCTGGCTTACTAGAAATAAAATACTACCAGTTTTTTTTTTTTTGTGTGTGGTCCAATTCTGGTATGCCAATTGAGTATCTGATATGCCGTTAAACCGAGAACCGAGAAATTAAAAATAGCCAAAATATTGGCTTTAAAGTGTCGAATTCAATTCTGTGGCAATATCTTCCCATGCCCTATTTTTTTAAATCAATCCTTCTATAATTTTCTTATTTTTCCCGAAAAATATTTATCAATTTTATAATTTCACTTCGCAAAAATTTGGTTTCCGCCATTTTATTAAATTCAAATGTCAAAAATTGGTATACCAGCGCTCGCTGTCTACGAAAATGGTATACCAACCAATTTTGCTGGTATACCAGAAATAAAAGCTAATGTAATCTCCCTGTGTTAGAAATAATTGAATATTTAAATTAATAAAATAATTATTTATATTCTTATAAAGATCTGATTCGGATAAAGTAAAGGATTTATATAAAGAAATTCGTGGAATGGAATTCAAAAAAGAACTTTGTTGGTTAAAATCGATTATAGAAAATGGTGATTATCCAGTTGTATTTTGTCATAATGATTTACAAGAGGGTAATATATTAATTAAACAAGAAACAACAAGATTTAATTCAATTGATGATTTAAGGTAATTATTTTTAAATTCTCCCCATTTAATAGATATTTTGCAATCGTTTCTATTACAGTTATATTGTGAATGAGAGAAAAATTATTAAAGAGATGTTTCATGAATTCTCTAAATCCATATGTTGTTGTGCAGAGTTTCTACTTCTTGTTTCATTCCATTTACAAAAAAAAAAAAAAAAAACCTAAAAATTAAAAAAATCTATATAAACAAAAAAACACGAAATAGTAATTCTAAATATTTTTTATTCATATTTAATTCATATACAAAAAAAAAAATCACTTTTTGTTATTTTTTTTTTTATTGAACAATTATTGAACAAAGATAATTTTTTGTTTTCTTTTTTTCAAAAATATTATTACAGCAATGTTTTCGAAGATTCAGCAAGTATGGAGAATCATTTTCATGACGTAATTACATCATCTAAAGAAAATGATAAAGCAGCATTAAATTGTTTTAATGGAAATTCACGGTAAAATTTTTATTATATACATACATATAAATAAGAG
This sequence comes from Xylophagus ater, assembly GCA_963422695.1. Taxonomy (NCBI): domain Eukaryota; kingdom Metazoa; phylum Arthropoda; class Insecta; order Diptera; family Xylophagidae; genus Xylophagus; species Xylophagus ater. The sequence continues at coordinate 12,683,737 of OY730484.1, read as the reverse complement.
AAATTCAAAATAATAAAATCAATAATAAAAATTCTACAAAATTCTATTTTTGCTAAATATAGTATTTCCAGGAAACGTTCATTACTTACCGAAGATAATTTTTGTGATTTAGAGAATACTCGTGATTCTTTATTAAGTAACAGCTCCGAAGAATGTGATCCAGATCTTATTATAATCGATTATGAATATTGTGCCTATAATTATAGAGGTTTCGATTTAGCTAATCATTTTATAGAATGGACCATAGATTATACAAATGATAAATATCCATATTATTATCATAAGAAAAATCAATATCCAACAAAAATACAAATTGATGCTTTCATATCGATTTATTTGAAGAAATTCTCAGGAAATGATAATTATACAGCATCAAGAGAAGAAATGAATGAGCTAACCGATGAGATTAAATGCTTCACAATGGCATCACATCTATTCTGGTGTTTATGGTCAATTGTAAATGTTCATCAGGAAATTGAATTTGGATATTGGGTAAGAAAATAGATTTTGTTTTTTTTTTTTAAACATCATATTTTAGCCGTTAATTTTGAAAATAGAAGTAAGTACATTTTTAATTTCGAGTTATAAACATTGTTACAAGAAGACATACTCACTCCAAGTTATAGCCTGTGGAACTTCCCTCTTTTAGTTGTACCTAAAAAGAGTCTATCTGATGGTGAACAAAGATGGCGTGTTATTGTTGATTTCCTAAAACTAAATAATATAACTAACCATTGGTGCCAAGAATTGGAGACATTTTAGATCAGTTCGGGCATTCCAGGTATTTCAAAATATACATATATTCACCATAGCAGTTTTGCAAAATGAAAAACGTCAATAATTAGCTAAATAATATGCTAATTTTCATAAAACTTGGAATGAACATTCTGGATAAGCCAGCTAAAAATATATAATAAGTCTCCATTCGGTGGGGATTTCGTTGGTGAAAATGGCAAAGGGTCAATAATTTTGTCAATAATAGGCAGAAATTGAAGGAGGACAATCCTTAAAGAAGAACGTTTGCAAAGCACACATCCATTAGAAGCTTGCTTTTGACAGCTATATATACATACATATGTATATATCTTATATAATAATAAGCCTGTAACTATGTGTTTTTGTTTGTTTGTTTGTTTGTTTGTTTGTTTCTTCCGTATAGACTCGAAAACTATTGAATCGATTTTAATAAAATTTGGTACATATGTCTTTCCAACTTAGAGTATAGAATAGGTGCATTTTCAATTTTTTGGATATAAAACTGCTCTAATTCGATCATTAGGCAGATTTTCATGAAACTTGGTATATACATTCAGGCCAATTGAAGGCGGATTGTTGTGGGGGCCAAAATCTAAAACCGTTAATAATTCGGTCAATAATAGGCGGATTTTCATAAAACTAGGAATGTACATTCAGGATAGGGCAACTGAAAAGATAGGATATGTCTCCACTAGGTGGAAAGTTCCGGTGGACCGAAATAGAAAAACATCAATAATTCGGTCAAATTGAAATCGGATTTGCTTTCATATTCATAAATAACGCGACTAAAGCCGCGGGTACCTGCTAGTATATATGTATATATGTACATATATAAATATAAAGCACTTAACTCATTTTTTTTACAAAAAAGACTTGCCTAATTTTTAAAATAAACAAGCTAATTTAAAGTTTTTCTTTTAATTTTAATTTTCAAATATCTTTTCAGGAATATGCTGTTAGTCGGCTACGAGAATATAAAAGTGCAAAGAATCGATTTTGTACTGAAAATGTAATTGGACGGAAATAAAATTGATAATAACTGTTTTTGGATCGAATATACATTGTTTTGTGAATGATAGTGGAAGACATCAAAATTTCTAATTGAATTTGATAAATTGATGATTATTTTCCACCAAAATGAAAAGAATGTTAAATGTGCTTAAAATGAGATAAATCTCAAATCCCCTTCCATAAAATATAGTAAATTAGGTTAATTTTTTTTTATACAATTTATATCCACAATCTTGTTATGTTTAGTTTCATTTTTTATTCTTTTTTTTTTTTTTAATTACGGAAAAACAAAATGTACAATACTATGTAAAAGAAGTGATTTAAATGTTTTTTCAATAATCATTATACCTCAAAGTATTTCACTTATAAGAAACAAAAAAAAAAATCGAAATTAATCTTAAGCCTCTTTGGAATCCTGTCAACACAATATACACGAATTTTCTGGATACATCAAAATTCTGATTATTGTTTTAAATGAACTAAAATAGAATTTTCGGTGATATTAATTAAACCCAGTTAATAATTTGTACATGATTCCATGCTTATCCAGAGTGCAAACGAATTTAGAATGTTACCAGTAACTTTTTTTATTTTTATATATATTATGTGTTAACACAACTTTTAGGTATTATTATTTATTTGTTAATAATTTAAATTAGTTATTTAACAGTATTTAATGGATAAAAAAAAAAAAACAAAAATATGAAATTACTTGGTAACATCAATTATGTATGAATATCAAAAATTTAATTCGTTTAATCGAAGAAGAGTACATTCATGTTTTAAAAAAAGAAAATCCTTTAAGAACCAACTATTTACTATTTGATTTAATGCTTAGTTTAAACAGTAATAAGAATTTTATTCATTACTTTTTTTTAAGTCAAAAAAGACTTTAAAATAGAGTGATATTTATTGTCTAATATTTTAATTTTGATATTTTGACAAATTCTGTATTTTTATTTTAGAAATAAGTTGTAAAATGGCGCTCTTTAAATAAACAAATTAAAAATCAAGAAAGAATTTATTTAATTTTTGTTCTTTATTATAATCTCATATTACACCAAAACCCTTTTAATAATATCTGTGGCCGTCGGGAAAATAAGCATAATTTGATTAAAAGGAGAAGATGCTTTATTTAGTTACCTATATTGTTCTTCAATCTATGAATTTGTTTAGTATACATAGTTTAAGTACTACAAGTCACAGTTCGGGCTTCGACAATATTACCATTTTTTCAATTTCTCAAACTACTGATCGAATTTCGATGTATAGGAACACACATCGCAGTCGGATTATAGAAGTTTATCAAAGAAAATGTATCTTTGGAAAACTTAAACTTAGTTAAGATTTAACTATCTCGACTTGGGTTCAAATCCTCCTAAGGGAGGAACAACATGGAATTTAATTTAATGTTTTCAAATTAGTTATGATTGGATAATTTGTGTAATCAAAAGCCCAGCTATAGATATGAATCAAATTTTGTTTTAAGCCCAATAAAGTTGAGACATTTTTTATGCCTAGGTGATGTAAATTTTCAGAAAACTAAACTTTAAAAAATATTTCTTTGATCCATGAGTTACTACCGTTTATTGGAAAAAACTATGGATCTGTGTCCAGCACTTTTCCAAGTGTTTTCTTTAATTCTTTTTAATAAAATTACTTCTTTAAATATATCGTCAGTTCTACTGGCACAGAGGCTTCTAGTTGTTTAATAAAATAACGAATAATTTGATTTGACTTTACTTATTAGACAAATAAGTACTTTATAAGTAAAGTAAGTAAAATTTAATAAAACCATTCAAAAGATATCGTCTCCTCTCAAAATTTAAAAAAATCGACTTAAACTTGTTTTCACGCCGACCACAAAAATAATATAATATTTACAATTTATTTTTCAAATAACTTTTATATATAACATCTTGCCACCAATCAGGACGTTCTAAACAACCTGGTGTTTCCATTAAAGTTGTTTGCAAATGTTGATAAACCTAAAAAAAAGTAAGTAATATTAATTTTTTTCTCCATAATATAGAGTTTTATATTACATTGCCATCACTCATTCCAAGAACAGAATTTAAGATAAAATCTGGTGGTGCTATCGAATCCACCAGGGAAATACATTCATTTTTAAGTAATGGTAAAAGTTTTATAAGTTCTTCTTTATACATTTTCATGTTTGTAGAAAATCCACCCTAAAAATTATAGTTGATAATAATAATTTTTGGATTGAATTATTATCTATTTTTTAAATTACTTCGTAAAATAATGAAGCGTGTTTTTCTACTAAACTAGCACCGTAAAATATTAAAAGCATATTTAAAACTCTCTTTTCTGGTCCATCAAGTAAATTGTTTACTTTTTTATAAAATATATAATAAATCGATCTCTATAAAATATTTAATTAATTCTATAATTAAGAATATTGAATAATTATTTAGGGTGAGTTTAGATGGGGTCCATGTATCCTAACGGTCTTTTTTATTGGTTCAAATTATAAATTTCTTCCCACATATACTCCTTCATTGCATGCAACCGAAGTTGAATCTTCAACAAGAAAAATTCTCTTGTCAAGAATTTTAATCATAATACCAAAGTATAATTAATTATAAAATCCTGAAACTTTCTGTCCCTGTCCATTTGTTTTCATGTGCTTAATTCAATGCAATTGTTTTTGCTTTACTTTAATTGGTCCATTTTTTTTTAGTCTTCAAGTTTCCGAACTTTATAATTACTTACACTTCGAAAATATTTTTCACGAACAGTTAAAGCACACGAAAAAATAATAGTGTTATAATGGATGAATCCCATCTAAACTCAGCCTTATAGTTAATATTTACTTCTCCATAAATAATAGACAAAGTCGCAGCATTGAATACTTGTGAATTATTACGAATTTCAAATGTTGATAAACCCTTTCGTTTCAGTTCAGTCACAACCTTATTTGTATTGTCCAATATATAACGACATAACCAATCCAGTGCCAAAAGTATGTCTAAATTGAAAATATTAAAATAACTAAAATAAAAATGTGTAAAGAAATATACTTTCTGGTTTCAAAGCATCATTAGAACTTTTAGTGTGATGTGATTTAATATCATTAACATCATCAAGAAAGTCAGCTAGCCCTAATACAGAAGCTTCCTTAAAAGATTGACCAGCCGCTTTTACACCAATTAGCCAATTTGAAGTTTGCTGTATTAAAATATTATTTTCCCCTTCATATGTACAGTTAGCATCTGCGTCGTTTCGTATATCACCAATAGCAGCGCTTTTTAAATAACCATGTCCACCGCATGCTTCGCGACATTCTTGAATTCCATTGCTAGCAATCCAGGCACAAACTGGTTTAGCTGCTGATGAAACTACATGAATTTCCATTCCTAAATTTGAAACATCTTCACCCATAAGCATTTTCGTTTGCATATCGACACTGATATCGATTAACCAATTAGAAAAAATTGTAATAGCGTATGCCGCTGCTAAATGTGGGATAAGGCGAAATTGCTGTTTGAACAGACATAATATATAAATTAAGAAAAGTAATGAAACTTCAAAAATAGTAATATCTACTTGAGCTTGATATTCTAGAATTGGATATTCTTCATCAGTTCCTTCGGGACCAAATTGTTTTCTTGATGCAGAATATCGTATCGCAATAGAAATTGACTTTGAAAGATACAAGGCAGCAATTCCTAAAGAAATCATCATTACTAAAAACAACTGTAATGTATTAGATTTTTAGAAAATCACCACAAATATTCACTCTTCCAGTTGACAGTGCTCCTAGGGATGCACCTAGCCTTTTATTATTATTTTTAATTGCTGAGACAAAAGTTCCGTCTGGTTTTATATCTCCAGTTTTCGAAAGCAAATTTTCTCGTGGAATTCGATATTGATTAAAAATAACAAATCTGTAAATGCGTATCAAAAAGCATACAATACAATATTTTCTCTGTGATACAAGTAATAAGAATAATAATCCAAAAAACTGAAATATAATAAAATGTATACTAACCCGTTGTCAATAGAATTAAGTCCTACTTTCTCGCCTAGATCTCCTGCTATTACACCTGGATGTGCCCGTAGAGTTTTCGTGTCCCGTATTGGTACCAGAAAAGCATTTAGTCCATGATGTTTACCGTCGGGGGTATATAGTTGGGCGTATACAACAGCATGCGTACATGTTTTTCCTATACAAATTTATTTTATAAAAATAAATACTCTACTTTCTATATTACTTGAAATTATTTTCTCACCTAAATTTCCTACCCAACATTTTGCAGCTTCAAAATCTGGTGTATGCAATATAAATTCTTCAGTTTTTGGATCATACAAAGCTCTTGTACGCATTCCTCGTGCATTAGTACCATGTGAAATTTCAGTTAATGCAAATGCTCCCAGAATTTCACCATTTTGATTTGCTTCAATATACTTGAAAAGTCGTTCAGTTCCAAGAGATTTTATTACTGATGGAAACATTCCAAAACATAATCCATATTTAATGGCAAGACCGGGATTATACGCTAGTAGTGCTTGAGAGAATGCAGTTGCAAGTTTAGGAGTTCTGATAAACTAGAATATATAAAGCAATTAAGTATTTCTATTATTAAGTAAACATTATTTATACTCACATCAAACATAGTATAGAACTTTTCATTTTGAATAATCATTTGTTGTTTAGTTGCAATATGACGTAATTCATCAACAGATACCGATTTTAGTTCATGTTGAAAATAAGGATTGTTTTCCATGAATCTCCAGATATTATACTAAAAAAAAAAAACTGGAGTTTGACCACGTAAATTTGTGTAAATGTAATTCAGTAAATACCTGAAATTTTATATAGTCTTCGTCATATAAAATCAATTTTATCTTTTTATAACAAAAACTGGCTTTCTCACGGTATGGCGTTAACGGTCCATTTTTAAATTTTGGAAATATTGTTTCATCAGAAAAAATCTCAGTTTTAAAAGTGGATTGAGCCATTGCTTGATTGTTGTTGTTCGACTCACTGGGAAAAATTCTCTAATGCTTAATACCTTTTTTTATTACGGAGAGATTTTTAAAAATCTATCAAATTATTGTACTAAGGTTTTTTTTCCTTTTTATTGAACTCAAAAACAATTAGACTTTGAAACTTGTTTTTATAGAATTTCTCTTTTGAGAAAAACAATAAATTAGAAAATAAAATTTAAAAAAAAATGCACTCGACTTTTTAAGTAATCTACAAATATAAAGCTTATCACTTTAGAAATAAAACTGCAAATTCATGATGTAAACAAGATTTGGAATATAATTTACGTTGCTTTCTTTAAAAAAAAAAATACTTTACAGCTCTTGCTTGTTTGGAAGCTCAAGCAATTCTGATAATGAAATGAAATTTAATTGTTAAAGAAGCGAGGATGAAATTAAATATACAATAAAAACTGGGTAGAAACTTAAAAAAGGCCAATAATTTCGAATGGACTATGAGCTTTATTTTTTTTTTTTTTTTTTTTCATTTATTTAAATAAAATACAAAATTATACATAAAAATTCATTTTATTTTTATAATCGTATTTTGGTTGATAATTCATGTTATACTCGTACTGATTAATCAGGATTAGTTAATTCTTAATCGTAATAATCTGGATTAAATTCATCACTATCGCTATCATTCTTTCTGTAACTATTTGTCATACAATCAACGTCATCTTCGAAATCACTTGCCTCCATATCGATAGAATGCACATAGTTATTTTCTTCTTCAGCATCACTTGATAATTCGTCGACAAAATCTGATCAGAAGAATTCAATATTCAAATATTATTATGCAAAAATATTGAAAATCATTTACCAGAATTATTTAATCTGTTAATTCCTTCAATACTTGAAAAATTACTTTTCTCATCAGTATCTGGATAGTCGTTTTTATAATAATTCTCATCATTAGAATCTTCAGAATCTGAATCAGATTCTTCATCACGCCCAAATTCATATACTAAATCGTCGAAAGGACGTACACTAGAAATGTTTTTAAATCATTTTAAAAAAAAAAATCAAAATTTGCAACAACACAAAAAAAAATCGCTTTGAAAATAAAACTGGTTGTTCAATTTTGAAAATCAGACTATTTTCCAGCGGAAATAATAATTTTAAAAATAAAGAAACAAACATTATTTTAATAACCATGTTTTATTTTCAAAAAAAAAAAAATTAAATCTTTTAGAACATATTACAAAAATTAAGAGCCTTAAATATGTTTTAGTGTGAACATGAATTAGAAATTTTTGTCGAAATTATGGATATTTAATTTTCCTATCATATTTCTAAATAATTCTCATGGATAAATAAATTTGATCTACATAATAAACGAACCTTAAATACGAACTATCAGTCAAGTCAACCGCATTGGTTTGTGAATCATTTTCTGGCAGGTACAAATCATATACGAAATTCTGTTCATTCTGATCTTCATGACTGCTGCTTCTAGATTCTTCTGTTTGTGATTCGTTTTTTTGTTTCTCAATATCAACAATCGTTATTTCGTTTGTTGGATTTTCATTTAGATCATCGTTTTCAGTATTATTAAGAGTACGATAACAATTTACTATTTTGAATCGATTATCTTGGGTGTTTTCTTTCATCTCTTGGCGACTTCTTTGTGTGATATCCGGGCATTTACGACATTTAAATGCGAGCTGTTTTGCTTCATCTTTTGTGAGTTTCTTCAATTGTGCAGTTACATTTTCATCCTAATTTATAACAAAAATATATTAATAGACATATTATAACCAAGTACGAAACTTACTTGAGCATGAACTGTACCAGCAAATTTCAGGATTGTAGAGACTTCTTCTTTCGAAGCAAGTAAACTTTCATTAATTTCTGCTTCATTCTCAAGTTTCCTTCTTTTCGAATTTAGAATAAATGCACTGAGCGGTTCCTCATCTATTCTTCGTTTTACTCGTACTACAGCAGTCATTTTTAATTTATAAATTAATTTGCAATAATGAGGTTATGTTCTCTACAAATTTCAGACTTTCAAGTTTTTAATTCCTTTTTGTAATTTCTCACCTAATTAAAGGTTCTATTAAAGTTTGAACTGAATATAATCTGCATTAAACTAAAAACTTACTTTTAAATCTAAAATATTCCTCACAAACAAAACAATATGAAGAAGCAGATGACGCTTTCACACAATTAATACTGGATCCACAATGGCAATAGAGTCGTAGAGTAGGATGGCGCGGGACGCAAAAAATCTTAATACTGAAACCACAATGGAAAAGTAGCGCAACGCAACGGAGAAATGTTACAATTTATGGAAATCATTTTTGTTAAACATAACAAGAAATTTGTTTGAAAAAAGTAATGTAGTCAACTCAAAACAATTCTAATTTTGAATTAAAATTAATCGAAGAAGAATTTTGAGATTAACTATTAACTATTTTTTTATTTATACACAAAGAAATGTCTGTTCCTTTTCTCTGTAGTTCAGGAAATCTTAAAGAATTTTAATTAGGGCAATTTTGACATGAATACCATTATTTATTATAAATATTTTATGTGGTAACGGTCAAAAATAAATCTATAATAACGTAAAATCATAATAGGTTAAAAAATAGGGGCGTAAATGTTATTTGACGCTATACTGTGGATTGAGTGACACTAATGTACTAGCATATTATGAAATCAGTTTTAATTAATTTAAAAATCTTTTTTAAAATCGAACCCAACCCAATTTGTATATAAAAGAATGGATATTTTCAAATTACTATTTTATTGAATCGAAAAAAAACTACTCGAAACTGCAGGAAAAATGATCAAATATTTACACTAGTCCGCTCCTGTGTTATAAACATATGATTTTGACAATGTCAAAATACAGGCAGATTTTATCAGTTGTGTCCTTTAAACACACCTAAAATAATTTCTATACAGGACGAAAAACAACAAACTAGAGAAATAAGTCTATTAGTTAAAAGTGCTAGTGAAATATAATCTTAAGTAATAATAATATGTTGCAATAAAATGAAATTCAAATGAGGCTACGAATCATCAAAATGCTAACAACTCGACAGCTCTTTTGGTTTATTATAATCGCCGCTTTGCTAATAAGTTTTGCTTTTTATTGGTCCCTGTATATGGAGCTGAGAGATAACAAAATAATTGATAGTATTTAATAAATATAGTAATTTTAAAAATCATGTCGTGATATTAACTTTTAAATGTTTTCAGTAAAAGCAATCACATCAAATAACGATCAAATATATGATTTTGATGAGAATCTTGTTGTTATATATAATCGTGTCCCAAAAACTGGTTCAACAAGCTTTGTTAATATTGCTTATGATTTGTGTAAACGTAATAAATATCATGTACTTCACATCAACGTAACAGCTAATATGCATGTTTTGTCATTGCCAAATCAAGTACTTATGATTTAATTTAAAAAAGATTTATTAACAAAATTTCCACATTAACACAAGTGAAACAATTTATTTCAGATTAGTTTTGTAAGAAATATAACATCATGGACCGAATTGAAGCCGGCACTTTATCATGGCCATATGGCATTTTTGGATTTTTCCAAGTTAGAATAACTATTTTTTACAGAATTGATCACTTTTATTTTGTAAATACTTTCTTTTAGATTTCAAATGCCAATTAAACCTATTTACATTAATTTAGTTCGTAAGCCTTTAGATAGATTAGTTTCTTATTATTATTTTCTTCGATATGGAGATAACTACAGGCCAAATTTAGTTCGGAAAAAAGCAGGCAATAAAATTGTAAGTTGTCTTTGTTTTTATGAAAAATATTTTGGCTTGTGTATTATATTATCTAATTTGTAGACATTTGATGAATGTGTTAAACAAAAACAGCCAGATTGTGATCCGAAAAATATGTGGTTACAAATTCCATTTTTTTGTGGACATGCTGCAAAATGCTGGTAAGTTTACAATCTCTTACCCACGACTGAGTCGGATTTGAAAAAAAGGCCAATTTTTAGAGTCTCCAGAAGACTTTTTTTTCAATCCGATTGAAAATAAGTCTTGACAAAAGCCTAACGGAGTTGCCTAGTTAAGAAAATTCTTATTTTCAAAAAAACAAAAAACGAGTTATTCTTTTTTCTGTTATATACAGGGATCCAGGAAGCGAATGGGCTTTGAATCAAGCAAAACAAAATCTCATTAATGAATATTTTCTAGTCGGTGTAACTGAAGAAATGGAGGATTTTATTGATCTTCTTGAAATATCATTACCAAGGTATCTAATTTTAATTGTTGTTTATAACTTTCCTTAAATTAGTTGCGATTAATTATATGCAAATCGATAATCCATTTGATTTTTGAAAAATATTTTCCATCGTTTTATTAAGTATACTTTTTTGTTATAGATTATTTAAAGGCTTTAAAGAACATTATCAACATTCCAATAAATCTCATTTGCGACAAACTGCTTCAAAACAATCTCCAAGTCAAGAAACCATTACTGAAATAACACAATCAAAAATTTGGAAAATGGAAAATGAGCTTTATGAATTTGCTTTAGAACAATTCCAATTTATAAAAAAGAAATTAACAATTCCAGATAAAAATTCCCCACAGAAGTTTATGTATGAGAAAATTCGACCAAAATAGTTTTAAGGTATATTTTTCTTTTCTTGTCATTTTCTTTTTAGTTTTTCTTTTCTGTTTTTTTTTTTATCATACTCGATTTTCTTGATATTATAATATTATTCATTTCCATCCATACATGTGACCAAGTTTATTTTATCATTATTTGTTGTCTGTTTATTTTTCCGTTGCTATATACATATTATAGTATGAAATATAAGTTTTTATTTAAAAAAAAAAAAATCAAATAATTGAATTTCTTTAAACCCTTCACCTTTTAATTATATAATTAATGTAATTTACTTGCCTTGATACAATGTACATTTAATTTTACTTGATACAGATCAAACTGCAACGTTACGACAAAAAAAGCATCATACACTTGAATCTTTTTTTCTTTTTAATATTTAAATACTAACAAGGTTGGCTATTATTTATGTGCAAATAGTAACATAAAGTTACTTAATGGAAATTAGCAGAAGATTTGTATGCCCTATGGTAGGTATTACCAAAGGGTATATTAGTTTTGTCACTAATTGTGTAACACATCGAAATAATCATCGTAGAAAGGCTGTGTAGAGAATCAAAAGTTATATCAATTTTTGCATGTCCGCCCGTCCGTGTACAAGATAACTCAAAAACGTGTTATCCGATTTTGATGAAATTTACAATGTGAGTTGGTTATTCCTTAACTTGGTTTGGTATTGCGTTCCAACCAAATCAAGCTAGGGGGAGCGACATTATTAAGCAAAAACCAGGGTGACCAGAAAGTTTTGTCGTTTTATTGCTAATGGTTTTTTGGATTTAATTTGTAAATTTGTGGAGCAATTTTGTTTAAATTAATTATATTGGTTAACTGCGTAAATAGTCGATACCATGTTAAATTTCAGTAAAATCGGTCTAAAGATAGTGGAGAAAGAAATAGTCGTAGAGGAAAATAAGCTTGTTCATAAAGTTTTTCTGATGTATTTTAAAAACTTATATACCGATTTCAATAAAATTAAGATGTATAGGTCCCAGCCTACCTGTGAGCGAATTTGAAAAAGTCAAACGAAGTTATGAAGAAAAAACCTTCAAATATTAGTAGTTTTGATGTTTCTTTCTCAGATTTAATTCATTGAACTATAGATTTGTTACCTACGAGTCCCATTTCTACCATAGGGCATCAAACAATCGGCTTTAGACCGATTTTCAGTTACTATATGTTTCGTTTTAATATTTACTACTTAACAAGGTTGGCTATTGTTTATGTGGAAATAATAACATAAAATTACTTCGTGGAAATTAGCAGAAGATTTTTTTTCCCTCCCTACAGTATATATCCGCCACTGTGTTTGAACCTTAGTTGACATACCTTGTATTTGATTCTTATACATAAAACGTACTATAATTTAAATTTATATACGTTAAATTTTCTTTATATACATTTATGTAATTATACCATGTCTGGTTATGTATAAACTGTACAATTATTAGAATTGCATTGGTAAGCTTTTCATTTACAATTAGTTTTCTTTAATAAGTCTAGCTTATGTTTTATCTATGTTAGATATGATTATATTTATAATCGATAACAAAAATAGTTAGCTAGTTCCAATTATCCGCAAGTATAATAATTTATTTAAATAGAAAATCCTATTCAATTGCTGCTAGCTGTTCGTGCAATAAGTTCTTTGTGAATCAAACTAAAACAATATACAAAAAATTTTCTTTTATACCAAAAATTTGCAATAAAAAAAAGTGAGTTAAAAAAAAGTGATAAACTATTTTAAGTATTAATTAAAAATGTATTTACTAATTTATATATTTTATCATTCTATAATAATTACATAATTTATTAATCTATATACTAAAACTGTATAACAGTGATGAGTGATTAACAATTTTAGACAGCATAATAATTCATAAATTAATATAATTATTTATATGTTTGTTAAAGGAAGAATAAACTTACTAAAACCATATTTTATGTTATATGTATTCATAAATGCGATATTGATTTTTCTATTTCATCTTTGTGGTACATCATAAATTTGACCTAGTTTTAACGCCAAGCACTAAAGTAATTTAGTTTACTAATAGAGAATGTTTATAAAAATATTGTTTAGTTAATAATGATTGGTTTTAGTATGTAAAATAATACTAGGATAATTCGAATGAACAAATTAAATCGTTCATCCATGAAGAACATAGTCTTTAAGAAAAGAATTATGTATTTTCATTTCTTTCTACTACTTTTATGTGTTGTGTGCGATATGGAAATTATTAAAAATTCTATAACTTCATATTTATATAAAACTTATATAATATACTAGTAAAAACGAGTTTGGAAGTTTTATTGTTTACGCATTCGAAAGTTTTCACTTATTAACTAGTATTTTATAGACAATGAAGTATATACATCCGATTCTGTTTTTACATGAGGTTTTTTTTTACATTTAACGCGAATTAGAAAAAATTTCATTCTCTTTTAACATGACTTATTTGGATTTAAAACGATCAACACAAATTCCAAAACAGAAAAACAATTAAGTTCAGATATCTATGAATTGTTAGTTGACAAAGTCCTTATCAATAATGACTTGATAAAGGGTTGTTCATTACAATCCCAATCCAAAAGAACAGAGTGACAATGACGAAAAGGATTCCGTTTTCACCGCAAATTTAATTAAAAAAATGGTTTTGAACAGTATAAATTGGATAATAATTTTGCCCAACATTATCCTAAAGACGAACAAGCTAGGAAATTATCAACGTGATCTCAAGTCTCTTGAAGAGAATTTTATAATAGCCATGCCAACACATAAAGTACCTAATTTTTTGTCTTACGGTAGGTGCTACCAGTAGTTTTGTTACTGTATTTGTAACGCATAGAAATAATCATCGGAAAAAGATTTCAGGGTAGAGAATCAAATATTATATCGATTTATGTCTATCCGTCCGTCCGTCCGTGTACAAGATAACTCAAAAGTCGACTGAGGGGGAGCGAAGTTATTAAGCAAAAACCAGCTTCGTTTTTTTCTATGATTTTTCAGATTTAATCGAATAATTTGTGAAGCAATTTCTTTTATTTTATTGACGTACCTTTACTAAGCAGGTATAATATGTTAAATTTCAGTAAAAACAGTTCAAGGATGATCAATGGAGAAATAGTCGTAGGAGGAAATAAGCCTGTTCAGAAAGTTTTTTTAAATGTACTTTTAAAACTAACCGATATGAATAAAGTTTGCGGTTTTATGCTATTAAGGCCAAGGCTACCTGCGAATTAGAGCAAATTTGAGATGCCATAGGGCATCAAAAAAATCGGCTTAATTAATTACATTTTTTTTTTCAACTGAAAATTTACTTTATATAATACATTTTTACATACCTATGCTATCTTAATGAAATGAAAGCTCCGTTTTTTCACAAATTGTTCCAGAGCAGAGCAAAATTTTACATTAAGTACAATAACAATTCTTACACTAGCTTTTACTTGGACCAAAATTCCTATTCCATTATTTTTTTCAATATAGATGGCTCTGTTTTGTGTTTTTTGATACTTGAATGTTGTCCTCATGACGATTATGATAGTTTTTGTTTGAGCATATGAAAAGTGTAAATAGGAAAACCTTTTAAATCGATTCAGGCTTTTAATAAATTTGCATTTTCTTAAATTGTTTTTTCTAGCTTCAACAACTTTCAACACAAACTTTATTTACAAATTGTGATTTTCTTTGATTTCGACATTCAATTTCCTTGTAGTTTGAATATATGGTACCAACATTTAAGTTTTTTGTTGTTCTTGCTTCTTATCGTTTTTTCACATGCTGCTTTGATCCGAAGCAGATCAATGTGAAAAAACGCACCTAAAAACTGCAGGCACGTAAAACATTTCGTATGGTTCATTGAATTATTTTTGGAACCAATCTTCCCTTTTTCCATATATAAATACAATATTCTTATTCTTCGGAACATATCTGTCGTGTAAAAATAGAATTAGGTGTAGTAAACATGAGGTAATGGAATTACAAATAATTATTTAATATGTAGGTAGATTAAGTTGTCTTACCTATAATTTCTCACAAAATAAAACAATTAAATATGTGAGGAATAGTAGAATCACAAGCGATGCATTTTCATATTGTTGCATTTTTTGAGAAAATCAGAAGAAGCGTTTCAGGTTTTCTAAAAAGAAAACATTGAATTTATATTGAAGTATATCAGTGATATTATTTTGTTTGAATCTAAATAAATAATTGGTATTTTCAGCGGAAAATTTAAATCTTGAAAAAGACACAGTTTGTTGCAATTTATTTGGAATTGTCACATTTTAATGCAATTTTTAATTCAGAAGATATGGTATTTTGAAAATTCGAAATTTTGTTCTGCTACCCGTTCTGGACTGAACAAACACATGGTAGAGACCAAATGCCATCAATGGGACCCATGCCAGTCGGATATCCAACTTCATTGTAGGCTCTGGGCTATTCCCACTATCTGAGGACTCAACCCACATAGTGCACAATGGACCTAATTCCTGGTCTTAATGCCGGGAGTGCCAATAGGCATTACTCCCAACATCAAAATCAATCAATGGTAGAGACTACTCTTTCCAATTTTTGTTCAAGACAATGTTTGAGGTAACCGATGTAAACATAGTGAATGAGAGTTTTACAAACCGTCAGGTCTGTGGAAATATATTATTTTAATGATTATATATAACAGCTTAATAAATAAACTCCATTCTAAAATCTATTGATGCAATTTTAATTTGGAAAAGACTCACTTTTGGGCAATTTTTATAATTTAGATGAAAATTTTGAAACAATCGCTATATTTCCGGCAATGTGTGTAATTTCGCCATTCTTGCCTGGTGTAATTTGGCAAAGTATATAAAAAAAAATAATTTGATATGTATTACCTCTTCGTTATATGGAATTTAAGCAACTCTTCGAGATGGTGTACAAAATGGAAGGTTTCGAAAAATTTCCACTTAAATAAACAAATGTATAATATCGTATATTTGTCACCATTCAGTATAAATTGTTAAGCGGGACTAGCGAGCATATATGACGTTACTAGTAATAATATAATAAATAATATGTTATCTCAATATCAGTACTACAATTCAATTCAAGTCTTTTTGCCAAAAGAGTCTTCGGCATTATATAAAATGCTTTGACAATGTACAAGAATGCATTATATAAAATACCGGAGTTTATATTTTGCTGGTTAAATGTGGTCACCGCACCACAAAGTTTATGTCAACAGGCTGGAATCCGTTCAATGTCGATTTTTATGTTACTTTACAGAACTTACCATAGAATGATCCTTCATTGCTGCCACCTTACAGTGATAGGTTAAAATTGTTTGAAAAGCGTCGAGCACTGACAGATGTAATCTTCGTTCATCGAATTGATGCCATTTATGCTCCCAATATTTTAACCAAATGCACTTAATTCTAAATTTGATTCGTTGAAATCCGTGGGCTTGTTTAAAATCAGGTTCCATCTAATGGACTATGGGAAGAATGAATCAATATTCCCAAATATTGTGTGGTAAATGCCAATGCACAAGTTTTTGACTTTTACCTCAACAAGTGTGAACTTGAAAAGCTCTTATATAATTCTTAATATCCAATGAATGTTATTATGTATTAATTTACGCCTTTAGGCTTGATTTGAGCTGTTATGATTATTACTAGTAAAAAAGCCTGTTATACATGAGTCCAAAAATCAAAATCAGCGAGAAAACCAGAAATTCGCTACAGAGCCATCCGTTGTCGGTTATGTGTTTTGTAAAATGCTTAAGCTACACTATTATAGTATACTGTCGGTATTTTTGTCAGTTATTATATGGCAGTAATGTCAGCGAAATCTAATTTCCTTATCAGCGTCTACTAACAATGTTTATCAGTGCACTGGCAAATGAAAATTAAAAAATGGAATTTTCTAATTTGTAAATAATGGGATTACATAAACCAAAAAAACAAAATTTTGAATAACTTCAAAATAGCTTGACCGGTTCTTTGAAAAGTAGGACATTTTCTAAGTTCGATATATGTATACGCATATATCATATTTGGTTGAAATCAGTTGAGCCGTTTCCAAGATTTATAGTGTCAGACGAGTAGCACTCTTATATATTAAGATTATCAAATTGTTGTCTTTAGTTTAAATTTTTCAAAAACAGTGGAAATGTACCATGAATGAAAGAATATAAAGATTTATTTTCAAGCATTTTATGACATCACATGTAGATTTCCTTTCAAATAAATAATGGTAATTTTTCACACAAACAATATATAGTATTTCATGCTTCGAGTGACGTAGTTTCGCAGATAAAACCAATTTAAAATATGGGAAAGGGTAATTTATATATTCTTTCATTCACGGAAATGTACCACTTTTGATTCTACTATATACTCACGTCTTTATAATTTTAGAGGAATAATTGTAACTGAAGGATTCCACAATTTATTCACATATTTTACATAGTTCAAGTTTATCTGAATAACAATTAATATTTTTTATTATCTTTTATTAAACAATTGTTAAAAAGAATTCAATGAAAATCTTGAATTTCTTTTGTTTGTTTATCACAATTAAAATATATGGTATAGTATCATATCGACAAAATGTGTGGCGCAAATTGAACGTTGTGATATTCGTTAAAAGATCCATTCAGTCTCTTGCAGTATGCGGTGTGGCTCCATCTTGTCGGAACCGAAAGGGTTGGATGGGTTTCCCACAGCTGGCATTAAAAAATTTTCCAACATCGTCCGATATTGAGCACTACTATTGATGGAAACTGCAACACCGTCTTCATTTTCGAAGAAATGTGGGCCAATGGTCCTCCGCCAAACAATACACCGAACCAAACAGTACACTTCAGAGGGTGTAATTATCGTTGATGAACTGCTCATGGATTCTCCATATCCTGCAGTTCTGCTTGTTTACGAAGCCATTTAATTAGAAATAGGCTTCATCGCTTATTATCAAATAATATCTGGATTTCTTCTGCTTTTTGCCGGAAATAAAGTTCAATGATTTTGGTTCGTTGTTCGATTGGAATGAATGAAAGAATATATAGAATACGCGCTACGAATGTTGGCCATTTTGAATATTTATTATAACATTTCGATTTCCTTTCAAATAAATAATCGTGATCTTTCACAACAAACAATGTATTTCAGGTCTCGGATGACGTAAGTGCGTAGAAAAAACCAATTTGAAATATGAGAAAGGGTAATCTATGTATTCTTTCATTCATGATTCGATTGTTCCATTTCGAATTCCCCAAGCCTGGCTTTACCACATCCTGCAATAAAATTAGAAAAATAAAATTATAAATAATTCAAACCACAACGTTCATTTTGTTAACTTAATAATTACTGACAAAAATCAATATAATTACAAAATATTTATAGTTAATATTTTATTTTTATTTTGCATTCAATTAACTTAAATTTTGTTGTTCCTTAAAGCATTTAATAAAAACCCATGGACTCACCTCGACCGAGGGTATACCCTCTTAAATTTCCAATGACCTTGTGACCCACCAAACCGGTATATACAATATATAAAAATTACATATATTTAAATATAAAAAAAGACGATATAACTTGGGCCATTGATCTTTTTTTTTTTCGAATATAATCAACCATTTTTTTTTTGAATATATGTGATTTACTTGATACAATTTTTGTTTACCACCAAATAAGTATAGTAATTGTTGGAAACTTTTAGTTTTATTTCTTTTATAAAATAGAAACAACTTTTTGGTTTCTTTTTTTTTGTTAACCTAACAACTTTATTGTCATATTTTTATATTTAATACATAATTTTTACTCGCTTTCAGTTTTTTTTAAAAATATAAAACATTTTTATATATTTTAGTTGTGTCATTCGTTTTTACAGTTGACCTTCCATCAATTCCATCCACTAAAAAAAAAAAGAGACTCGTTTTTTCAGTTGAATTTTCTTTACTATCTCTTACCTTGTGCGATAACTTACCAACACTTACCTGTTATTAAAAGACGTTGGTTGTTTTTTGTTTTCTTGTTTTTTGTTTTACCACTTAGTAATCGCGTTTTTATACCATGTCATGTAACCTGGCGGTCTTTTCGGTACGGATAAAATAGCAAATACTAAAATTATACTGGTTTTATTAAAAACAAATCATCTACCAATACACACAGGTGAAAAAGATATTAAGGTCCAATAAAAGCATAAAAGTGATGTTTCTTAAAATTTGTGAACAGTTTCATTAAAATTTTTGACCCGGGAATATTGTATATCTAATAGTTTTTATAATTATTTACTTTTTAAGAAAGAGAATGTTTTAATAAATAGTTTTTAATATTACGATTAATATTAAATATCGCAATATCAGTTTTTTTAAGTTTCCAGTGTTTCGTGGTATAAACATAGTTTTTTTTTTTGTGTTTCAAAATTTTATTAATTCATATGCGCCTTAGCTGGGCTTAAACCTTGACTTAGTTTGGTTATGAAATTTAACTTTTAAGACAAGCTAAATTTGTAAAAAAGAAAAAAACCAAAAAAAAATATAATAATCTAAAATAGCAAAAACGGTCGAAAGAAATTTGATTTCCAAATTGTGTGTTTTTTTTTGGATGAAATCAACTAAATTTATTGCCTTATTTTTTTACCAAAACAAGAAATATCCCAATTTTAATATTATTTGAATTGCAAAAATTTTGATCTAATTTTTGTTTGTGAAACAATTAAAAATTCTTTTTTTTTTTAATTATTTAATTTACTATTTCCAAATTTGATCCTTTTACTGTAGAAAATCATAGAAACAGATTTGTTTCATCATTATTGAATGTGTTTATTAGTTAACAACGTTTTGTAAATCCCCAATAATAAAAAAAAAATATGGTATTTTTATTGTAAACAGAAAATTAATTAATATATTTTTATTACTTACAATTTTTATGCCCTATGGTAAATACTACCAAAAGGTATATTTAGTTTTATCACTTTATATAATGATTTATATCCGTTCGTCTATCTGTACGATAACTATAAAATAAGTTGTCCGATTTTAATGAAATTTACAAATCTGGATTGGTTATTCTCTTTAACTCAATTTCATATTACAGTTCAACAAAATTGGCTTAGGCGATACGAAGTTATAAAGTAAAAATCATGGTGACCACAACGTTTTTTCATTCTTTTTTTTTTTAATTTTTCGGATTTAATTAGAAAATTTATTCAGTAATTTCGTTTAAATTAAATATACACATTGCTTACATAAATAGATAATATTATGTTAAATTTCAATAAAATCCATCTAACAATAGTGAAGTAAAAAATAGTTATAAGAAAATATAAGCCTGGGCTGTTAGTAGGTAACTTGTTTCACACTTTTGATTCGACCTAACAGTAACTCGTTTCAGCTTGGATTTGAGTGAAACAAGTTACGTGCTGCCAGTTTTATGAAAAGGCGAACCACATGGTCTGAAACAAGTTACGTACTACCACTCCTGTTTTTCTGTGTTTTATGTTTAGTTTTTTATATGTACTTAAAAAACAGATATACTATAATAATTTGAATTTAAATACATTTACTCAATTAAGTCCCAGGCTATCTATAAATTAGAATATGTTAAATTCGAAAACGCCGAAATATAATAAGTTTTGGTCGTTTTTTTGGTTAACTATGATTCTCATCTCTACCATAGGTTATCAAGAACTCGTCATTAAGCCGATTTTGAGTTTCTTTATATTTTCAGTATTGAAAAAGAGCCTTCAGTACTTTGTATTGAAGCAATAAAATAATATTCAGACCTCAATAAACTAAAGTGACTCTTATTAATTAAATGATTTGTTTTTTTATGTTTCAAAGTCAAGGTTTTCGTCAGCGTTTCAAGCGAAATTGCATATAATTAATAAATTTCCGAAACTAGAATTTTATATAATAAGAAAAACAACAAATTTCTTGTTCTTTAGCGAAATTGAAATAAAAACTGGTTTCCAATCAAGGCAAAAAGTTTCCGATCTTAATTTTCCTTCGAATAATACATAAGTGTGAAAACACAAAATATAATTCAAAATGAGTAAGTTTTTAAATAATTAAATAAATAAGATGTTTATAAAAATATAATAATTTTGGTTAGATATTAATATTATACATAGGATGTTCTAAAATCTTGATATATGTCATCTGCCATTGTTGCTGTTAAAAGCCATGGAATTCTGCACGAAGAAACGACATTTTTATTGACAGTTTGTTCAAGTTTCGATCGCCTACTGTGCTCAAAGAGACAATTCCACAAAATTCAAATCGTGCGTTTCTTTCGGAGCATTTTTTATTTAATTACTTATTAATTCCCCGTGAAATGAGGTATGGATCATACCTGCAGGACTCAGAATATCTGAGATATACGTATATCTTCATACTAGAGAATTTTTGGATTTCCTATCCTAAAAAGGAATATTTTTGAAAACGTCAAATGTCATTTAATTCGTTATTAAATTGATCGTCGAATAAGGTATGTGTCGAATCTATAGGATGCAGAATACCCGAGATATATACATACTTCAAGTTACGCAAATTCAATCTTGGACTAATATTGGGACACCCTATACATATTTTATTTAAGTAGTTTAACATATTTTGTGATGGGTAAATATCCAAATGAATGGCAAAGCGGAAATGTTTTTTAAGCAGTGTTCGCATGACAGTATTGTAACGTAACGCCTAAAATGAATACCACAATTTTTCATTGTAACATTAAATAGTATCAATAGCAAACTTTGAAGTAAGGCTAAAGTTTTTTATAAAGAATTTCAAGAAAGAACTAATGGGTGACAATGTTTCGTATTAGCAAACATTCTTTAAAGTCATTGGTAGCACGTCCCAACAGTTACGCCTAACGCAGCCTTTAAACACGGAAATTTGTCTTCAAACATGATGTCAAAGCTGTTGTTTGCTGTCTTCAAGCATTCAAAATGTTTTGATTTTCCAACAGCACGTGCATGGGGCGGTATGAATACAACCTACGACATTTCGCAGATGATGTGACAACATCTTTCCTCGTTTAAAGGCTTCTTAACTGTATTATAGGATATTTTGTTTGTAATTATCAATCAGAAGAGTTAATAATAAAAAATAAATCAATAATATAATATAGTAGCTCTTGATAAGCAAACACATTTGTTCTTTTATTGAATTAGTGCAAAGTTAACTGGCATAAAGAATTAGAAAATCTTACTGTTTTATTTTTTATTTGTTTTATAACCATCAAAGCCCAAGATCAACCCTTATAGGTAAGTTGCACATTACAAAGAAAAGATGTCATTCTAGAATAGTAGTTGGCAACTTAAATCTAAAATTCTTTCTACTTAAAACTAAAATCCATCTTATGGTAGCTGCATTTGCTAAGTAACTAAAAACAACATTATTACAACCCTTCAAATCGTCGCCAACCCCTATTATAACGGAAAAGAATAGAATGAAGGAAAGACACCTATGTTTTAGGTTTTAAGTTGTTTCTTTACTAGGAGTAACAATGGAACTGAATGGAGACAAATTTCGTTATATAATATCCATACTCGAAAATGTAAACGAAATAAATACCATTGCTATTTTTTCCGGTATGCCAACACTGCTTTAACGAAAGAAAAATACGGATGCTTGTTTTCTTATTATATAACTCTTAAAACTCCATTTAAGACAAACCAAAGTAGGATGGACTTAATTGCAAATTTCGCATTTCTTTGTTAAAACTATAAACATTAAAATGAATTTTTAATTTCAAAACAAAAAAAAAACTGTTTTTGAAAAACTTACCAGAAAAATTTCGGAAAATTCATATCATCAATTTCATATTTAAAGCTTTCTTGAGTTAGATCATAATTCTTAACGTTTCTTTCCTTTATGCTCTAAATATTATTTTAAGATTATTCAATTTAATTAAAAAAATACACGTGTTTATTAACTTTTTATACTTATTTCAACTCATTATTTATTAATTTAGTATTTCGATTATTTAACGAATTTTCTTCATATTTTCTATTATTTAGGAGTACCAACAATGTTATCAGATTTGGATGAATTACCATCCCTAAAAATCGGAGATGATTTTATTCTACAATTTGAATTAGATGGATTAACTGATTTTGGAAAAGAAGTTGCTGTACGTGAATTACGTGAAACACCAGAAAATCAAGTTAAAGCGATCGCTGAATTACGACAATTACTAGAAAGTACGTAACAAAATAATATTCGGGGTTATTTGGTTTGTGAAACACGTCACTTGTCGAATAAAGTGAATCGAAAATGAAATTTATATAATTTGTTCATTTCATTTTACAAGTGATGTGACGTTCATACATATATTAGATCTAAGTTTTTTTCTTATGAGTTAATTATGTTCCTAGAAGTTAGAAAGAACTTTGATCATTGTATAAAACACAGTAATTACACGAGTGATTAATGTAATTATATTTAATATCATTGAAAATCATGTTTTCTAATAATTTAATATTTATGCAAAAGTGTATTTAATTAGTATATGTTTGCTTGTCCAGTGTTAAAAGTTTAAAAGTCAATTTCATTTTCTTTTTAGAAAAAAGAATATATATTTTTATGTGATGACTACAAAAAGCATTTCATTGCATATATTAGAGATCTTCTAAAATCTCACATATGAATATATACATGGTTTTACAATAAAATTCCGGTACTTCTTCAATGCCTTTGAAACTAGAGCCATCATCTCTTGCCAGAAGGTGACATTTTGAACCTTAGACATTTCTGAGTAAACCCTGATGATTTGTTTATCGGAAAAAAACTTACTTGTTGAAATAAAATAGTTGAAACAAGGAGTTAGTGTTATAAAATTTCACGAAAAACTTGCTACAACAGAGGCCACAGAGAAACCTTACAAAAAGATACAAAAAGTTTATAGTGATAATTTTGTATCAAAGTCGAAGATTTTTGAGTGACATAAATGATTTTTGAAAGACAAAAATCAAGACAATATTCATTGTTTTCTTTGATACCGAAGGCCACAAAGAATTCCAATTCCAATTGGTCAAATAATTGGTGATTTTTATTTAGAAGTTTTACAACTTTTGATGGGTAGAATTCGCTGAGAATATCGGGAATTATATAGCTGGCGTTTGTTACATGTAGTGCACCAAGTCAGTTCGCCAGTTTCATTCACCGTATTCACCTGATTTAGCACCATGTGATTTGTAACTATTCCATACAAATTAAAAAAAAATTAAAAGTATGGTTTTTTGATGATATTGAGACCATTCGAAATACCTTTTCATATGCTTTGGAAGTAATATCATAAAATGAGCTTGAAGGTACATTGGAGTCAGTATTAAATCATTGTAAAAAGTACATTGAATTAAAAGGATATTACCTTGAATAAGGAAAAATATAAACCTAAAGCATATGTTATATTATTTTGTTTAATTTTTATACAATAGCAGGAAAGTCACGGAACTTTGTTGACTCATTATGTATTCACATAGTTGGTATTAAGAGTTTTAAACTTAGCTAAATAAATACTTTTTTTTTGGTTTTGTTTAAATGAACTTTGGTTAAGTGTTAGCTTTTAATTGTTATTACGCAATTTAAAAAAATTCTAAATAATTTCTAAAGATCATTTCATAATATTTTTCAAATTTCAATAATTTTTTTAGAAGAAACTGATTTGTTGTTACCAATTAATAATGATGATTGGCTTATTCGTTTCCTACGACCATGTAAATATTATCCGGAAAGTGCTAAAGATTTGGTAAATATAAAATTTAATTAATTAAAAATATTCTTAGACACTTTACATAATACGAACTAATAAACATTTGCATATTTGCATCCCAATGTTTATGGCTTATGGAAGGTACTACCTGAGGGTATATTAGTTGTGTCACTAAGTATGTAACACATCGAAATAATCGTCGTAAAAAGGTTTCAAGTGTATACTTGTGTAGAGAATCAAAAGTTATATCGATTTATGCATGTCCGTCCGTCAGACCGTATACAAGATAACGCAAAAATGCGTTCTCCGATTTTGTTGAAATTTAGAATATGAGTAGGTTACTCCTTAACTCGATTTGGTATTGTGTTTAAGCTAAATCGACCCAGGGGAACGAGGTTATTAAGCGAAAACCAGGGTAGCTAGAAAGTTTTGTCGTTTTTTTATATGGTTTTTCGGATTTAATTCGACAATTCGTGAAACAATTTTGTTTAAATTAATTACCATATATTGGTTAACTACATGAATGGACGATACTATTGTTAAATTTTAGTAAAATCGGTCTAAGGATAGTGGAGAAAGAAATAATCCTAGGAGAAAACAAACCTGTTCATGAAGCTTTTTTGATGTATAATACTTTAAAGTGATGATGCAGTGATGTGCAGATTAGATTTATGCTATTAGGGTCTAGGTTACCAGCAAATTACAGGAAATTTTGAATAGAGGAAACAGAGTTATGACGAAAAAACCTTGAAATATTGTTAGTTTTGACAGTTTTTCTGTCCCATTTCTGCCATAGGCAGTTTTTATATTGTAATAAACTACAATAAAAAAAAGTTGAGGTACGGTCAACAAACTTGTTTAAATTTGATATACCAATTGATGATTATATGGGACCGCACTTAATGAATTAAACCTAAGTGTGATTAAATAATTATTATTTATTTTGATTTAAATGTTTCATAATCAAACTACCTGATAAGCGAGTTTATTATACAAAGAGTTAGTTGTATTACTTGACTTGGGAGTTATTTGCGACAGTGAGCTTAACTTTAGACTTGATTTGAACTCATTGATCAGTCAGGTGTGATCACCACACCGCAAAGTTCATATTAGCAGTCTGGAATCCGTTCATTGTTGCCACCTTACAGTGATAGGCTGAAATTGTAAAGTATACATTCTCTGGAAAAGCGGTGAGAAGTGGCAGATGTAATTTTCATTCATCAATATTTTAAGCAAAATCTAACTAAATTTTAACATTTGTTCGTTGAGATCCATGGACTTGTTTAATATCAGTTTCCATCGAACGGACTATGGAAAGAATGAACCGATCTCCCAAATACCGCGCGTGGTAAATGCCAATGCACAAGTTTTTGACTTTTGCCTCAGTAAATATGAACTGAAAAAACTTTAATATAATTCCTAATAACCAATTACTTTGTTATGTATTAATTTCTACCTTTAAGCTCAGTTTGAGCTGTTATTATTATTATTATTATTATTATTAAATATATTTTCTCAATTTAGATAAAACGTTATTATGCTTTCAAAGTAAAACATCATGACATGTATGATGGTTTAATGCCAACAAAAGAAGCGAACATATTTAAAGCAAACATTTTAACAGTCTTCTCAAATCGTGATCAACTTGGACGAAGAGTCTTATTATTGGAATTGGGAAGTATGTATTTTTTACGATTTTATAATAAAATAGATTACATTAAAAAAAAAATCATTTCAATTACAGAACGTTGGAAACATAAAGAAGTATCTCTTGATGAAGTATTTAAAGGTTGTGTACTATTTTTGGAAGCAGCTATGCTTGAACCAGAAACTCAAGTGAATGGAGCTGTTGTTATATTTGATATGGATGGTTTATCATTACAACAAACTTGGCAATTTACACCACCATTTGCAAAACGTATTGTTGATTGGTTACAAGTAATATAATTACATGAAATATTATATATTTTTTTGATATAACTTTTCATTTTTCTCTATCATTAAAGGAGTCAGTACCACTTCGTATCAAAGCAATTCATATTGTAAATCAACCGAAAATATTCAATCTAGTCTTTGCATTATTCAAACCTTTCTTACGTGAAAAATTACGTTCGAGAATAATATTCCATGGAACAGATCGTGAATCTCTACATAAACATATGTCACCAAAATGTTTACCAGCAACTTATGGAGGATTTTTAGAAATGCCACGTATTGAAGGTGATCAATGGTATAAACTATTGGAAAAATGTGATTCAGAATTTCAAGCAATCAATTCATATGGTTATAAGAAGAAGAAATAAATCTTAGTATATAATATATATATATATATTTAATTTAAAAATGTACTTATTATTGTGCAACAATTTCAAAGAAAAGTAACTAAGTAATGTGATATAAAAGGAACACAAAAATGCAGATCTTACCATGCATATCTTACCTAATATATATTTATAGTGTTTTTTTGTTGTACTTATATTTTAGCCATTATGATTGCCTTTAGTTTTTTATTTTAAAAAACTAATTCTTTTATATAATTCAAACTTTTTTATACGATTTTTTAAATTTTTTGTAAACGATTTGTTTAAACGCTTTAAAAGCGTTTTATGGTTGTATTAGGCTCAAAATAAAAATTGGGAAAAAAAGAAGAATTTTAGTTTTATTTTTTTTCTATTTAATAATATATAATATTTAAATCTAATGAAACGGAAAACGTCAATCGAACGAAACGATTGATAAAACTGTTTCGAAGTGTAAAAAAATTTCCCTTATCAATTGCTTTAAAAAAATGCGGCCAGAATGTTGTTCACACACAGCCAGACAAACTGACAAATATTGCATTAGAATATTTTGAACCATCTTAGAACCTTTTATAACGTTAAAATTTTTTTTCATGATTCCAGTAACTCATATATAGAAACTAAAAATATTTAATTCTTTTCAAAGCGAAATTTCTTTGTGTTAGTGTATTCAATCTTGAGTATCGAGTGCTCGAGTATCGACTGTACCTCCTGTAAAAGATTGGTTGTGAGGGTAAGTTTCTTTCCCGAACCGGTTTGTCCTTATAATTAAGGTCAGCACTGTAGTTAGGTCCAAGTTTACTAACCCCTCCTTACTCAGAGTACACGCACCCAGTGTAGCAAGTCTCGTTCTAGAAAAGGCCAGGCATTGACACAAAAAAATGTTCCGCTGACTCATTTTCTTCCAAACAGACTCTGAATATCGGACTCTCGGCCACCTCTATTTTCCATATTTGTTCATTTAAGGAGCAATGCCCTGTTCCAATACCCATAATGATTTTAAGGTTTTTACGCTCGAGTCACATCAACATTCTAATCCTTCGGCCATACGGCCCAATCAGCAGTGGATAGAAAATTAACTTCGCACAATATTTTTGTAAACAAACTCAATTCACATGAATTCTGTTTTCAAAATCATCAAACGCCGTTACGCAAAAGTGCAAGTATTGAATTCGATCGAAGCGCCACCTTGCGGATTTTTTCCAAACTAATTTTCCATACAAAACAAAATTTACTGAAAATGAATTCAATTTTGCTTAAAGATGGCTAAAAGTATTAAAATAGTGCATTGTCATCGTGTTCTTGAGCTATTCTAAAAGTTTCAAATGTCTAGCTAGCCGAGAAGTTAGTTAAAAGTCAATTGCAAGGTGTACTGGACAAACAAATAAGCAAGCGAGTTAATAAAAACGTCGTAAAATAGACGATACCATGGTAAATTTCAACGAAATCGGTTCAAGGATAATGGAGAAAGAAATAGTCGTAGAGGAAAAGTAAGCCTGGTTCATAAAGTTTTTCCGATATATTTTAAAAACTGATATACCGATTTCAATAAAATTTGCAAAAGGTGTTTATGGTATTAGGCCACAGCCTAGCTATGAATTTGAGCGAATTTGAAAAAGACGAAACGAAGTTATACTAAAGGCACACATAGGGTATTCATACCTTAGTATCGCGATACTACAGTATAGCCCTGTACCATGGTATAAAAAGGTGTTGGCACACATCAAACATAGTATCTGTCTGACATTTGAAATTCTGCCATTTCAGCGAGAATATTGGAATTTCTTTTCGCTCTTCTTAAATCATCTATATGATTCCTAGAAACATCTACAAATTTTGAGGGTTCATTAACTCATACAATTTTGCGTATTTAATTACTTTTTACACTTTTTTAAAATAAAACTTTCAAAAAAAAAGTGGAAACATGTGTCAATTGCTCAGCTTACCTACAAAATTCCATTCGCTATTTTTCGCTTCAATAAAAAGGCGCGACAACCACTAAAGAATAGATTACAGTGGCCGAAAAAATTAAGTACTTTTTCGAATTTAAATACCAGATTTATGCTACGTAGTTGAAATGGTATTCGACACACATATGGTATACCACATGGTATCCTTAAACTATGGTATGAATACCATATGTGTGCCTTTAGTATTATAAAGAAAAAACTTTGAAATATTAGTATTGTAGTTTTGGTGTTCCTTTCTCAGAGCTAATTCAATGAACTATATTAAGGCTGTCCAACCTGCGGCCCGCGGGCCGCATGCAGCCCAAGGCAAGTATAAATGCGGCCCGAAAATATTCAAAGTTACTGAAGCATGTCCATTTTTCTGAGGAATGATTTGTGTGTTTGCTGTCAAGTGACAAACAACAGAAACAGGACCAGAACATAAAGCTCTTTCGTTATGTAGTAAATTCTCTTTCTGTTTGCGTTGCTCACTCAGCTACACTGTTCTGTTGTTTGTCATCTGGTGGCTTAAGTGAAAAATGAAACATACTAATTGTAAAATTATAACCAACATGTTGGATGAACATCTTGAGAACTGCCTGAGAATTGCAACAACGTCAATCGAACCAGATATTGACGGTTTAGTTTCTCAACTTCAATGCCAGGTATCACATTCATTTTATGATATGGATTTATACATAGTAATATACTTGTGGCCCAAAAATCCATGTCTTCTTCCAATGCGGCCCAGGGAAACAAAAAGGTTGGACACCCTTGGACTATATGATTTGTTAAATACGAGTCCCATTTCTACCATAGGCCGATTTTTTATTATTGCTATATGTTTTTTTAAATAAAAACTTGAAATAAAAATTTTGTTTACAATAATTATTTATTTTGTTTTTCTTTTTTGTTTTCTTCTTTTTTTTAATTTGTTTGAAATACAATATTTCCTAATAATTTATAATCATCTTCATTGCGGATACACACTGGCTTTTTTAATATACCTAAACAGCATGTTTAATTATTTTCTTCTTATCTAATTCATCATTAAAAATCATGTGACTCATTTTTTTCTCATTTCTTTTTTCTCTTCAAATATAATCATAATAATTAATTATTAATCTTCATCTCATCTCATCGTTAATTTTTTCATCATCATCATTAAGCATTTTTTTCCTAATCAAATTTTGATTTTCATTTCTCATTCTCGTATATTTTTTTTATTCATTTCTTTTTTGTTTTTTATATATATATATATTTTTAATAAGTTTTTTAATTATTTTTAATTTTGGTGTAGATATTGTTTTATTTTTTTTTTTTTTTCGTTTTTTATTTTTTATTTTTTGTAATAATTTTTTTTTTTTTGTTATAAAGTTTTGAATAAACTATAATTAATAAAAAATATGAATTTTCAAATATTTCAAATAGAATTTGTAAATAAAAGCGAAATAAAAAGTAAAATAAAATAAAGTAAAATAATACATTTTTGAAACATTTT
The DNA here is from genome assembly GCA_963422695.1 of Xylophagus ater. Lineage (NCBI taxonomy): Eukaryota > Metazoa > Arthropoda > Insecta > Diptera > Xylophagidae > Xylophagus > Xylophagus ater. The sequence continues at coordinate 12,652,889 of OY730484.1, read as the reverse complement.
CATGAAAATCGCATCACCAAAAATACAAAAATCTTTAAATTTTTTAAACGAATATTGTTTATGCATTTTTTTTATTGGATTTTAATTTCTTAGTTATTTTTCTTTAAATATATATAGAAATAGAATTTATTTTTCATTTTGAATATATTATATGAGTGCAAAAAAGAAAAAGGGACGACGACTTTGAATACAATTTTTATGTACTTACTTATGTCGAATTTAACAGTAAGAGCTTAAGCATAATATTTTCAATTAGTCTGGAGGATTCTTGGATTATTAAGCCATTTGTACTTAAGTTTTAATTGAATTGAACAGCAAGAAGAAGAATAAATTTAACACGTTCAAAACTCGGCGTGACTTATCTAATACCTTCCCACCACGTGGGTCGACAGAGGGGAATATAAAACTTGGGCTTATTTGTATGAAAAATAAAAACAAACGCAAATTTTAAATGCTAACTGAGGGGAGAAAACCAAGTTAAATTATTATATCGTATTGGTTGAGCGGCTAGTCGTTAACTCCGAAACTTGGGCTTCTACTATCGTTTGAACTAAGGGAGCGAGAAGATAAAAATGTGACCATTTCTCCTACATAATTTTGTATGAAAACGAGGGAAATGAAATCTCCAATAAATGTATTTATTACTTGGTTTACATGACGACTTCAGAATTGACTTGAGATCGACTTGAAATTCAACCCGTGTTTTTTAGCTTTACTAGATTAAAAGATTGACTTGAAATTGACTTCAAATCAACGTCAATTTCATAGACGCTGCCAAACAAATTTTTCTTTTTAAGGTTATGTTTCAACTCTTTTCATACTTAATTTTAAGTTTTCAAGCCGATCAGAAACATTTTTGTGACCGGTTTGACTCAAGTCGGATTGAAGTCGATCTTGGTATACATGCACAATATTCGATCATGTAAACAAAGTATATATGGTGTAAGTCATTGACATGTATACTGGACTGGGATTCGCTTACTCACTCTCGTGACTAAATGTGTTCCTCAGGGCACACAAACTAATTTTTTTTACGATTAACTATTAAAAATACCCAATAGTATTCACATTCAGCTCTAAAGAATATAAAATAGAATACAAAATTATTTTATGCTATTTCGTACATGAAATAATAATAAAATAGAAATTTAAACTGAAAGTCTTGCTTTTTATTTTGTTGGTGCCTATCCCTGATTGGTTCAAAAATATTACAATTGTCTCTCAGATGTAGTATCAGTCGAAATTCTAATTTTCATTTAGAATTAATATATGGATTAATTTGCATTGATCAACATTAAAATTTTTTTCATAAAAATTAAAGAATTACAAGATTTTATAAAATTTTTCTGGTAAACTATTAAAGGAAATTATATTTAATTTGGAACTTTGGTATTTGAGAACTTTTAATTTACTTGGTTTTTTTCTAAAATGTACAAAAGAGAAGAATTGAAAATTTGCCATTTGGTTTTAAGGAATTTATTGCTTCGAGTAATCTAGTTCTATATATCTATGGTATTAAGCGAGCGAGAAGATAAAATAATGAACCATTTCTCTTGGATAACTCCAGTTAGGGTATCTCTATGATTAACCCTTTTAGTGCCAAGGAGCGCCGTCGCGCTGCTCTCGCTAGTTGTAAAAAATGTATGGCACTAAAAGGATTAAAGACATTTATGCTCAAAATTATAATTTTTAAAAACATAATTTACAGAAAACTAGAATAAAATGAAAATGTGTAATAGCAGAAGACTAGAAATAATATAAAAATGATCTTATTCCTTTTAAATATTATTTATACAAAAAATATGCGTGTTCTTCTAAAGCAATAATAATAATTCTTGAAATATAAAACTTATTTATGGTTTTTTTTTTTTTTTTGGAAAGTGTTGGTTTATTCTCACAGTCTGTCTGGGCAGTAAGTATTGACTTAATAGTATTTCTTAAAAAAATGTATAAAAACAACTCTATAATGCACCAGAATAAAAATTCCAACAACTAAACTGAACTAACAACAGTAATCCTACGACTCCATATGATTTATTTTCAGCAAATAAGTGCCGCTAAAAGAACAACCCATATATGCTCGGCCCATAAGCAAAAACGCGACGACGAGTTGAACGTGTTAAACAATTCTTGCCAAACATGTGCTATTTTGATTTTTTTATTCATAAATTGGCAATTTGTAAATTAATTGTTAAAAATATCATATAATAAAAATGTTCGTCATTATATCTTTAAAAAAATGAATTAACAGAACTGAAATTAACTTTCAGAATGATCAAAATATAGAGAAAAACTTTTTCTACTTAAGATAAATAAAAAAAAAATTGATATAAACATTTTGTCATAATTATGGAAGGCTTAAGTTTCACTTTAAGCTTAGCTTAAGCGATGACTGTCAAATTTATTTTAAAACTTAAGCTCCAAACCGATTTTAAGCTGTCACTGTGAAATTAGGTCTAAGTAGTAAATTTTCCTTTCATTGAAAAATATAATAAGAATGAACATATTTTAGTCGTGTATATGGGTTATGGGCCCAGCTTGAGAAATTTAAAAGAATCAATTTCAAAACTTAAAGAATAGTTTGAGCCGTTATTGTAAAAGTAAAAATTCCAAAAATTTCCCAACCATTTGGGTGGTCTAATTTTCTTTGGCATTTCTTTTTTCCAAAAAATACAGTAAGCGTATTTTACTATTCTTCTAGTCGAATATTTTCCTTTCTATTTCCATATATTTTGTTTGTTACATTTTGTAAATATGTTCATTCTGTAAGTATTTCGTATAGGAATTAAAAGTTATCGTTTTCTAATAAATTTGCGAGTAGTATTATTATTTTTTGTTTCAATCCAAAGAAAAGTACTGCTGAAAGTCATCGTTTCCTTATCGACGAACAGACTTGATCTGAACCATCATGAAGATAAATAATGGTTTCAATTACTTTAAAAGTGATTTTAGCATGGAAAACAAGGAGCGTTCAGGAGATAGCCAAAAAAAAATTTCAAAATGAAGAATTGGAAACATTACTGAATGAAGATCCATGTTTAAAACGCTTGAAGAAAATGCCTTTTCAGTAATTAGTACATAATGAGCATATGTTCACTGAGAAGTGTTCTATCTATTATAAAATCTATTCAAATTACAAAAAATACCCAAAATATGGTATAATGTCCATTCTGATAGAATATATTGCAATTTTTCATGTTCTGCTGTAAAACTGGTGCATAATAATATAACAAGATATATTCCAATTTCTGAGCCCGTATTTGGTTTCTCGACTAGATTGATCGGGTAGGACAAAAAGCGTTTTAAAGTCTTTGTTAATTATAATACAAATATTATATTTCACAACAGAAATTGAGATCGAGTTGAGTAATCAAATACGATCGCCCAGCATTACTGAAAAAGCCCGAATTGTCAAGAATATTGAATACCGATAGATCAAATTGTTGACAAACGTCTACAAGCATGAACATAAACAAAAACGATGACTTTTAATTCCCATACCAAATAGTTAAATATATGAAAGTACATTTTTTTGTTTTTCGTACTGGTAAAAAATAAATTGCGAAATAATTAGATTTTCAAATTAAGAAGAATAAAAAAAAGGTTACAATTGAATCTCTTTTATTCCTATACATCAGGAATGGCCAACAAGTCGATCATAGTCGACGAAAATAAAATTTAATCTGTAGTTTTTGTAGCTACTTTTCAATCGCTATATCTTAATTAATATATAAAACGCAAGAGCGATACTCTTCCTCCGCCTCCGTGCCATTATAAAACATTGAAACTGCCCAACTAATTTCAACCAAATTTGGTATACCATATTCGTATATACTGGAACCAGCTTAAAAAAGAATCAGTCAAGTTGTTTTGAAGTTACTTCTAAAAAAAACTCAATTTTACAAATCAGAAAATTCCATTTTCATTTGCCAGTGCAGTCCAATTTTTATAGAATCTCCACCAGACTTTTTTTTCAGACCGACTGAAAATAAGTCTTGAAAAAAGTCTAATAGAGTTTGCCTGGTTAGCAAGAATGAATTGAAAAATGTCTCTGTTTTGTTGTCTTTTTGAAATTTTCTTTCTCTTTCCCACAAAAATATAGTGAAGTTGGCCACCCCTAATATATATTACCAGGACTGTTAGCACGTAAGTTGTTTCACAGTTTGTGTTTTGAATTTTCGAAACTAACATGCTTATTCTGGCATTGTGACAGTTTTGCGATCAGAAATATTTATGACAATAATATTCTGACTGTAATTATGACTGTTACGAAAATTCGTATTCTGGCGAACGGGTCATAATAATGTACAAAATATGAATTTATACCACTTTAAACTGGTATAATTCGAGCGAGCTTTCGTGGTTATTTGAGAAATAGTCTCGAAAATGTTTGTATGGGTTTGAAATGGGTGTAAAATTATTTGTGTGCCTAAAAGAATGGTGGAAATTATTCCATATTTATCAATTGAATCACTCAGAGAACCCATATAAAATTACGTTATGATGTAAAATATTATCCGTCAGAACTTATATTTTTTTATGACAGTTGTTAGTTATAAGCGCGTCAGAATACCAAATAGTATTAATCAGAACTTGTTATGACTGCGTTCAGAATAAGGGGGTAAGAGTTGTTTTTGTCATATAAAAATTCAAAGTAAAGTTGAAACGACTTACTATTTTGGTCGAATCAAAAGTGTGAAACAATTTACTTGCTAACAATCCAGATGGCTCTGTTTGGTGACGAGAATTCCGGTTAAAGAAAAAAAGAGAGATTCGATTGTACTTCAACAAATTAATAATAAAAATATTATTACAAATATTTTTCTGATATTATGTTAAGACAAATATATTCACAAGTTTTTTTTATTTGGTTTCTTTAATTATATACTTTAATAATATTTTAACCATTTTGATTTAAACATTTATTCATTTAAGTACCCTTTTTTGTTTTTTTTTTAAATTATCAAAAATGTATTCCAAATTTTTAAATTCTGTCAAATTTACACTTTTATGTTTTTGTTTTTTATATTTTTAATTAAAAAAAAAAAGTGTTCTTCATAAAAAAATCATATTAAGAGTCCCTTTTTTCTCATTGAACATATTTTTAAAAATAATAAATTTTGTTTATTTTGCGATTACCTATGAAACAAAAAGCGAAAATTTAGGATTATTAAAAAATAGATTTTGAAAGATTTTAGACTATTTTTTGAATGCATTTTATATATATATATATATATATATGTAGATTTGTTATGTTTATTATAAATTTTTATTTAAATAATATATGTTTTATGTTTTTAAAAATTGTAATTCTTTTCAAATATTTATTATTTTGCTTTTTATCTTAATATATATATATATATATATTAATTAATGCATTCAGCTTTTTGCTGTTTATTTCCTGAAATATAATTTAAATTATTTGAATGAATACCGGGTGGCATAGGAATTGAGTATTTTTCGGAATTACTTGAATATCCATTTGCTAAGCTGTTCATAAACATATTTTGTTCAGAATTTAGCCAATTTGAATGAGAATAATTCACCTAAAAAAAGAATATATTTATTACAAATAACAAAATATACTTGTAGAATATTTCATTTACCTGGGCTGGTGAATTTTGTTGTTGCGGATTCAAAAGGTTATTTTGTAAATTAATTCCATGATGTCCAAAGCCTATAATTACATGTTTTTGTTATTGCATTTAGAATATATTTAATATTGGGTAAAGGAAAAAGTTCTGGAGGTTTTTCCAATACATGGCTTTAGAGTAGCATAAAATTAGTAGTTCTAACCCTATCAAATTATATATTATAGCGCACTTGAAAGATGACTGTTCAGAACTACTGAACAAGTTTGGTCATGATCTCATGCATACAGACACAGGGTAGAGCTACAAATATATTGTAGCATGATCTTATACACATAAAGGCAATATAGAAACTGAAACATCACGATCTCATACGCAGCTGGAGAGAACGAAGAGAAGCGAATGGTGTTCAAAGGAAAGACAAGAAAAATAACTTTGGATATGGACGGGTATTCATTCTTAAGAAACCTTTCAACGGAAGCAGTCGACAGCACATTTGGTCACAAATACATTAAGTTAATAAATAAACAAATCGAGTCATTAAGTCTGACATTTCATAAAATGTTGTAAAATTCAGTCAGAAATAATTGCGGCAATTGGGTTTTGAAAATGAGCCAAAATTCTGAATAAAATTCGCTTGTATTTTACAATATCACTTCGACCAAGGCGATAAAGCTTCGCAAGGGTGTGAAGAAATTCGTAGTGTTTATGGTGAAGATGCTCTATCAAAATCAGCACCATGTAAATGGTTTTGCTGAATTCCGCTCTGGAAATTTCGATGTTAAAAATGCGCCTCGCTTTGGTAGACCAATCATTGTAAAAGTCGATGAAATTCTTTCAAAAAATGGAAGAAGACCAGCACATTTCATCTTATGACATTGCTGAGGAACTAAAGATTGATCAAAAATAAAAGTTTTGAACCATTTGCGTAAGGCTGGATACAAAAAGAAGCTCGATGTTTGGATTCCAAATGAATTGACAGTGAAAAATTTAATGGACCGACTTTCCATCTACAAATCGCTGCTGAAACGAAACGAAATCGAGACAATTTTGAAAAGATTGATAACGGGTGATGAAAAGTGGATCACATACCACAATAATGTGCGAAAAAGATTGCGGTCCAAGAAGAATGGAGCTGAAAAGCCAGGACTAACGCCACGTAAACTAATAATGCTTTGTGTTTGGTGGGATTGGAAGGGAATCGTACATCATGAACTGCTCTAAGCTGCCCAGACGATTGATTCCATTCTCTACTGTCAATAACTAATGCTGTTAGAGCACCTTGTTCAGGTAAAGCAGCCGCAATTGATCACTACCATTTGTTCCAGTCTCTACAGAATTCCTTTAATGGTGTAAAGCTGACTTCAAAAGAGGCCTGTCAATATCACTTAGTTCAGTTTTTCGCCTAGAATGGTTTTACCAGAAAAATGGCAAAAGATTATCGATCAAAATGGCACATATTTGGTTTAACAAAATTAATTTAAAATGTAATAAAAATGTGTTAGTGAAAAAACACCACGGACTTTCTCCTTCACCCAATATTTTATTATTTTACCTTGGCCAGACTGTTGAACATTCTGTTGAGTTAAATGCTGCATAAACATATCGGGTGTAGTATGCTGTGGGGGTGGTGGTGGTGGTGGTTGCTGTTGTTGTTGTTGTTGATGTGATGAATACGAAGGAAATTGACGGAATGATAGAATAGCTGGATCCATGGCAGTCCAATCGGACATATTTCCATAATTTGATTTATTATTATGTTGATTATTTGTTGTTGGATTTTGTGGCATATGCATTTGATCTTGTTGATTTGGTGGTGGCTGTTGGAAACCCATACCATGTGGACCCCAATTTGCTTGTGGTGGGGGTGGTTGTTGCTGTTGCTGATTACCATTATGATTATTCATAAATGGTAAAATTTTACTTCCTTGTGCACGGGGTACACCGAAACCAAAAGCATTCATATGATTAAAACCTGGTGGTGGCATACGTGCTCTTTGAACATTCTCTAAAAGATGTTTGCTATGATTATTTTGAGGTTGTTGTGTCTGTACAATCTCATTTTCCATTAGTTCAGCTAAAGCTTTTTGTGTTTCGAAGAATGGATCAAAACCTATAAAATATTTGAATTATATAAATTTTTGATTTGATTTATGTTGAACGAGTGTTTTGAATAATAAATTATTAAAAATCTTCTCTAAATACCTAAATCATCATCGACAGTTCCATTTTGGGCAAATTGATTGTGAATATTACGGGCTTGCTGCTGTTGTTGTTGCTGGCTAGTATTATTTGCATTATTAACCAAAATATTATGATTATTATGTGATCCAATTTGATCGTATTTATTTACTAATCTCTGTTTTTGTAACTGTTGTCCGAAAAGGCCTTTCAAAATAAATTGAAAAAATTATAAAGAATTTTTTATTTTTTTGCATGCATTTATCAAAAATAGAGAGAAAAACAAAACCACCATTGAAACTTCTATACGTAACATCCAAATAGTTTTACTTTTCAACAAAAAATTGTTTAAAACAACTACAAAAATGTTGAAATTCAGCGACAGTTCTTTTCATCCTTTTATATAATGTTGCTTAATCTTTTACTTAATATCCTGAATTTTTTGATAATTGCTTTAAAACAAAGTTTTTAATTTGATATATTTCTATCATTTTCGTCCTTTCTTATAATTCCCTTCATTCGGTCCCTACCCAGTTAACCTTAATACAATTTTTTTTTTGAAAATCACTTGGAAATCAAGTTTTTAACTTGATATCTTGTTTTATTCTTTTCGTTCTTTTTATACTGTTAGGCAAAGGGTTCTCATCATTTCTGCCAACAAAAAATTCATTCTGTAAGACCCGTAATCTTCCTTAGTCGTGGCGAGAAATTATGGATATCTTATCCTACGTATAGCCAACAAACTCGCCAAATTCACTAAAATTGAATAACACGTTTGTCAGTTATTCGAACTAAAATTTATGAAGATAATATGAAAGGAAACTTTGAAAATTGTTTCATTTCATACAAAAAAAATTAGCAAAGCAAACCATAGCAGTGAATTTACATTTTCTCTATATCGGCCGGACTATGGAACTTTCCCGATAATGTCATAACATATTCATTTCAGTTCGCCTATTCTAAATGTATATTCCAAGTTTCATGAAAATGTGACTACTATTGGCCGAATTATTAAGGTTTTTTTTATTTTGCACTCCCGCAACACATTCTATCTCTTCACTTGGTCTATCCGAAATGTACACACCAAGTTTCAAGAAAATCCGCCTATTATTTAGTGAATTATTGAAGTTTTTCTATTTTAGCCCTCCACAACCCCCACCGGAGAGAGACATATTTTATCTTTCAGTTAGTCCATCCCAAACGTACGTTCGAAGTTTCATTAAAATCCAACTATTATTGGCAAAATCCAACTATATTTCCACATTTTTTTAAAAAAGTTTTGCGCATTAGTGTTACCAGAAGTGAATTCCGTTGAAAAGCTAATACGTTTTGATTTCGACCTTAGTACACAAACTGTGCAAATCTCATCAAAATTGGACATGCAGTTTCGGTTTTATAACTAGTGCAAAAATAGATTATATTTGGACAAAACGTATTCTTAGACAGTTTTGCCATAGTCGAATATGGCACAAAAACTAATCAGTTCTAAGTTAGGGTCAAATACATGAACTGCATAAATTTTATCGAAATTGGCCCAGCAGTTTAGTCTGAACCGTGCGGACAAAGTTTTGTCGTTTTTAGACAAAAAAAAGCGCGTTTCCAAATAGTGTTGCCATATATGAATTTCGCCCAGAATCTAACACCATCTGGCATTTAATGCAACACCAAAATGGTGAAAGTTTCATGGAAATCGGACCATCCATTTAGATTCTATTAACGATTTAAAGAAGCGGACGGACATGGAGCTAATTATTTTTGATGAAACAGATTTTGTACTTATTATCATCTTCCTAGCCCTTCTTGAACAAAAGTTAGGTTTTCGCACGATTATAGTACTTTCCTATAAACATTCGTTTATAGAGAAAGTAAAAAAAATTCCAATTTCGGCAGATACATCCGAAGTTGTGTTTGGATTCAATTGATTTTGAGACACAATTGTTATTTCATTGAAAAAATATCCTGTACCAAATTTAATTGAAATCGGTAAATAAATAACGTTGCAATAGCCTTTAAGTCTTTTTTTTCTTTCGATCATGATTCCAGTAAACTTATATACTTTGTATAGATGTTAAAAATGAATAATTCTCTCTTTTTGATAATAACATCCTAAAGAATAGTTTAATACCATTTGTGTGATCCAAATATTGTGAATTAATTCTATTATTTTCAAGTAAATTCGCCATGTTTAAATGATCACGATGATCGTTGATAACACCAGGATTATGACCATTATGAACAAATTGCTGTTGATGCTAGAACCACAATAAATATCTATATACTTTATTTGATATTTATATTAGAAGAACTAACCTGATGTTGTTGTTGTTGATTTTTATGGAAATCAAAGAATTTCGACATATTTGTACCAAATATATTGCTACCAGCCATCATATGATCATTATGATGCATATTATTTGGTTGCCTTTGTTGTTGTTGGAACATAGCAGCTGTCTGTTGTGTTAATCTATTTAGATCACCATTATTTTGTAAGAAATCTGCATTAAAATCTATAAATCGGGGAAGAAAAAAGAAACGAACTCGCTTATAAAATATGTATAAATATTATAAAATAAATACCATGTACAGAACCGTTCATTTGTGACAAACCACCACCAATTGAATTTATTAAATTATTCCTTTTTTGCATTTCTTGCATTCTTAAATATTCCTCTTGTTGATCTTCTAATTGTTTATTATTTCTCATCATGACATATTTGAAAGCAGCTTCCCAATCTTCTGTTGTATTCAAAGATAATAAATATTTTTCTGGATTATCAATACAGCTATTACTATTGTTGTTGCCATTCGTTAAAGGTGTTGTATTTGGATTTTGATAACCATCGATTCCTTTTAAGTAATTCAATTTATTATCAATATGAGATCTTTTCATTATAATATCATGGTTATTATTAGTATTAGTACCATTAAGTAGATCTGGTAAATGTGAAGATATGGCATTATTTAGATGATTATTAATAAAATTCCTATTATCAATATCTAATTTTCCTTTTAATAGCGGTTGGAACGAAGATGATGAGAAAAAACTGCTATTATCGTCGAATAAACTAAGTTTCGATAAACATGCTGCTATAAGAAAATTTTATGATTTAATTTGTTTGTTTGATTTTAATTTTATTCTTTATTTCAATACCTGAAGTATCTATATTATTTGTTGTAACACCGTTTGTTGTTCCGGGCGTTGATCTATGCGTGTTGTTTTCATTTTTCTTATTATTCAAACTATTACCAATTGTATCCGATGAATTTTTATTATTATAATTATTAGTTGTGTAAGAAGTTGTTATATTCTTCTCTAAATCTATATCCGCAGCTGATGATGATGATGATGATAATAATGAATTTGATGAAGATGACGGTTGTCGTGTTTCATCCTTTGTTAACGGATGATGATCATGAAAACTACCTGGAGAACTTTTTCCACTTGTACTTTCACTAAGTGAACCGCTATCGCTATTATTACTCGATGAACTAATACACAAAAGAAAAAAAAAATGTTTTTATTATTCATTATTAATTTACAAAAAAGATATAAAATACCACCTTAATGATCGGGTGTCTCCATTTTTACCATCGGTATCATCACTTAATGTAGTATCCTTTTCGAAATCTTCAATTAAATTGATTTCATCATCTTCATTAATATGATTATTCTGGTGTTTCTGTTGTTTATCATTATTAGTTGCTGTAGATAGAGCCATATCATTATTTAGTGAAGTACTATCTTTTGTACCATTTTGATTTATTAATATATTTCCTACACCATTACTATTTTCTTTGTTGTTGTGATTATGATTCGTACTATTATTTTGTAATTTTTGATTTTTCTGACTCTTTTTATCGTTTTTCGTTTTTTCATGTTTCCTATTTTCACTTTTAGTGCCATTTTCTTTATTACTACCTTTACCATTAGTTTTTATAGTTTCCTTATTTGTTGGAGAAACGGAAAGACTTGGCCATGCCTCCTTATTTTGTACAGGTCCCGTACCGTTAGTTAATTTATTATCACCATTTTTACATGTTGTAGTTACACTACCATTCATTGATGCAATTAATGCATCATGTAATCTTTTTTCATATTCTTGATGTTTACCTTGATGCATTTCCTAGAAGAAGATTTAGATTTAAAATTTTCATTTAAAAATTATAAATACGAATTTTTTTTTACCTCTTTAGTAAAACTAGCTTCGGGATCACCCAACTCATGTAGATACATACAATCAGCTTTTGGACATTGCTGATTCTTCATGAAATGACTACAATACTTTGTCGTACCTAAACTAGTTTTAATCAATCGACCATCTATCATAATATTATTTACACTTTGTATTGCCCTTAGTGCATCATTATTATGAACATACGTTACATACGCCGACGCAGATGGTCCCTGAGAATAATTAAATAAGTATGATTGATTATATATACATTTTTTTAAAAAATATTTCATACTTGTACGCCTGCATATGTGGTACTAGGATTTATCACAACTTTATGAATCTTTCCATATTTTCCAAAATATTCATGTTTTTTAAGAATCTACAAATAGTTATTTTTTAAAACAATATAAAAGAAAATAAAAAATTTTATCTAAACAATTACATCGGCATCGGCCAGTCTAGGTGGTAAGCCTACTACAAAAACTAAATTTTTTTGGACAACACGAACGTTCGCCAAATGCTTGCGGTTTTCAGTTATTTTCTGCTTTCGTTGTTGATCCCGCTGCCGTTTTTCCGCCTTTAAAGCTGATATCTATATTCAAGAAAAAAACAAAATATAATTTTCATATTCTTAACAAATGTATCTATTAAATAAATTTTAAAATGTTTATATAACATACTTGCTCTTGAGATAAGGGAGTAAAGTCAGCTGGATTTTCGGGATATGCCTTTCGGCAAGCTGGACATAACTCATTTTCATCGGTACGGATTCTGTGCCAGCAGAACCTACAGATCTAAATATAAAACAAATTATTATTTTTCTGAAGCAGCAAAAGAAAAAACTATTCAATTTTTTACCTGATAACCACAAGTACATGGAAAAAAATTAAGATCATCAACTTCCAGTGGCTCCATACATAATGGGCATTCGGCCACATCGTCACTGCTATTATTCAAAACATTCATTTCAGCGACAGCAAAAAATTAATTCTTTTCGATTAAGAAAATTAAATTTATTATAATGCGTGTTTTTTTTTCTGTTATTTTTTATTTTAAATGCAAGATTTGCAATAAGTATTTCGTATATCCGTCAAATTTATATTTATATTGTAATCAATTGAATAAATCTCACAAAATTACTTATAAATTCCCAAAATTTCAAATAAATTCTGTTGCTTATGAAAAAGCTGGAAAGAAAGAATCAAAATAAAATAAATTAATAAATAAATTATGGAAAATTAAATGGAAATTTAGTAATATATAATATAAAATTTCATTTGGCATCCATCACCTTTAAAAAGACAAACACTTATAAACTTTAATAAAAAATAAAATAGCATAAAAACTTGGACTGATTTACTTTCTTGAAAATAATCTTTTACTGATTAAACTTCGAATAACTTCGATACTAAAGGCCTTATACTAAGAAGAGAGTTCAATACAAATTGCGTAATTAATTTGAAAACAATATTTTTAAAGATAAAAAAAATACGTCAGAAAAAAAATTATTATTTCAGGTGTTTTTATTTAAAAAAGAAAAGAAGAGTTGTTACTTCCAAAAAATTTACTAAAAAATACACTGGAAAAAAAATGGCAAATAAGAAAAAAGTAGTGTTTTTGTTTATAAACAAAAAGAGCAACTAAACTTTAATGTGTTTAACATAAATAAAGAAAAATAGCATTATTATAATGCATAGTAACATAAGAAGCATTTTTTTTTTTTTTAAAAGAAAAGAAACAATTTTTAGATTTCTTATCTCAAAAAAAAAAAAAATTAAAAAAATTGTTTTGATTCTCACAAAAGTAATTACGCAATTTTGTTAATAGAAAACAATTCTTAATAAATATTTAAACAGAATGGAAATATTTATGTCGCATTCAAAATTCACAATTCTTTTAAATAATTAAATAATGCAACAAAACAAACTTCGTATCAATTTCAAAAGTAAAAATACCATCTTCCTGCTGGTTTTTAATGCCATCCAAACAGTTAAAGAAATCCTATAGTAATAACATAGGATCTTTGGTTAAAGTTTTTGAAATTAATAGAATTTTGCCAAAGGCCTGAATAAGTGATAATCTGAGGTACATCTTATCCGATCTCCAAACAATTTTTGTCGGGTAGTCGAAAAAAAAGAAAAAGAAAACACGAAACCAACCAGGCATAGTCCTGATAGAACACAACTGCCTTTCTATTGGCTAATTCTGAATGTTTTCTTGAATAGTTGTCTTTAATTTGTCTATTTGATACCCTTGAGTTTGGGCAATCTTGCCGTACCAGAAATCTGGCTGCATTTCTTGTTTTATCGCTGGCAATAGAGCGTTCTTTTCGCAGACTGTTAGACTCTGGAATTGTTTGTCAAATCCAATCAAGTTTTGTACCTTTTTAGCAAATTTCAAATTCATGTGCAGCAATTTTCTTAAAATTATCTAATTCATACTCTAATGTTTGCTTTCTTCTTTCTCTCACTTTGTTTTCCTTCATTTTATTCTTCTACTTTTTCTTTTTCTCCTGCTTTGTTGTCGGTTACCCATTTCCTTTCTGCTTTTCTCCTCCTTGTTGTCTGTTACTCACTTTCTTCCATGATTTCTTTTTCTTTTATATTTCCTTGTTTCGATGTTCGGTTTTGGTTATTAAGATGGAATTCTCGGATCCAGCCACAAATTACCTGCAATTTTTTTTTTTCTATAGTTTCTATTTTTGGGCATTAATGGGAACAGAGTATGTCCTTTTTTTACTATGTAAATAATATCTTTGAAACATCTTGAATTTTAATTGTTTGCCTCTTGTTCTTAAATTCTATCTAATACAATTTATATACGGATTTTAATGCATTTGTGGATATTTTTAATAATTAAATAAATAAATATATAACTGTAAGCTGCACTTCTTCTAAATTTATTGTTTGAACACATCATAATACAAGATTCCTTTGACAATCCCAGCCTATACAGATCATGTCTTTTTTTGGATGAAAACAGGCTTTCAGATTAATCAATGGGTCCTTTCGCTTAGGCCCAAGATCTTTTTCAGCAGTCATTTTTGTAAATGATCCATTTTTCATATCTTCAAACAAAAATAGTACTTCTTTTCGGTGAGTTTGTATAGAAAATCACAGATTTAAATAAGATTCATTAAATACTTTTCTTAAAATCCGTTAAAATGTCTCCTTTTCTTATACAATTCATATATTTTCAACATCGTTAATATGTTCAGATATGTTTCAAAGTAATATCTTCTAGAAATCAGCACAAAATTTCCGGGTAATCCAGTGTACATTAAAAAAGACTTTATATTCATATATTTGCATTCAATAAAATTCTTGTTTATTAACACGTATTCAATTCACATTTTAACATATGATAAAAAAAAAATACTTGAAAACACTTTTATTAAATGAAAATAATATCCATTTTATACTTGGAAAAACTCTGTTAATTGCTGGCACTGTTTTAATTTGTCGTATTTTAAATGAATTCTGAAAAGTTTATAGAAATAATAATAATAGAGAAGTCCCTTTTTTTAGAAGACCAACTACTTTTTTGAAAGTAGTTATATTAAAAAATTGAAATTGCCAAATTACAGCCTCTAAAAAAATCATCATACATACTTTGATCCGGAAATCGACTAGATTACCTTCAGATAAACTGTTTTTTTTCGTCTTTTCTTTCATTTGTTTTGTATGATTCCGATTTATAATTCGTAAATGAAACGTGTGAAATGACATTTTTAAAGAATTTATGTTAAATTTTGTTTTAAGTAATTGTTGAGAGTATTTTTTTGGAATCTTCAAGTATATAACATTCATTGTTTATTACTCCTCACTACATAAAGTCAATATCTTTAAATTAACTACATATACATAGAGTTACTCAAAGCTTTACAGGTAATATATAATTTAAATTTATACTTTTTGGGAAATCTCAAAATGATTATTACAAAATAAAAAAACTTTTCGAGATATAAAATCCATGAAATCAGCTGAAAAGTAGCACACACATCATTTTTCAGCTGGTTTTAATAGATTTCTTTTTATGAGAGATTTCCAAAATAACAATAATGAAATTGTTTATTTTATTTATACATTTCGAAATGAACTATGAAAATTAAACTTTTTTTTACTTTCGATTGTGGACTGAAGAAAAAAAAAAAGCCATTGCAAAAAAAAAAAAACCTTTCTTTCTTGCTCTAACATATATCAATGTGAAATTATTACAATGGAGTTTCGCGTTTTGATTCATTACCAGAAAATGCTCCAACATAATATATTATTAAAAAGCATATCGGACACTGCCCCATAACTTTTCTTTTTTACATTTTCATGTAGTTTTTAATATATTTTTTAGGGTTTTTTCTTTTGTTGAAAAAAAATTCTATAGAACTCACTTTTCTTTTTCAATAATCGAATCGAAACTTCTTGTTTATATAAAAGAACACTATTTGAAAATTATTTAAGCGTACAAATCTATTCTCTATAAAAGAAAAAAACTATTTAAAAAAGATTGTAATTTTTTTTTCTTCTTCACAGAAATCACCATTGACACATACGCAATCACCCCGTCCACCCTATATAATAATATTCACAATGGATCTCCAACCACACATTCAAATATGACGTCTTTTTCGACTTTTCTTTTACTTTTTTTTTCTCTCGTCGTTAATTTAAACGTGTGGGAGTGTGTAACCCCGCAACAAAATCGAGATCTATTCGATCATATATATTTGGTTTGTGTACTTGATTATTCTTCTCACACTTCATAACAAAAAAAAAATCAATTAATTTACTACAAATCCTTCTTTTCCTCTTTTTTTCTTTCTTTCTTTTGAAGAAAAATCGGGTAAAGAAAAAATTGCCACAGGTAGCAGCAGCAGACAACAGCAGCGAAACCAAAATACACACCGTAAAAGAAGAATCAAATAATCTGAACCAGAAAAAAAAAAAAAAAAAACAAAAAAACAAGTTCACGTCTTTATTTTTCGAATCAAATAAAACTTTTCTTTGTTCCCTTTCTATCTTTCGCAATTTTTTTTTTTTTGCAGTCTTTTTATGGTATTGAAAATTTACCAATTAAATTATTACATACCAAAAAAAAAAAAAATTTATTTGCAATCGTTTTTAACACTTTCTTGTAGCAATAAAATTGAAAAACTCTGGCGAAATAAAGAATAAATTATTTTACATTTTTATATTTATACAAAAAAAAAAGAAGAAAATTCGAAATTTGACAGAAAATGTGTCAAAAATCAATGTTTACTTTGGTTTCATCTCTGTCATTCGAAATGTATTGTCCCTTTCTATCTCATATAAATTATTCTGGCTCAACCTAATCTCTCATACTATTTTTAACCGTTTCTTATTGTTAAAAAAAACACACACACACTTGTATATATGAACTAAAAAAAAAAAATAATAATAGGGCTTCATCCTTTTAATTATAAGCGAAAGGAAATGATTGCACAATTTCTATAAAATTAATTGTAATTTACTAATTTTTTGCAAAAATTTTCCAATTTTTCACACGCATATCAACACTACAATCACTTTTCTCTTTTCTTCAATTTATCAATCAATTGGCAAAGAAGTGCGAAAAGGAAAAAAATCAGTAAATTCCTCAAAAAAAAAAAAAAAAATTTTTATATTAGAACACTAATACTACTGCATAATCCGGCTGGTTCATTTCTTTCAAATTCCTTTTTTGTGGATTTCTTACTTTTTTTTTTTTTATTTACTAATTTTTCATCTAATAATTTTCATATTTTACAAAATCGTCGTCTTCTACTCTTTGCCTACCATTCACTTTTTGTACATAATGTACAATACATTTTTTGTTAACCCTTTGAAAAAAAAAACCACTTTATTTGTTTATAAAAATCTATAAAAAAAAAAAAAAAAATTTTTTTTTTCTTGTATCCATTTTTGTTTAATGAAGAAAAAATTTTTTTTCCAAAATTTTTTTCTCAATTTCCATTTACCTGTTGAATATCGAAAACTTTTATCGAAACTTTATTAATTTTAAAGAAACGATTTTGATCTCACTGTATATATCCAAAAACAGGCAAAATTTTGCTGTATTATAAACTTTTATTTATCTATTATATCAAAGAGAACTTTTTTAAGAAAAAACTGAACACAATTTGATTCACGTATTACACCGGATGTTGTCAGCCATTGGAATTTTCTATAACTTGCCAGATGATTATTTTCAATGACTGTGACTAACTTCAAGTGAAGAATTTTTTTCTTATTAGATAGTTTCTTGTTTTGTTTTAAAAAAGTATTTGGAAAAATAAACTTTTCCATTAATAAATAAACAACATTTCTGTCAATTATTGGAAATGAATATCAAAATACAAATTTTCGAAAAAATCACTGTATTTTAGATACCAAAATAAGGACATTTTAATGGAAGGTAAAAATTTGAAATTTAAATTTTTTTTTTGATCCAGAATCTTCTAATAACTTTTTGTAAATTTCCTCACATTAATGGCCTTTCTCAACAATTGGAAAATTCGGGAAAAAGAACAATGTAAAACCACCTGCTATAACTTAAAATCAGTGCAAAACATATTTTCAGCAATAAATAACCTAGATGGGTTTTGTTAAGGGTTGGTTAAATTCTTCTTTATATCCTTGGTTAGACCTTTACTTTCATATGCCAGCCAAGTTTGCTCACCATATCAGAAAGTTCATATCAACAAATTGGAGTCGGTTTAATGTTTTCATTCATACGCATTAAGGGATCTGCCTTGGAATGACCACTTCTTGTTAACCTCTTACCAAGATTTGTTAAAGTTGGTTTATGTGAAATCATTGAAGGTATGACGTCGAGGGGCTTATATTGTTTTTATACACCAATTGTTCAATGGGTCTATCGACGGTAATTTCCTGCTTGAGAAGTTACCACTAAACATGAATCTGGTTTTATTGAGTGGAATTATTTAAAACATGTCACCACAGAACGGATTATGGTGAAAATGAACCGATTTCCGAATGCTTAGGGCAGTAAACACAAATGCTGAAGCTTTTGATTTTAATATCAGCAAACTTGGTTTAAAGAAATATTTATACAATTCGGTTGATGCTTGAACTACCCATTGTAATACTTGTGGTAAATGTTATATTGGTCAAACAAGACAAAAATTGGGGACACGGACAATACAACATTAATAATACAGACAAAAGTTGCACTAAGCATTCATAGATTCCAGGAAGAACATAATTTTGGTTTTATTAATACAGACATTTTGGACAATGAATCTTATTATCTTAAAAGAAATATATCAGGATTTCATTTAAATAGTTTATATAAGGGCATTTTAAACAATAAATTATAATAATATACAAAGTATTCAATAATATTATTATTATCATTCCAAAAATTGTTCTAAAATAGTTAATAATATAAGTTTTAAACATTTATAGGAAACTATTAGATATTAAAAAATATACCATGTCGTTCATATCAAATAAATAATAAATGTTTTTTGTTTTTAGTCTTAGCGAAAAGTCTTGAAAGGGGACGAAACGTTGGCAAATTAATAAAAAATTTGTTTTGTTTTTGAGTCCTAAACCAGCTAAAAGGTGTCCCAAAATTCACGTAAGACGTAATTTTGATAGAAATCACAGGTTTATAATTAAGATTTGTAATTTTTTTATTGATTCATAAAGTATATAGTATAGAGTTATGTGTGGAATAGTATATCGGGTAAATGATCTCCACGGCTTTTCTGGAACATACGCACTTTTTGTTGTTTCATTTACTGGTCGTGTAATTTCCCACTTTGGTGGTCAGAATTGGTCGCCCACCGTTGGACTTTTTCTTTGGGGTTTTTTGAACTCTAAGTTTTATGCCAACAAGCCCATACCACCCACGCCTTGAAAGAGGAAATTGAGCGCTGTATCAACGAAATTCAGCCACATGCAAAACGGTCATGGACAATTTCAACAAGATTGTGTATGTGCCAACAAAGCCGTGGGGCCATTTATCTAATATCCTATTCCATACATTTATGAATCAATAAGAAATTTATAATTTTTAATTATAAATTTGTGTTTTCTATCAAAATTACTTCTTGCCTGAACTTTGGGATAACTTTTAAAACATTCTAAAAAAGATTTAAATTTTTGAGGACGATATTTTTAGTTAGTTATTATAAAATATTTTAAGAAATTTCTTCATCAAATTTTTTTATTTTATTTTGTTATGTAAAATTGCTTTTTTTTTTTGTTATAATAATTAGGAACTACAAATTAATTAATATTAGTTAAACATTTTTTGTTGTTTTAATATATTATTTTCGCAAAGCTTTCTTTTATTTTTTTTGTTTTATTTTATATGACCAGAAAACATGAACAATTTTTACATTAAATTTACTATTTTCAAAATTAATTATTATTGAAAATTTTAATAACATTGAAATTATATAATTTACATATATTTTTGTTTATTTTAGAAATAATTTATTTTATCTAATATTCAGCTTTGGTCATTTTATCTCGAATTTCATTATCCATTTCTAAAAATCTCTTCAAACGTGTACCATTGTAAGGAGAATCACTGCCTGGTGGATATTTTCTCATCTACAGGTTTAATAAAGTAAAGTAAATTACAAAAATTACATTTATTTTTATATTTCAAAGTTTTAAAAGAACAAAAATATATATATATTAATTTAATATTAACAAAAGCAATATAATACCTTATTAAGAATTGATTTTCCACGTTACAAAATTATTACAAGCGTTAGTTAATCATTTTAATTTTTAATTACGTGTAAAAATTTTTTTTAGCTGATAACAATTTGTCAAGTAATTAATAAGATTTTTTGTCCGTTTGTAATTTTTTTAAAGAAATTTTTATTTTAGTTAATTATTTAAGGAAAAAATAATAAGAAATTTAATTTTGAAAAAAAAAAATACATTTGTAATAAAATGTTGATAAAGAATTTATCAAATAGAATTTAAAAGAGTTTATAGTTTGTCATGCAATCTGTTTTAATATTATTATTATATTAAAAAAAATAAAATGAAATAAAAATAAGTACAGAAAAATATTTAGCGGAGGAAGAAAAGGTAACGAATTAACATAAACTTATCATAAAAACTTGTGAGAACCATAACCAAAATAATTAACTAAAAAGCGTATAAAGAATATAATAATGGATGTTAATTAGCAAAAAATTATAATAAACTAAGAATAAAATTGTTATTAAATTTAATTCTATTTGATAATTATTTTAGGTTGAAGAATAGTCTCATTTAATTTAAATAATTTTAAGGAGTTATACCCAGTCAAATGACCGAAAAACAGTTTAATAGTCGAGAATATTTGACTACTCAACTGTTTAATCATAAATATGGTAATCGGAAATATTTGAATGTTTGCCGGTCTGAATCTTCATTTAGAAACGAGCAAGGTATACTTTGACACTCACTTGTTAAAGCATATTTTTGTAAGGATGACTTGATTTTTTTTGTTTCAAATTGTGAATTTCTTGAAGCCTGCATAAGAAAAAGAACTAGAAATACAATTTATGAACTACCATATTCTATGCAGATTAAGGTGGTAAACATATGATATGAAGAGTAGGGCATGGTTGATTAATTCGTTTCCGAGGTAAATGATTAATTGAATTATTGCTGGTTTTAAACTGATTAATGAGTTTCTATTATAATAGCCAAGAGTCAAAATTTTGTGCTGTAAAAATAACAATTTAGAAATAAAAGTAAATTTTTATATAAAAGAAAAAGAGAATGAGTAATAAAAACAAAAGTGGAAATATTCACTTAAAAATAATATATATGTATATATTAGTATTTCACATTTAATTTATTCAAAATTTATTCATACTATCATTGGATTTATCTCCAAATTTATTCTGTTTTGTTTCTCTTAAATGAAACAATTAATCAGTTTTCAGTTGAATAATCAAATTTTAATTATTCAGTTAATCAATTAATCAAACCATGCCCTAGTGAAGAGCATTTAACGATATACATATACTGCAAGGTAGCTGATACTATTTAAGAAACTTTTCATCCTAGTAGAAAAGTGTTGATTTATTGAAGAATATTTCAGGATGTTTGATTGGAGTATTGATCCAAAATCTCACATCAGAAAAGTATATCATTGCCGAAATATTGGTTGATATCGAACGAATTTTCACAAATGTCTAAAAGCGTTTTCTGAGCAAATATATAAGGTTTCCTGTTCGACAATTTGAAAGAAATGCTGGTGATTTATTTCAATCACAATTAAAATTAAACTCTTAATATATATTTTAGATTCTTGTGACTTATTTATTAAGTTTTTTTTATTGCCATACATATTTTGAATTTTATAAAGCATATTTAAAATGATTAAAACAGTTTTATTTAAAGCATATTTTAAGCTCATCCAACCAATTTTTTAGAACATATTTTTGGTTGTCCTAATTATAAAGAAATAAAAGAAAAAACTAATTTGTGTTGAAAAGTTATCAACATTCTTTTGAATCTTCCCTTTTTATTGAGGTGTGTCCAAAGAAGTGACTAGGTATAACACTTAACCCAATTTTATTCTTAGCATTGTTAAATATATAAAATGTTAGATAAATTATAGTTAAAAATTGCATAAAAATATAGAATAAAAAAATTTTAGTTTTTCTGTAAGTTCATTAATTGTCTGTTTGTGTTTAATTTAATTCAATTTGTAGTTATTGTCAGGATATGTAATATAGTTAGAATGATTATTCGGTTTATTTTTTTTTTAAAACATTATTTTGTGTGTGCGTGTTGTGCAGTCTATATTATGTCTGGGCTTTTTCTATGTTTTAAACAATTTATTTATTATCGATGCTATCATCTTTGGCGAATCTTTTCTGCAAAAAAAAAAGAAACAAACAAAATCCAACATCTAATCTTAATAACAAGATAAAAAAAAATATTTCAAAATTAAATTAAATATTTCATTTTGTTTGCTTAATTCGAAGCCAAAATAATTAATATTTCGCTTCGCTTAATAAGCTTTTTTTTCTGTTAACCAAAATATCCCTTATTAAAAAAAATCTTTTAGGTGAATTGGGTAAAATGTTGTTAAAAATATTAAATATCTTTTGGAAATTTTTTTACAGAACTTACCATTATTCGGTATTTTTCTTTACACGCGTAATCAGTTTCATCAATATCTTGATAACAATCGGATTTGTAATCTTCTGGAATTTCTTTTCCTTCGAATTCACATAATTTATATAAAGGACGAGATCTATAAAAAAAGGGATATTATTAATAAATAGTTAAATAAACTAATTTTATTTCATTTATATATACCGAACAATTAATTTATTAAAACTGGATGGTTTCTGTGTGGGACAATAAAATACATCCGGAGTTTTCTTATCGAATACAATTGATTTTCTCATCATATCTTTTTCTTTGACTATAACTTTATCACCGAATTTATCTTTTGCTTCCAGTGATAAACAGCTTAGTGCCAATAAGAAAAAACCCAAAAGACATATATCACCTTTCATGACGGTTCTGGTTTCTCTAAAAAGAAAAAGAAACAAAAAAATTTAAAGACATATATTTTTTATAACATATTGTAATGACTGAATAAAAATCTGCACAGTTAAACCTGCCAATTGGACCAGCAATCAGTGCTCGGGAAAAACGTGGTTTGATTCCCCGTTTAGGAAAACGTAACCGTTATGTGGGTTATTAGGATGATTCTTATACGATGCCGTTCCATATAATATTTGGATTTCATTCTCATTTTCACATTTTGAATCTACTATTATAGGCAATTATTAAAATGGAATCTTACAGTACAGACTAGCATATATAAATAGTGCAGCTATATTATGAAAAAATTTTGAGGAAACTGGTTAAAGATCGAAAACCACCAATTCGCTATATAATATGATATGGTTCGCAAAAATGTTCCAGAGGACCCACAAGTGTAAATCGCACTATTGGGCCTTCTGCAAACCACCATTTTGTGAATTTTACACAATGATTTATCGTTGAAGAGTTATAAGGTCCAGTTAACACAGAGCACTCAGACGCATCGAAAACAACAGAGTTCTTGTGTTCGAAATTTTGGGTCCGATGTACATTTCCGAATCCAATAACAACTATCAATGTTGAAACCAATTTGCACTAAACTATTATTGCAAATTAACAAAAAAAATTAGTTTACATTATTACTAGTAACTAGATGCATGCTAATTCCGCTCGGTAGTCCCAATTAAGTATTTATCTTATGTACACCAGGTCGAAAATTTCTAAGACGAATTATCTCTCAACACCGATTGGATACCAAGATAATGCAATTTAATATTACTAAGGGCAGATCTACTAAAACAATCCCTGATTTGCAAGCGGAAATAATTCGAGTTATCGGAGAGAGAGTCACAATTACAAGAGAAAGTGGTCCAAAAATTTTTATAAAAGAGTAAGAGACGATTATTTATCTGATATTGATTTTCATGTATTATTATCTTTCATTAACAATAAAATAATCTCTTTCTCAAATGTAAACATTGCATTTGATTAACAGCTAAAAAATCAACCACTTACTGGAAAATACTAAAGAGTGATTTTTTTCCACGCCACCCTAAACGAAATTTTCAAATTTTCAGATCTCACGCGTGACGTTCCTTTTTTGGCGTTGGTTAGGTGATGGTTAGGTGATCCAGATTGTATAGTGTCACAATTAGCAGGTTCAACTGTATAAGAAAAAATCGCCCTTGAGTTAAAACAGGTTATTATATTTTTGTTCTAGTTGTTCATACTTTCATAATCGCATAATATTTGCACTGTTAAAATGTGTAAGACGATATCCTAATTAAAAAAAAAAAGAGAACAATCACTTTTTCTTCAGAAATTACGCGGAAGATAAATTTTGTTTTATTTACTGTAAACTATTTTCCGAAGATAAAACTTAATTTTAAATAAAAATATATATTTTTTTTTTCTACAATGTACGCGAATACAATTTTTCCAATACTTTCACTATACAAGTATGATAAATTTTCTAACATGTTTTCCATGCATTTTGAACAAATTACTGAATATATTTAAATAGAGTATGGATAAATCTATCCTATATACTTTCGTTTACAGGCAAATTAAACTCTATTTTTAAACTAGCTGAAATACTCAGCATTGCCTAAAATATAGGTAGTTTTTATTTGAAACTCATCGATAATTGATTGTCTATTTTAGGACCCTCGACTGATCCATTACGACTGAATGTATGGTAAAAAATACTAATATCTTAAATTTGGATTTTCTATAATCTATAATAAATTACAGTAAAATTAAACATTTTTTCGTTAAATTAACACAAACTAAATTAGATTATATTATTTGATAGGTTATTCATGTACTGCAGCCTTAAGATCTATTGTACCCCCTTTTCTTCGGTGCACTAGTTTGGTTAGACTCCTATTCTAAAGGACATCCTCCAGTCCTATTTCTCTTAGGAATTTTAGTATCCGTAGTGGATCATTTGGGGGGTAGTAGTGTGCCCTCCAAATATTTCCTTCTTCTGCGGAATAATGCTTCTTATTCAGAGATGATGTGCATTGGAGTTTCCTCGTCATCCTCGCAGAATCTGCAACTGCTATCTAGTACAAGTCCTACTTTTTTATAGGTGTGCTTTGAGTCTGCAGTGTCCTGTTAATATACTTGTCAGTACTCTCATAGACTTCTTGTTTGTATTAATTAAGGCTTTAAATCTCCTTGGGTTGTATTCCCCAAGAATGTCTTTGGCCTGCTTTTGCCCTGGTTTTTCTTCCCAGAGATTGGTTCTTTCTGCCACCTCTTCTTTCGTTAAAATTTCACGAATTATGTGTGGTCCAATTCCACAGAAGGGTTCAAGCCCAAATTTTGATTACTCAATTAATCAAACCATGCCTTAATTTTGTAGTGATCCGTTAACAAACTGATATGGTAGATAAACATCCTCAAATCATTTTATTATCCAATTTTCCCATAAAACCCATTAATTTATATAATTAGGATATGTTTATTTTTGTTTTTAAAATAGTTCAAAACTGCATATTAAAAATTGAAAACAAAAAAAAAAACAAATATCAAACATGTTCTAATAATGTATTTTAGTAGATCAAAATCTAACCTAATTTTAGAACATAATAAATTTAGGAGAGAAAAAAAATTGTATCAAAGAAATAGCTTTAAGCGATTTTCTTATAAGTTCACAAGAATTGTAAGAAAAGAAATCCGGCTTAAATTTTGAGATGAACAAAAAAAAAAAAAGCCCAGCATATTCCATTGAAAAAGAAACGAATTAGATGAATTTTAAATCAAAACACTAGAACAGTTTTTTTTCTGTTAGCATATAACATAACAAAAACTACCGTTATTATATGCTTCTTTTAGTTCATTGAGCTTCTTTTCGATGTTTACCACAATGTAGTATGTTTTCATGGTTAACCCATTAACGCCGGCCATTTCCCATTTCGAGGACGGTTATCTTAATAATCGTACTTTAATTTTAATTTGAAATATTCCGCCTTTTTTTTGGTTTTAATAAGTCGTATAATATTGTATTTTGGCTAACTGTTGCGTTCACAAGAAAGCTATGCTGCTACCCACGTACATTTGAAGAATTGAAGAAACATGTTTAACAATCGACATTACTTAAACCTCGATTTTTCTGTACGGTATATACTATCACAGACCTCCATCTTTTTTGATACTATGTACATCAAGGCTGTCCAACCCGCGGCCCGCGGGCCGCATGCGGCCCAAAGCCAGTATCAATGCAGCCCGAAAATATTCAAAGTTACTGAAGCAAGTCCATTTTTCTGAGGAATGATTTGTGTGTCTGCGCTCTCGTGCTAAAGCTGCCAAGTGACAAACAACAGAAAGAGAACCAGAACAGAAAGCTCTTTCGTTATGTAGTAAATTCTCTTTCTGTTTGCGTTGCTCGCTCAGCTACACTGTTCTGTTGTTTGTCACCTAGTGGGTTAAGTGAAGAATGAAACATACTAAGTGTAAAATTAGAACCAACATGTTGGATGAACACCTTGAGAGCTGCCTGACAATTGTCAGGTAACCACGTCAATCGAACCAGATATTGACGGCTTAGTTTCTCAACTTCAATGCCAGGCATCACATTCATTTTATGATATGGATTTATACATAGTAATATACTTGCGGCCCAAAACACCATGTCTCCTTCCAATGCGGCCCAGGGAAACAAAAAGGTTGGACACCCTTGAATGTACATCTTGGTCAAACCGTAGAAAATATTGATTTTTGTGAACAAGTATTGCATGCTAAAATAATATATGTTATTTGTTCAACTAAATGGACATTTAAAACCGTTGTATGTTTATTATTCCCACTAAGAGTAATATCAAATATTGTATTATATAATATTATATGATCTTTGGTAAAATGCTTTGGATTTATCAAGATGGCAATAGTTTTCACAAATATGCTGTGATTTTGACTATAGTATAGTACATAATTTCAACAAAGAAAGATACTGTATACGCTTAAACAAAAGAATCATACTGTTGGTCAAACAATCAACTTATTGCCGCAGAAGTTCGGTGAATCGATAATTTCGAGGAATGGACCTGTAAAACTGATCCCCAAGAAGTTGTGATCTAATACCGCTGGATTAGAATTAGATTAGATTATTTATTCACGAACTGAAAACAAACATTGAACTCTATATTCGTGACGTAAGACGTGATATATAGTACATAATTGCAATTGTTTTCGAAAATTAGGTTCATCGAGTTTCCTCCTGCAATCGAAGAAGAGGCGATTTAAATGATGTTTTATTCAAAACGTAATTGTATTATATGAATGATACTTTATAATAAAAAAAATTATTTTTATTCTGTCCTAATTCCTTGTAGTTAAATTTAATTACTTAATATAATCATTTCACGTATTGAAGTATACCCTGTGTGTTGGCTATAACGAAAAAACGCATTCATAGCACATATTTGTTTTATGCAATATCGTAAAAGTTCAACTACTTGAAAGCTTATACATATTTAATTAATTGCAAGACCTGCTCAAAATGCTGCTCGGATATGGAATTTGTTGATTTTTTAGACCATCGCTTCTTTTTTTAATGAAAACAAAGGTAATTTTTCACGAAATTTTCTTGATTTTCTTCTGCTCTTTTTTTTAATTTCAGTAATTTCCAGAGAGTAGTAGACGTTTTCAATTTTTTTTTAAAGAAAACTGTAAATTATAGGACAAATTTTTTCTGTTGAAAAACATCAGTTTATGGTTTGGTTCAACTATGGTATTAATTTTAAACTAGTTTTGGTTTGGTTCGGCCGAATTGCTGATTCATTTTAAAAGTGATTTGATTTTGGTTTTGGTTTTGGTTCGGTAAATTTGGATGGTTCAGTGATTTTGATTTGGTTCAAACGAACCGGTTTGCATCTCTGAATTTCAATTTCTTATAGACGTTAATGGGTTAAGCCACCGAAAACCAATTCAATAAAAAAGGGGCGCGAAAACCAAAAATCATTTACAAAACTTTTGAATTAAACAATTACCGCGACAGAAGAAAAAAAAGAAGAAGTAATAAACAATAGCTGTTTTTCTTTTCTTTTGGTGGATATTTATTTACCATAATAATGTTATAATGAAATTTTTTGATGACCTTTTAATCGAAAAAAATATGTATATATTGCATATTACACAACATATTAGTGATCGATAAAATCAGAGAGAAGAAACAAAACGAAATTTTAAATGGAAATAGGTTGTTGTTTAGTCATTTTCTATTTATATAGTATTACTTCTTTATAAAAATGGTCATCTTTCGATGAGATGTGAGGGCGTATAATAAACATGTATGTTTTGCTTTTAAATTTCAAAAGTATGGACTACAAAAAAGCAAAGATTTATTCAAAAAATAAATCACTTCTTATATCATTTACTATTACTTTCTCGTAGTTGATTTTTGTCGCTGAGAATAGGAAGCAGGTTTTTTATTTAAATGCATTTTATCAGAGACATTTAGAATAAGATTTTCCACTAAAAAAAAAACAAGTTAACCTACAAGATTCTGTTTTTAGTGTTACTATTTAAATGTTATAATATTAATAAAATATTTACAAGGTTATTACTGTTAAATTTAACAGTCTAAAAACGTATATATAAAATATTTTCGAAATTATGAAGAAATCTTATTTTAACACTTTAATGTTTTTGAGTTTTTATTACAAATTTGATATTAAATATATAGTATATGAAAATTTCACTGTAATATAAGTAATCAACGTCAGTCATTTATGTTTCCATCTCAAAGAAGATATTGTAATGACTTAATCCCTTTTTTCTTATTCACGTTGAATGCACTTTTATTTTAACAAGCGAACCACTCAAGACTAATATCAAATATTATAATTAATGGTTAAGAGTATCATTACCATTTTAATCACGTACCTTTTAATATTAACAACAAAAAAGCCAGGTATTTTTCTTTTTTAACAAATTTACACGATTTTTTTTTATATTATTAATTTTCGTATATATCGAAGAGCGGTAATATTATATTCATATAAGTATACTTTTAAATGGATCTGAATCAACTGACTTGAGAGTATAATAAAAAACGAAGAAACCAACTTTCTGTCAATTCAACTTAAGGTATACCGTGATCATTGGATACCTGTTGAGTGTACACACGAAGAAGAGATCACATATTTCCAACCTACCTCATATTCGACTACTATATAGGTTTCTTTATTTGTACTCAAGTTAACTTTCATACTATGGTATAATAAGAACATATATATAAATTTTTATACTATCAAGCATACCTTCGATGTTGGTGAGTGAAACTATGATTTAGTTGGTTGATTTTCTCTAGTATATTTACTTACATTATTTCTTTTATGGTCTTCATATTTTTTTGAAAATAAAATCATATATTAACCAATTTTTGTATTGATAGTAGTGGAATATGAGCGTACCTTTATATGTGAACTAAACATGCGCCAGCGAACTTTAAAAGAGCTGAATGCATTATAAGCGTGAAAACTTTAATATTTCATAAAAAAAGGTTAGTTTAAAAATATAAGTACAGTAAAACCTCGTATAACATGGTATGTTTTTGGTTCGGCGGAATACGAGATGATTATTTTAGCAACATTTCTGTGTACCTATGTGTTTATGATCACTTTTTCTTTTTTCTTTATAAACACTATGATTCGAGAAAACCTACTCAATTTTATGCGAATTTGGTTGTGATTATAATTGATTATATTTTGGCTGGAAATGCGTAATCAGAAATAGTCTTTTTCGGCAAAAAATCAGATTTTTTTGAAACATTTATGGTAATGATAAACTCGATAACTATATTACCAATTTGGATAAAATTTGGTACACATACAAGAGACTAAAAGACTGATTAAGTTTTAACCTGGAATACTAAACCAAAAACGAGTAATTTTGTGTGAAAATGTGACTGTATTCTAATCGCTGGTGTGGGTACTATACTTCCAGATTGGCTTACTCAATTTTTTTCAAATTTGATTGATACAAAGTTAGGTAACAATTAGATAATGAATTCATTCAATTTTATCTAAGAATTTTGCGTGTTTTACAATACCAGATATTTGATTTACGGTTTCCCTAAGACTTTTCGAAAAAATATTACAAAAAATGTAGAAGACGTTGTTTTTTTATACAAAATGAACGTTGGGGTATTCCTTAAAAGAGCCATTGAGTCTTTTTTAGTATGCACTGTGGCTCCATTTAATTGGATGGTTTTCCACAGCTGGTCTTAAAGAATTTTTCAACATCGTTCGATATTGAGCACTATTGATAGAAACTGCAACAACGTCTTCATTTTCAAAAAACTATGGGTCAATGATTCTCGCAGACGATATACCGCACTAAACAGTACACTTAAGTAGGTGTAATTGTTCTGTATGAACTGCTCTTGGTTTCTCCGTAGTCCAAATCGTGCAGTTCTGCTTGTTTACGAAGCCATTTAGTTGGAAATTAGTTTCATCGCTCATTATCAAATTGTGAATAAAATCTGGATATGCTTCTTCTTTTTTCTGGAAATAAAATTCAATGATTTTAGTTCGTTCTTCGATTGTGTATTGTTCCATTTCAAATTTGCCAAGCCTCATTTACAAAATCCTGAAATAAAATTTAAAAAAATTATAAATAATTTAAACCACAATGTTTATTTTCTGCCACCCTCTATAACGCAATTTGTGTTGATCACAATGCCAATTCATCATGTTACATGAGGATTCCCTGTATATGTAAAACATTGAATTAAGTGAGATCTTGAAATTTAATTTTTTTTTTGAAGATTTATTATTTTTAATGTTTTTCGTAATCTATTACAAAACTATTTTTGTTCATTTTAAAAATGACTTCTTTATTCTAGAGGTACTGTAATGTTATGCCATATATCACTTGTCTATAGTAACTAAAATTTCAAATTTTTTCACAATGGATTTAATTAGAGCACACCACCTAATAATTTGAATAGCTGCTGTTGTTTTCACATGAATGTATGCCTAAATAAAACAATAAAGTTCAATAAAACAATATTTTTCTTTTCTCTCAAATGAACTTGTTTCAAGAAATTTCTATATGAATTTTTCGTAAAACATATATTTGAATAATTCTATATCAATAAATTTTTTTTTTTAAATTTAAAGTAAACGAAAATATTCTACAAACAAACTTTTCGGAAGGTTGACTCATTTTGTGTTGGCTGATTTCGTAGAACATGTTTCCCATTTGGATAAGTCTTTTTTTTTACCAAAATTTATACACCTACAAAGATTCTTAAATATTTACCAAAGAAGATGAATATGTCCAAAAATATTTTACATTATCGATTTTTATCGTTTTATTGACTTAAATCTTGAAAATTTAAATGCATGTTCTTTGAAATAAGAGAGTTTCAACAGGGTTAAATTTATTTCGTGTTTAACTTATAGTTACTTTCAAGTCAATAAATGTATAACGTTGTTTGGGAATTCCAATCAGAAAAATCTTTACAATGTTCACATTGAAATTAATATTGATGTTGAATAGTTGAGAACCAATTTGTCTATATCTTAATACAGTAGTACTTTAGACTTAACGTACCATACCGTACTATTTTAATTCCTGTAATCGAAATTAAATGCTATATTCGGATGAACCTACTAAACACTATACTAGTTGAAATCGCACTATACATGCGTAGGCTGACTAAGGAACATGATTCATTATAAAGGACTATTGCGAATGCAACCATGCAGACACAGCTGCATGGCAAGATTCCAAATAAGTTCTATGTAAAGATGAATCATGATAGTCTTATGTTAAGGAGATGATGACTTAACATAAGACTAAGAAAAGTTTTAAGGTAAATATAAGTAATGTAGATAAGATGTCTACATGATGATAGAGATATTTGAGCTAGGAATTACATGAATTGCATATGAAATCTTAAATCTAATATTATAATATAGAACGTTATTGTAAATATTTTTAAAGAACTAAAAATACTGAGTATATCAAAAAGTGGCGGGCGTGATAAGAGATGTTACTGTTGCTATAGCCATTTTTTTTATAAGTATAATACTACTGTCATATGGTTACGTGTAAAGTTCCACATCAATCTTTCAATTCATTCATATATTTACAGCTGGTTGAAGTTAACGTATCGCAGTATAAAGTTAAATTAATTATATTGGTTAACTACATAAATAGATGATATCATGTTAGATTTTAGTAAAATCGGTCCAAGGATAGTGAAGAAAAAAAAAATCCTTGGAGAAAATAAGACTGTGCATAAAGTTCTTTTAATGTACTTTAAAAACTAATAGTTTGATTTGATTAAAATTTGCAGATTAGATTTATGCTATTTGGATCTTAGGTTACCTGTAAATTAAAGGCATCAAAGTTGTGAAGAAAAAGCCTTGAAATATTGTTAGTTTTGAAAGTTTTTCTGTCGCATTTCTGCCATAGTACAGCAAAAAATCGGCTGTAGGCCGATATTCAGTTATTATATGTTTTTTTTAATGGAGAAACGTGTAAGGAAATCAAAGAAAAGTTATGCAATGTCTATGGAATCCTAAACCTTCGACGACAACCAGATATTGATTTAATAAATTTTAACAAGCGGTTATGATGAAGAACGTTCAAGTCGGCAAATTGAGGTGACCTCCAAATTATCGAAAGGGTATCTGAACTAACATTTTCAATATCTACTACTAACCACCTACACTTATTCAAATATCGCTACTAGTATCACCGACCAAAAATACTACCTGGAACATAATAGGGAGGATTAAATGGTGAAAGTTTGTTACATAATTGACATTGTAGTCATCTCAAGTCCTGTAAGAGGTCAAACATTTTCTGTTATCAATTTCTCTCCTTTAATTTTTACATTAAAATGCATTTTTATATAGGTGTTTCCTATAGCACTGGCACATAGACTTTTAGTCAACTTGTATAACAAATTTTCCATGTTGGAATCTTTTAATCTTTCAATTTACACAATACATTTTCCGCAAGAAATAAAACAAAACAATTTTTTTTTTGTTATTCAAGGAAATTATTTTTGTCGCTATGTCGTATATTTAAGAAACATAATAAATTCTGATTACAATTTTCCAGTACATAATAAGTGATAGTTTTTCATTATTTTTACTCTTTTATGTTAGTAATTTTTCTTTTTTTATCATAATTTTCGAGTAACAGTTTTTGTAATAACTTTCCTTTTTTTTTTTTTTTTTAATAATTTTTATTTTAAAATTTAAGCTTTCTTTCCACTTCTGGCTAAACTAAAAAAAATTTCTTTTCTTTGGTTTTTTTTTTATTATTTATTTTAATTATTTAATTTAAAATTTCTTTTTTTTTTCTTTTAATTATTTATTATTTTCATTATTAAATATATTTTTTTTAAATTTTTTTTTTAAATGTTTATCTAAAATATAATTATTTTAAAAATTCATTACTTTTTTTGTTTGTTTTTTTAATTAAATTTCATTTTAAATCGTTGAAGGAGCAAAATTTTAATTTTCTAAATAATAATAAAAAAAAATTCATATATCATATTTTTAGCTCCTTTTTATGCATATTACTAAATTAGTTTGTTTATGTTGTCTAAAATTTGATTAAAAATATTAATAATAATCATAAATCATTTAGAAAATACAATAAATTGCATTTATCTTGTTTGTTTTTTTAGCAAGAATACGATTGAAATGTAAAAAATTCTATTCTGTTTCATATTTTCTTTTTGGGGCGGTTTTGGAATTAGGGCCGATTTGTTCACTCTTGGTTAACTTTAACCCATGATTATTCCAGTGATTAATCATCGATTGCGTTTGTTCACCAAAATTTTAATCAGTGAATCCATGGTTTGGTTAGTTAATCAACGATTTCGTTAATCAGCCGATTTTCCATGATTAACGCCATTAAACCCATGATTTACTGGAATTTCGTTTGGAAAACCATTGGAAAAATGGAAAAATCTATGGTTTGATTATCAAGGTGAAAAAAATGTGAACAAACGCATTTCCTTAACCACAGATTCATAATCATGGATTAAGCAAAATCTCTGGTAACCTAACCATAGATTTAACCAAGAGTGAATAAACCGGCCCTTAGTTTTGTAAGCTTCAGATATTTGCCAAATGTTTTTTAGATTTTCATGTTCTTGAACATACTAGATCTGTTTTATTTGCCACTTGCTCTGGGGTAGAGCAAATTTTTACATTGAAAACAAAAACAACCAAAGAGCAAATCCTACACTACTTTCAGAGCAGGTACACCCGAATTAGTTCAGTTTTCTACCATAAAAAGTGTATTAGCTAAACGTTTCTCATTTCATTACAATATGGTTGCTAAGCAGCGCTACAAACATTTGAATTAAAACTTTCTCTTACTCCGGCTTGTTTTATTTGCCACATACCCTGCTCCAGGGTAGAGTATGGCAAATAAAACAGACCTATTATATACAAGTATATACTTTTAATTGAGTAATTTCTATTTTTTTCTTGAGAAGAAATTAAATTGAAATAATATTTTTCTGAATTTTTATTCTATTCTACGGAATTGAAGATTTTTAAACAAAATTTTTTTAGTATTAAAAAGAAGAATTTAAAGGGTTTTTTTTTTAAATATTAATTATTTTTTAATGGTATTTAAAAACAAATCTAATTTTACGATAGACTTTTAAAGTAAACGTGATGGCCAAACTTAAGTATTAGAAGACGTTTTGGTTTTATTATTTTTTAATTTGTTTTTATTTTTTTTTATTTTTTAATTTTTATTGAGCCATCATATTTACATATACGACAAAATATTATCATAAAAATTAGATACGATTGTTTTTATTTTTTGTGTATATTTTATAAATTTTAATTTTAATTTTTTATTTTATGTGATTTTTAATAATAATAAAATAAAATATATCTAAGATTTGTTATATTTTAAAAATACACTATTAACCAAATAAAATAAAAATGAAAAAAGGAAGAAATTTCTTGTTATGTTTGGTACAAAATTGAAGAACTTTTTTTCGCCCTTAAAAAAATTGGTCAATTTTTCGCATTAAATAAACAGTTTTCTTTTCATATTTCGAGAATAAAAGTAAAATAAGACAAAATAGTAAAATTCTAGGCAAATTTCTGTATAAACTCTTTGCATTTTCAAACCAAAAAATTAATATATATATATAAGAAAGTCAGTCCTGAATATATTAAAAAAAGTATAACTAACCTGTTTGACAGAACATTTTCTTAAGCCTTAGTTATATTAACGAAACGGAGACGAAACGGCGATAGGAACGGAATGCGATGCAGTGATATTGACGAAAGCGTTGCTTCACTTCTTGACATTTAATAAATTCATTGTTAATCAATTTTGTGTTTGATTATAAATAAAAATGTATTGCGAGCTCTCTGTCATGGTTTTACTTATTAATTATTAAATTAAAAAAACAACAAAATTCTCGCCATTCATTTTTATAAAATTTTCGACTTATTTGATTTAGAAAGTTCGTTCACAATATGAGAAAAAGGAGCACAATCCGTACGATAAATACAAATGCCAATAAACGGAACGGACTCAAATTGAATTGAATCAAATTTTACGAACGTTCCGTCTACATAACAGCGGCTATACAAATTTCATGTATTTGTTCTTTTCGTTCCGTCGCCGTTCCGTCTACGTTTCGTTAACATAACTAAGGCTTTAGAATACAAAAAAAAAAAAATTAGGAAGAATAAAATGTCGCCATCTTGAAGAGCATAACTAATAACTTTCAAATTTAAACAATCCAAAAACTATATAATATCATAATTATTTAAGTAATATCGAAAAAAAAGCAAAAATTATTGTATTTCATTTAAAAAAACCAAATAATTAAACTTTTCAGCATTATTAAATCACCAGCAACTGCAATTACAATATTAATTACTTAAATTTTTTTATTTAATTGGTTATCAAAAGGGGTTTTTTTTATTTGTATTTTAATATCATATTTAATTCGAATAAACAAACTTTCTTTTGTCATGCAAAACTTTATTCATATTCATATAAATATTTTATATAAATCGTCAGAAATTTTAATTCTAAATTTTTTAAGTTTGATTTGTATTTTGCTTTTTATTTTAATAGTTTTTAATTTTTTTAATTTTTTTAATTTTTTTTTTATTAATTAATACAATATTTTTATCATTAGTAAAATTACATTGATGAGTTCGTAAACATTTATTAATATTTTTACTTATTTGTTTTTTTTTTTTGTCAAAATTTCATATAAATTTAAACTAATTTAAATTTTACACTTATAACGTTTTTTCCTTGGAAAAAGGCAGAAGTTTTGAATTTAATATATTTCTTTTTAAAAATAGGTGCTTTCCATTTGCATCCTTCAATAACGTATAAGTACTTGAATATCTAATATTGTAATACTTGAAGTGTACAGATCGAAAGCTTATATAAAGGGTGCAGTATTTTTTGGTCCGTTTAGCATTTTTTGGTTCGTTTTTGAAGTATCCACTCATACCTCTAATGTCATCTGTCAAGTGACAGAAATTCAGTATCATAGGTGAACGAAATGAGTCAATATATACGCTTGATCAACGTTGGGAAATATTGAAAACTTATTTCCATTTTATTTAATATGCATTTTTAAAACGAACTAAAAGTTGTCGCACCCTATAGATAGAAGAAACACTTTTTAAGTACTTGCAAGTACTACTTACATATAATTTGAAAGTTGCAAATGAAAAGCTACTATTGGAAAATTGCGTCATAAAAAATTGCAAAACAGTTCTACATATTTTGTTTTTCTTTCTTTCAGGGGAAAAGAAAACGCTATTTTCTTTTGATTAACAATTTTGTAATGTCTTTCTTTTTTTTGAAAAGTGAAAAATTTAAATTAATTTTAGTGATTTATTGGGTAATTTTTTGGTTTTTAAGTAATTATACTTTTTATGCAAATGAAAACTAGAAATTTTCGGTTCTAATGATGAGAAATATCACAAATATTCTTGATTATGATTCTTGTAGGAGGAGATCAAGAAAATTGTTTAATTTAATATTGTCAAGTTTCTAATCATAGACAAAATAAATGGTAAGATTTTATAAAATGAATAATTACCCAGCCCCAGCGTACCCAAGTCTAGCACTAAATGAATAATTTAAATGAAATTACACGACATAATTTCTTTATATTGTTTTTTTTTTATTGAATATTTAAATATTATTTTTTATACTAATTATTTATTAATAATAAAAATTTTGAATTTAATTTCAAACTGCTACTCTCTTGTTTTTTTTTATAGTAAAATTAATTTCTTTTCTTTTCAAATATTGTTTTTCGTTACGACAAAAATTTCTTTTATTTAGTTAACATGTTTTTATTTTATTGAATATTTTTGAATTCTCTTCTTGAATATGTTTTAATTATTGTTAATTAAAAAAAAAAATTGTATAGCCTTTCTCATATATTAAAAAAAAAACATTAAAATAATATAATTAAAAAATCATAACATAACATAACATAACATAAATAAATTTAAAACTGAATTACTTCCATTTTTATGTTATTTAATATGAAAAATTTTGTTTTCTTATTTAAATTTTTATAATATTATAATTTATGGTTTGTTCTACAAATTTTGAAAATTTTCTTGTATACTTTTCAATAATGCAATTAATTATATATATAAATATGTATGAAATTATGTAATGCTAGGTAGCAGTCCCAAATTAAAAAAGATTCGGAAATATTCTCCATTTTTATTTTATCCAATATGTAATAATTTTTTTTTTTAATTAATAATTTATGAATAGTATAGATTTTATTTGGTTTATTGTATTTAAAATATTTGATATAGAAAATTCCTAATTTCCAAAAGAAAAACCAAAAAATTAAAAAAACATTTCATCTGTAATTTGGTTGGTTGATATTATTATAATTGTCGTCGTCATTATTATCCGTATTTCTATAATTTTTTATATTGAATAGCATTGTCCGGAAATTAGTGAAAATCCATAAAATTAATGTTACTAATTGGATTAAAATTGGTCGATATAAATCCTTAGTATAATATTACATAATGACACATTTGCCTTTTTCCGCCCATGGATTACTTTTTTTATCAGGCGCATTTATTAAAGGATCACCTTTTTCATTTGCCTCTACATATTCTCGCATCCTAGAAAAGAAAAAAAGAAAATTAGAAAATATGAAAATGAAATTTTAATTAAATATTTTGAGAAATAAAACTAATACAATTTAGTAATACTATATACAAAAAAAATAATTATGTTCTATACCCTAAGATTAAAATTATAATATTTTCAGTGGAATTCTTTTGAACCGTTGAAACCATATAAAGTATAATTTCAAAGACAAGAAAGAAACCTAATAACAAATTTACACATTAATTAAACATTTTTCATATATACTGTAATCAGTGGCGTAACACCAAACAGTATATGTGAGGTCTGTCGGAAAGTTAAGATTATAACATTAAGTTTTAGAGTGTTCTTCTAGTGCGAGCTTCAACATCTATTTTACCCCGTCTTCTTTAGTGCAGTAGTTAGGCTAACTTCCCATTATAGAGCACCTTCTCCAGGACTATTTCTCTGAGGTGTTTTAGTATCCAGAGGGGGGCAAGAGATTGTATCTCAATTGGAGAGAAGCAGTATGCCCCCAAGTGTTTCCTCCTCACAGCCGGAGAGAATATGCATTGGGGTTTCTTTGTCCCCCTCGCAGAATCTGCAGGTGCTATTTAGTTGGAGAGTTTCTTTAATAAGCATAAAGAAAACTTAAAGCACATGTAACCGTTGTACAGATTAGTAACCATAAAAACAGATTATTTTTTAGTAGTGATGTAACATAGGACAAGATTCCATTTAAGAATTGTAAAATTGTTACTACAACAAAATAGGAAAAGTAGTCATAGTTCATCTACCTTATTCTAAACTAAGGAACAGTAACTACAATATTACTTCGTTTACATGATCTAGTTGAAGTTGACTTCAATTCGAAAATTGTGCATGTATACCCAAATTAACTTCATTTCGACTTGAGTCAAATTATTTTCATGTAAACCCAGATCGACTTCAAATCCACTTGGAAATTTAAAATGGAGTATAAAAGAAACGTAACCTAACTTAACCTAACCTGGTTTGCAAACGTCTATCAATTTGAAGCTGATTTCAAGTCGATTTCGAGTAAATTCGCATCTTTCTTTCCTCTAGAGGGGTGGGTCTATTTTTGATAATTTTGGACAATTTATGTGAAAATAAACAATCTAATTTGATGTACACGTTTTGGTTAAAATTTTAATTTAAATTCAAAAAACTTAAATGAAGCATTTGTATCAATAAAAACGTTAAAAAAAACCTAAGTTTTAAAAGCTATCTTCCCTTTTATACTTTTATAATATGTCCGTAAGAAGCGGTGCTATATAAACGCACGTTTAGAGAATATTTGCACTTTTGAAATTAGTTCCAGCTTTACTTAAACTTTTTATTACGTATAATTTCCCACCACACTTATTCATTGAAGGATTAAACATAGTTCATATTTTTTTACGACAAATCATTCAATGTATAGAAGAATTTACAAATTGCTATAGTGTTATATAATACTGTGAATTGATCTAAATACATAGAAGAGTACATCTCCTATGTGAATTGGTGAATATGAAATATTAGGCACATTTGTTCTTATGTAAATAGGTACCAATTAAATATTAAGGAGTAGCCTTTAACAGAAATTGTATTTTACTCATAAACTTTAGGACATATAACAAAAAAAAACCCAACAAAATATATATATTTACACATTTTCCAAGGATATTTCTTCAATCCTTTTGGTAAGTGTAATAATAAATAATTCTCTTATGTAAAATAGCAAATTATATTTTTCCCAGAAGCCTTTAAAAAAAGGATTTTATTAAGATTTAAAATGAGGATTTTATTAAAAGTAAGGAATTTCTTTAGCATACAATAAAAAGAGTTCTCGATTTGGGTTTTGATTTTGTCACATTTGTAGTCTGCAAAACATTCTACTTCGTTAATAGTATTTCTGAGTAATATATTTGAAGTCTTTTTTACAAATATTATTAACCAGGAGGCATGCTTTGGAGCACTGCAATGGTGCCAAAAATATAGACACTAAAAATTCTCTGTTTCTTTTCTCTGTGACTATACTTAATAAGGAAAGTTATAAATTTAATTATA
The DNA here is from genome assembly GCA_963422695.1 of Xylophagus ater. Lineage (NCBI taxonomy): Eukaryota > Metazoa > Arthropoda > Insecta > Diptera > Xylophagidae > Xylophagus > Xylophagus ater. Next base: position 12,612,215 of record OY730484.1, on the reverse strand, counting down.
TACAATTATGTTAAAACAAGCGTCAGAGTCCTGTGCTGTAGTGTACTTCCTCCATTTGTATCATCAAATGATGTGCCACTGGCTTATCACGCAACTTGTATGAAACTTATGTATTTTTATACACTATGTAAACAATAATATAGTATATATTCTGTTTTGTTATAATCTTGTATAAATTTTGTATTAAAATAACAAATAGTCTCCAATTCGTATTCTGACTTTATTATATGTTAACAAAAATTTCGCATACACCTTCATGCAATTCAGCCAAAATTTCAGGACATGTTTATAAGAACGTGAAGCTTATACACATATGAATGTTAATTATAGTTATTTAACCCGAATAAGATCAAGTGTCCTTATCGTATCTTATATAATCCGTTTATATTTTTCTCTATATAGTAAAAATGGAGTTCATATATTTTATAATTTTACATATATTAACTGTTTTATACCATAATAATATAATATTATGAATTAGTAGAGCCCATAACAATAATAATAATCGTCAAATGTTTATTCTAATAAGGGTTTGTATATAAAAACGGTGTACATACAAGATATTTCAGTAATAAATGGTAGTTGAAAACTTAAATACATGAAAAATTTTCCTTTTATCATTTATGTTTTTATGTAATTGAATCATATATCCTTCAGTTCTCTTAAGAAAATACTGATAATACTCAACCCTTTTTGTTCAGTATATGAATACATTTTCTTTGAAAACTTTAAAAGAATATTTTATTATATATACGAAATAGGAGTCATTAAAGTTTAAATATTAAAAATCAATGTAAATTTTATATATACCTTCAATTTGAATTTGAAAATAAAATTGGTATGTTTGTTATGCTTCTTATAGAGATACTGTTTATGCCCTATGGTAGGTACTACCAGAGGGTATATTAGATGTGTCATTAAGTGTGTAACACTTCGAAATAATCATTGTAGAAAGGTTTGGTTGCGTAGAGAATCAAAAGTTATATCGATTTCTCCATATCCGTCCGTATACAAGATAACTCAAAACGCGTTATCCTATTTTGTTGAATTTTTTTAGAATGTGAGTTAGTTATTCCTAAATTGGATTTCTTATTGCATTTCAACAAAATCGACCTAAGGGAAGCGAAGTTATTAAGCAAAAACCAGGATTACCGGAAAGTTTTGTCGTTTTTGTATATGGTTTTTCGGATTTAATCGGAAAATTTGTGAATCAATTTTGTTTAAATTAATTATATATGTTACCTACATAAGAAATAATATTAAATTCAAAACCAAACTAAACATTTCATTTATTTTTCTAAAAAGGGAAAAATTGATTAAAAAATGGCCAATTTTTGGTTTATGTCATCAAAAATATTGTACGGCGAAGAAAAATGCCCGATCGTCCTATTAAACAACAGCGCAATCCCTCAAAATGACAGTGTTAAATACCTGGGTCTACATATTGACAAGAGATTGACTTGGACAAATCACATCAAAACTAAGCAGCTACAATTCAATATTAAAACAAAATGTCTCTATTGGCTACTCGGCTTCAGATCGCAACTCTCCCTCGAAAATAAGATTACCATCTATAAAAGTATACTTAAGCCAGTGTGGACGTATGGCATACAACTGTGGGGAACTGCAAGAAATTCAAACATAGAGATACTACAAAAATACCAATCGAAAACTTTAAGAAGTATTGTAAATCCTCCCCGGTTTGTATCCAACAAAACTATCAAAGAAGATCTAAGTTTTCCCACAGTTAAAAAAGAAATAAATCGATTAAGTGCCAAATACTTAGAAAGACTAAGAGTAACTACATCAATCCTTCGGCGATTTCCCTATTGGACGAGACAGATGGAACAAGAAGACTGAAGAGATACTAGATATACTAGATTTACCTTTTAGAAAATAAAAAAAATTACAGATTAAATCTTTAAATACTGTTGTTCTCACTGGAGTTCAACAATTATGTAATATTGCTTTGTTATCAAATTTGCTTATTATCCACTTAAGATAGATTGTAAAATCCAAGAATTTATTTTCGGCTGGTTAAACCCAGTTGTACTGTAGCGATATGAATTCACTTGCATAGAAATGACCAGAATATCGATTTTGTAAAACTCAAATCGATTTTGCATATTTCCGTATACCAGTAAACTTGATTGAATTCGAGAATGGGCACATAAATATTTGAATTTGCAAAGATAAGACAAGTATATATACATACACAGCATAGACATATGTTTTATGTTCATAAAGCGAATATATGTAAATTCAAAAAGCATATTTCCATATATGTTCCATAGATGTTCAATTTCAAAAATGTAAGTATTTTATTACAAAATATCACAGGCGGTGAAAAAGAACAGATATAAAAATCACTGTTCTTTTAAAAGAGCAATAACAATCTGTGCCTGTTCTTTAAAAATCACAACTTGAATTATTTCTATTTAAATTTATCTTTCTTAAAGATGTATTAAAATGTCTTCTTTCAAAATATGTATACAAGCAATATGTTTCCAACAACGTTAATATGTTAATAATACAAAATAGCTTCGAATTGGTATGAAGTTTCAGGACAACCCCAATAACATAATACCAATATTTGATCAAGATTTTGTTATGTCGATAGTTTTAAACTTTCTGGACATTAAAACATGTAATAATTATGATTAAAATGAACTTATATAATAAAAGTATAAGAAAGTATAATATAAAATTAGGTCAAAGTTATAAAAATTTTGATATGAATTGCAAAGTAAGTTTCAAACACTTTGAAGTCGAAGTTATATCTGATAGGATTTCATGAAGACGATATCTATATTGTTATAGCTACTATATAATATAAACTTAAAAAAAAAAAAGAATAATATAGCTAAATTCATTTTATATTAAAATTAGGTAAGATTTTATGGAAAATTGTGATTCGATCATTTTCTAAAAAATGTATTTGATTATATAAAACTTGTTAATTAGAAAATAAATTATATGTAATGAAATCCTTATTCTTTTATCCATTAAGAAGAAAGTTCATTCAAAAATCTAATATTAAATTCGTAACAATTAGCCCAGAGCAATCACGTTTATATACAATAGTATAGTATCGGATCTTTTCTTGTTTTTACAATTATATGAGGTATGAGATATAATTGAAAAAATAATTAATTAAAACATTCAGTAAATTAGAATTAATTGAATTCTCCAGTTACAAGAGTACTGTACTATTAGAAAAAAAAAATAAGAAATTCAAAATTTATAATTAATTTAATTCATTCCGTCATCGAATTTCCATTAAAATTATTAAACTTATATCATTTTTATAATTTGTAGAATGTTTTCAGATAAATTTCTTTTGGGAAAATATATTTATTAATAATGGAGAAAAAAAAGGAAGTCTATTTTCAGAAGGTGATGTAAGATTGGGGTGAAAAACATCTTGATACGAACTGAAAATATTATATATATACCTATCTATAAACTTGATGAATGCTTTATGATTTCTTTTTACAGAAATTGATAAGAAAACATAGATATAAAAACTTAAAATCGGCGAATACCCGATTTTTAGACAACTGTTACATGATAAGTACGCGGAGAAAGAATCCATACCATTTTTAAGAACTACAATCTTTCCTGAGACAGCTGTCAAAATTTGAGCCATTTCTGTGTTTTACAAGCGAAGCTACAGACGTATAAAACCAATTACCTTTAAAATGAAAATAACGTCTTGATAAAACATTGATTTTTATGGGAAAACTACCGTCCAAACTTAACAATAGCTTGATAAATGTTACAAGGAATCCTCACCATTTGTAATTTCAAATATGGTTGTGCAATCGTTTATAAGGACGAACGTCTAACTCGGCCAGTTGATGTGACAACGGAAGAAATTGTCATAAAATTCCATGATATCATGATAGAAGATCGGAAAATAAAATTGTGTTAGATAGCTGACATTATAGACATCTCATATAAATTTATTTGGAACATCCTACATGAAAAGTGGTCAGTTCAAAACAAAATTTGGATATGTTTAAATTACATTGGGAATTGCTTCCCCATCCACTGTATTCTCTAGATATGGTCCCCAGCGACTATTACCTGCTTCCAAACTTGAAAAGGGAAAGAGATTTCAATCAAATGAAGATGTTGAATGCGAACTGAGGCGTATTTTGTAGGCTTTCAGAAATCTTATTATACGAAATGTGTGAAAATATTACAAGTTTGCTGGAATAAGACTATATTGAAGAATAAAAATGATTTTTGGCAAAATACTTGTTTTTTCTGTATTTTCCCGTCTTTATTTAAATGCGTCTATAGTTTCAATTTCTGCATGTAGGTAAAGGCAAATGAATGTGAACAGATGAGGGTAGTATATCAAATTGAATAATTTAGTCACTAACATAAATCAATGGAACCACTGAATGCCATGTCAGTTCAATTAAATTATTTGAATATTATTTAAGAAATGCAAATGTTTAAGATCAAATTCTCTATAACTATATCTTTCCGGGAGTATGTCCCGAAGCAAATATAGAAATCGAAATAACTTTCGACTCTTTACATATCTAGTGCCTTGAGACTGTTCCCAATGATTATTTCTAGCCGTGATAAATGTTGTTCGTATACCACACTTTTAAATATTATCTTGTAGAACTCTTTCAACGTCATAAATAATATCCACTGGACTTTTTTTACACGGTTTGTTTGTTTAGTAAACTGAGACTTTTTGATTTAATATGGTAAAAACAATTTTCTATTGTACTATTTCTACAAGTATTGTAATTACTTCTTCGATTATTCTCATAGACTTGGTTTTCTTTAAATGGTTTGATTTTTCCACGTATTTTTCGAGAATATAATTTTCTATTATTTATTAAAAAGTATCCCAACTTCCTATCTCTGCTGTGACGATGTTTTTCAGATTTCGACCATATATTTTCAACCAAATTTTCATCCACTGCTGAAATAGCTAAAGCTAGATATTGTATGTATGGATGACAGTGTGATATGGCTTAACTAACAATTGTTAGCTTGTTAGTTTAAACCATATCATGGGAAATTCATATACCATAACAGTCGTCATGTACTCAACGGGAAGTTTTTAAAAAAAATTCATTCTCCCTCTTCCTGATACATTTTGCCTTTGAAAACTATTCGTGCTCTATTATGGTACACTTATTGCAACGTGAATTTCGTTTTTTTTACTATTTTCTTCTGATCGAAGTTTGTCGACTAGCTTGGTGTACTTTAAAATTACTCATACTTCGATTCAAACATACATCGATTACCTAATATACCAAGAACACCTATTCGAATAATTTAGAAGACAAAATTGAAAATTCAACTTGTCCCAGAATTAACATTAGTTAGTGTTAAAACTAAACTTTCAATAGGCATAAATTTGATTTTTAACCGAATGGGGTCCTTAAAAATAAAAGAAGTTTAAAACACCCCAAGTATGGTGTTTAGAACGAATTAAAAATCCCTATTCTGGGATAAAAAAAAATGCATTATACGTTTGATGGGGTGCGGTCACACTGAATATTTTTTGTTTTTAGAAATGATCCTTTTGAAAGGAAAAATCATGGTTAAAGCGATTTGTGTGGTTTTTTGATGTTACATCTTAGACAGATTTGACTGTCTCAAAACAATTTTTTTTTTGCATATAAAAGAAAAATTTTAATTAATAAAAAAATTGAAGACTTTTAATAAGAATTTTTATATAAAAACGATTGGAATCATTTATTCAATGGCTAAGAATTTATGTTTACTCATAAAGTAAAAAAGTTCTCCACACCAAAGAAAAACGTCCAGTTTTCAAATTGTTGCTTTTAAAAATAATTTAATATATGTACATAAAATAGAACGAAAATGTTTTATTAACAAAAAAAAAAGAAACCATCCCCTATATCCTTATATATCCTTGTATACGCTTATATTATGCAAATATTTATTTCGTACACTTTTTCGAAATTAAAATTAAATATTTTACTACAATATAAAGTTATATGACTTTAACAGGGTTTAAAAGGACACAAAATGACTGACAAGTATAAATAAGTCTGGAAGTGAATATTTCAGAACAACAACAAAATAGAAAGAAAGAAGAAAAAAAGCTTCTTAGGGGATTGGATTTCCAACACGGGTAGATTTGGAGCTTTTTTCTAACTTCTTTTTTTTGATAAACGTTTATACTAACTTGGATGTTTCAAATTTAATCAATAAAAACAAATTTCACATTTAGAAATTTAGAAAATTTATTTAAAATAAAAAAAAAATAAATGATATACGAAAACTGATCAATATAAATTGACGGACATATTAAGTTAAAAAAAATTTTTATATTCTTTAAATCATTTGGCTTTTATTGTAATTAAATTAAATTAAATTCATCACTTTTTAACGTCATATTAACTTACGTAATGAAAGAAATTGATATTTTACGTTTGTTAAAGTAAAAATTGCCCTAGAGTGCAAAAAACAACCGTTCAAATTACTCATCCCATGTAATTTTCATTAAAATCTATACGTATATGCTTCCGGGTCCCCGGAATCCAAATTGACTAATTTCCTAAGATGTTTATGTATGGGACTGTGTGATCACTTTCTTTTATGAACACAATAACTCGAGAAAGCTTAATTCAAGCTTATTCAAAGATAGGCTGTAACAAGGAAATGAATTGATTAGATTTTGGCTGGAAATACATAACCGAAAGCAGTCCTTTTTGGTAAAAGAAAACACAAATGTTTTTAACGTCTGTGCGTCATCAATATATCCTTGGACTAAATGGAAGAACTGACTAGATTTTCACCGGAAGCGACAAATCCGAAGTGGTTCATTTTAGGCCAATCGCCAGGCTGATTTCTATGAAATGCAGTACACAAGGCGGATGGTATTACTGGAACAATTGGTTAAATTTTCATCGGAAATGTTAAGCAAGGAATGCGTTATTTTACGTTCGTGTGTTTCTCTCTTTTGAATTTGATACAAATTTGGGTACAAAATTTTAGGTTGTTATCAGATGATGAATTGATTCGATATTATCTAAGAAAGTTGGGTTTTGTCACTACATTTGTAATGCATAGAAATAATCACCATATAAATGGTACAATTGTATAGTTGTGTACTATAGAGAATCAAAAGTTATAGTGTCTTTTGTATGCCCATCCGACCGTACACAAGGTAACTCAAAAACCCTAGTTCCGATTTTGATGAAATTTATAATGTGGATTTCTTATTCCTTCATTTAATTTGTTATTATATTTTAGCCAAATTGGATAAGAGTGAGAGAAGTTATAAAGTAAAACTCAGGGCGATCAGCAAATTTTTACATTTTTTTCGTCAGATTTAATTGAAAAATGTTTACAAAAATTTTGTTTAAATTATTTAAATACGTTTAACAATGTTTAAAAGTGCCAAAAGTTTAAAAATGTTAAATTCCAGTTAAATTGGTTCAAGGATAGTGGAGAGACCAATAGCTGTATGCAGAAACAAGCCTGTTCATAATATTTTTTCGATGTAGTTTAAAAACTAATATAACAAATTAAATAAAATTTCCAGACTATAAAAAATTTATGCTACTAGGGCTCAGGCTGCCTTTGAATTACAGTGAATTTGAAAAAGAAGAAACAAAGTTATGCGGAAAAAACCTATTATTAGAAGTGGTTGATTTTTGTCAGAGTTAAATCACTGAACTATAGATTTGTTAACTACGACTCCCATTTCTACCTATAGGGTCATTGAAACATCGGCTATACGATATGGTTTTTTTGAACAATATCTGCATAGAATTTCTATCATATTTTTGCTTTTACAAAGAAAAAAAAGTGTGGTTTGGTTAGAAAGATTCTCGTTCATTACCACAAACAATTTACATTTATAATTACATAAGTATATATATATATATACCTAAGCCGAAAGCTTTTATTTGTTTTTCTTGGACTAAATACCTAACCACTAAAAATAAGTTAATCTTGTTTTCAATTTTGCTTTGACTAACAACTATTTAATTGGATAAGCAACTACATACATATATATTTGTATATTTAGTAACTATAGACGTTATTTACACTAAACCATGAAAAATCCATATAAATATACCTTTCTAATATCCTTTTAGTGAATATAAAACTATGACAATAAATTATTGAATTATAAAGATTGAAAGAAATAAAATTATTTCAATTTCTAATTAGATAAATTTTTGGTTTCCGAACAATTAATATATTGTTTGTTTATTTGTTAATGGGATTCAGGCCTAAAGACATGTGATATGTGCTAAAAACATTATAATCAATAATTAAAGTAGATTCAAATTTATAGTTCGAATCGGGTTTTGCTACTTTCATTAATGGTCTCTATGACAGTCGTTACGAATACAACATCTAATAAACATTCAAAAAAACAAAAAAAAAAAACGTCACAAGACTCTATATCTATATATGTTTTCATTTTATCATTAAATACTGGCACGGATTACTGTTTACTAAGCAAATATTAACCGAACGTTTCAATATAGGATATACCGAATACTCCTTTCTCTTCCAGAAGGATCTGAATTTATAGCATTACCATTCTTTTCATGAATATAAATATTTGTATACTATATATATGTACACATATGAACGTATGAGGAAATACAATTATTTTTCAACAGACCACATATATATGAGAATAATCAGGTGCAATTTTCACAAAATAGAATTTCCCACATGAAGATAATATTTGAATCTTTTTTGATTTTCTCTTTGGTTTTGGTTTTATTGTATTTACGTAAATTTACATATTTATATGTAAATTTGGTTAAGGAAAGGAAATCGGAAAATTTTAACAATTAAATTTAAAGAAAAAATCTTTAATATGAGAAATAGAAATTTTTTTTATAACTTTAGATTTTTCGAGTATAAGCCGTCTTTTATTATGCCCTATGGTAAATACTACCAGAGGATATATCAGGAGTGGTAGTACGTAACTTGTTTCACAGGTTGAGTTTTGACCAAACTCACAGCACACAAACAAACTTCATGTGATTGAAACAAGTTACGCTGTCATTTTTATGAAAAGTCGAAAAACGCGGTCTGAAACAAGTTACGTACTACCACCTCAGTTTTGTCACTAACTACACGACTCCATTGTACTTATTTCAAGACATAATTTCAGTCGGACTGAAAAAAAGTCTAATGGAAACTCGAAAATTTGGACTTTTTTGTCAGTCCGACTGAAATTCCAATGGAGTCGTGGGGTAAGTTTGTAACGTATAGAAATAATATTCGCAGAACGGTTTCAAAGCTATAGATGTGTAGAAAATCAAAAGTTATATCGATTTATGCATGTCCGTACGCCCGCCCATATACAAGATAACTTAATAACGCATTATCCGGTTTTGATGAAATTTACACTGCGAGTTGGTTATTCCTTAACTCGTTCTGGTATTGCATTTCACTCAAATCGGTTCAGGTAGAGCGAAGTTATAAAGCGAAAACCAGGGGGCCCAGAAAATTTTGTCGTTTTTTCAAAGGTTTTTTGGATTCACTTGTAATGAAAAAATCAGCTATAAGCCATTAGTTAGTTGCTATGTTTTATTCCTTAAATTTATTATTTATGTGGCATTGGTCGGGCTTTCAAAGGATTTAAGGAAGGTTGAGGTTGTTTGTTTGGGACCGAGGATGATAATCCTTATAACCAAAAAAAAAATGTACGTTCATTGATCCTGAGTATTTAAAATAGTGGAACTGTATTGTTACTATGGATGTTTTTGTATTTCTCCATCCCCTACTGAGTGAAGGTATATCCTATCTTTTAAGTAGCTCTATCAAAAGTATACATTATACGTTTTATGAAAATGCGCTCGGTATTAACTGAATTATAAGTGCTTTTCGATTTTATACCACACAGAGTCTTTGTTTTCTTCAAAATGCTATAAATAAGCTGGTATGGGTTGCAGACTGCAAATATGATCGAATCAGAATCCAAATAAGGAATTCTGTTTTGTGTACTCGCTGATAATATATTCTTACACCCTTAAAGAAAATATTTTTGGAAAACTTAAAGAGAATATAACTTTTTTTTAACCCGAATAACCCACTCAGGGCAAATATGAACTGGCAGGCCTGGTCTTGCCAATCATTCTCCCTTCGTTTTTTTTTAATAGAATCTCTTTTTTAAACATGACTAGTAGCCAGGCACATGGGCTTGTAAACCAAAAATATATGCATTTTTAAAAAACAATTAACTCTATGACATTTTTCTGGTACACCTACATGCAGAAAAATTGTTCATTTATTGGCTAGTTGTGACAACTGAATTTTAATTCTCGCAACTGAGTTTTCAGTTATCACAACCGAAAATTCAGTTGCCACAACTAACCAATAACATTTCAATTTTTGTGCTTGCAATATATTCCCACTGTTTTACATTTAAATAAGTTTAAGGATTTGCAGTTATTTCAGGAACATAACAGCTAGATGTTTCTTTATATCCTCAAATCGATTTTGCATATGAAAATAAGTTTTATATTGTATCTCAAAAATTCGAACTGAATTATTTAAAGTGTTTGTTGAGTTATCTCAAATCTAGTGTATAGTAATGCGATTATATTGTCTGATATTTCCATCAATATTGTATATTTTTATTTCATAGAAAAATATAACAAAGTGGGCTGGGCCTTTAATTGGAACGTACACAGTTTGAATAGTGTGAATTGGAAAGCAGTGGGTGATAGCAATAACATCAATAGAAAACTTTCTATGAAATTGATTTTGTTTGTTTTAAGAGGCGGTATTGTTTCTTTTTAAATGCTTATAATTATTATTAATTATATTGTTATTGTATTGGACATGGGAATTAAAAGTCATCGATTCCTAATAGACGTCATGTCTACTTATTGGATGAAAGTTAAAATGATAACACATTTAATTTGAAATTCTGTTAACCGCCGTTAATAGTTCTGATTAAAGTGTTAACATCAATTTGTCATGGTAAAAAATTGTGACCTGCAGATTTTTCGTTTTTTTTTATACCTAGTCTTGCAAATAGAAAAATTGGTGCCAACAGCATCTTTTTCATTTTAATTTATAAAAAAGTGCTACTGAGAGTCATCGTTTCCTTCTGAGAATCATACGAACAATAGTTTCAACGCTATAAAAGTTGTGATTTTAGCGTCGAAAACAAAGATCGTTCAGGACAGCCATACAAAATTTCAAAATGAAGTATTGGAATAAAGATTCATGTCAAATGCTTGATGATTTTAAATGTTGATAGATATACTGTTGGTAAACGTCTACATGCAATACGAATGGTTCGAATGCATAAAAAACAATCATTTTTAATTCCCATACTCAATATATAACGTCGAATTACATACTATTGTTCAATGTATTTTTGAATTAATTACTTAGTTTGGTAAACATTTTAATTGATTATAGAAAACTTATCAATCAAAAGTTATTGCCCGAATTTTCGGCTTCATTTATTTCCTTATTGATTATTAATTACTTAGAATTTTCAATGTAAAATATATTATCAATATATAAATATATTTATAATAATTAGATAGAAATTAAAATCTTATGTGATGTTAATAACCATGCTGCATACTAAATTTAGACATGTTCAACAACTTCCTGTAGTGCATGTAGTAAATATGAACTAGAACTAGTTTCATATACAATTGAAATCTAAAAATGTAGCCAGGAAATAGGGTAAACTACACAGCGATGCACCTATTGTCACGTTCTTTTTTTAGACCAATAAATAGGAATTTTATTCAAATATAATTTCAAGTCACTGGTGTAACGCGCATTCTGCTGTTTACAATTTATTATTTTATTATTTATCACGTCAAAAAAATGTAGAAATTTTTGAAAAATATTCATAGATTGCGTAGAATTGCATTCGATAATCGCAAACTTAAAAACATATAGTAACTGAAATTCGGCCTACAGCCGACTTTCTGATATCCTATGGCCAAAATGGGACAGAAAAACTGTCAAAACTAGCAATATTTTAAGGTTTTTTCTTCATAACTGTGTTTCCTCTTTTTAAAATTTCCTTTAATTTGCAGGTAACCTATACCCCTAACCCGCAAATAGTATTCATGTAGGTAGATTAGTTTTTAAAGTACATCAAAAAAACTTTATGAACAGGCTTATTTTCTCCTATGATTATTTATTTCTCCACTATCCTTAGACCGATTTCACTAAAATTTAGTATGGGATCGTCTATTTATGTAATTAACCAATATAATTAATTTAAACAAAATTGCTTTACAAATGTTCGAATTAAATCTGAAATACCACATAAAAAAACTACCAAAATTTCTGGTCGCCTTGGTTTTTGCTTAATAACTTCGCTCCCCCTCGGTTGATTTTGCTGAAATGCAATACCAAATCCAGTTAAGGCATAACCAAATCACATTCTAAATTTCAACAAAATCGGATAACGCGTTTTTGAGTTATCTTGTGCACGGACGGACGGACATGCATAAACCTATATAACTTTTGATTCTCTACGCAACCATACCCTTGAAACCTTTCTATGATGATTATTTCGATGTGTTACACACTTAGTGACAAAACTAATATACCCTCTGCTAGTACCTACCATAGGGCATAAACAAGCTCTTTTCTTAAAAAAGCCCCGCCTAGGGGTCATTTACTCTATATAATTTTAGTCATCGAAAATATATACAAAACTATTTGATTTGTGTAAACGATTTGAATTCTTTTAAAACTGCATTCTCAAATTACAATTATGAATATTTATGTAATTTACAAAATGTTTACAAGAGATCATTAAAATTAAATCTAAACTTGTGTAACCAGCTCGTGGAAGATACATTTTTGATATGTACACATTAGAAGTTCATACACACAGTATTATATTTAGTTTATCTATTTATTTATGCAACTTTCATAATCTAAACAAGATTATTTAAACAGAAAAAGGCCACTTTAAATCTGGAGAGAAAAATACTTAACTAATTTTCTTTAATACTGTTTAAAGAAATAGATTCTTTATATACAACTGTGAGCAAAAAGTATTAGAACTTTATAAATAAAAAAAACACATCTATTTAAATATTTATGTTCCTAAAATTTATTTTGTCGCCTTCAAAATAATCCCTTGAGGATATAAAATACTTTTGCCAAATGCTAGAAGTCAATTTCTGTTATGGCTTTTAGCTCTTTCAGTGAATTTTCTGTTATCGCTTCTATGGATTGAAAACGATATTCAAATAGTAGTAGTTTTAGTTTATTATAAAGAGAAGAAGTCACATAGTACCATATTATGTTTGTGGAATTGTATTTATTCAGGGTTTGGTCAAAAAATCACATGATAGCATCGTATTATTGGGTTATCCGAAAACTTCGTACAGATTTTCAAATGATGACAACAAAAAACATCAACTATCTTAAATTTATTAGAATGGAAGAAAGTGTATTTTAAATACATACTTGATACTTTTCTATTACTAGAAAGTCAAAAACTTCTCACAAGTATCAAAACAAAATATGGGTTGTTTCACCCAATATTGCACCTACAGAATATCATTTATTCAAGTCTTTACAAAATTATCTTGAGGGCAAGAACTTCATCTCCTTGGATGATATATTAAAAATCACATTGAGCAGTTTTTTGCTAAGAAACCTGAGAAATTTTTGAGAAAAGATGCTTTTAAGATGGAGAAAGATTGTGGAATAAAACGGCGAATAACGATATAAAAATTTTCTTTTGAATTCGCCTTAAAAATTAGAATGAAGTTTCCGGACTATCCAATACTAATGTTATGCAAAATCCATGAATTATCGTTGTTCTGATCATTTTCTACTAATTCCTTCACTGAAGTATAGTAATAGTTTTTTGTTAACATTTTGATCATTTTAATAGAAATTCCTAATGCACAACATCCACGACACTAGCAGAAAACCGTATTCCGAAATATTTTGAGCGCTGTAGTATATTGAGATATACTCATCGAAATCTTTGACAATTAATATTATGGAGGATAGAAGAAAATGTGTATTCTATAAATATATAATAATATAGAAATTATAATTTCAATATTTAATGGAAATTTTAATTGAATTTTTATCATTTGAGGTTTTAATTGTGTCATTTTTTTCTTCTTGTTTCTTGAAAATCTCCACAAAAAAAAGAGAGTTTTTCCATGAAATTTCCTCAAACTCCGGATATATGAATGAGAATTTTTTTGACTATATTAAAAATTTATCCACAATATTTATCCGATTATAATTTTGGTTTGTTTTTCTAATAATCTGATTTGATAACCAAAATAAAAATCTAAAAATATAAATAGACGCGCACGCACAGTAATGTGTCAAAGGAAAATTTAGTTAAAGTTTTTCTTTTCTTATTAAATCAGATTAAATTTTCCGCGTGTATCGTAAAATACACTTTATTAAAAAGTTAAATTTCAAGATGAAAAAACTTAAAAAGAAAATTAACTTTTTATTGCAAATTTTTAATATCACTTTTTCTTTTAATAATAATATTTTAATAATGAACTGAATTTTCTTTTTATATGTGTTTTTTTTTTCGTTTCTTTTTGTTTCTTTTTTTTTAAGTTAAAATGAAAATTAAATAAAAAACTTTTCCGAAGTGTTTTCTTTTCTTTTTTATTAAATAAAATCATAATTAAGTTCAATGTTATCCGTTTTTTGGTGTGTCAAACAACTGATGTGTAAAACCAAACCTTTTTTTTTTTGTTGGAAATTTAAATTCTTTCCTTGTATCGTTTTTCTTTTGAGAAAGAATTTTCCATATATTAACTTTTTTCCCTTGACTATATTCAATAATTAGATTTTTTTTTTTTTCCTTTCCATTATAAAGTTTTTCTTTGGGAAATTTGCATAATATCATTAAAGTCAACACAAAATCACAATTTCACTTAAATTTCACTTCAAAATGGTTTAATTCTTTAAACTAAAAATTTACAATTTTCTTTTTTTCAAAATCAAATATGAAGTAATTTTCATATTTCCTTAACTTTTCTTTTTTTTCTTTGTTTTACCAATCAAGGACTAAATAATTTTCACCAAAAAGAATTTTCATTTGTTTTTGATTTTATAATAAACAAAAAAAAAAAAAAAAAACCTTAATAAAAAATCACAAATATTTTAAAAAGTACTTACTCTTGGATGCTTTTAGATAAAGGCCATCGATCCATTGAAGCTTGATACTTCATATTTTCGATTTGCTTCTTTAATGCGTCCCGGTCCATATTTGCGAGCACACTGGGATCCATGGCGCCTAAAATTTATCCACATACCACCCCTTTTCATATACGCATATATGTGGTATAGAGAGAAAATATATAGTATTAATGTAAGAGCAAGATAAAAAAGGGAAATTCTAGTTTTATTTGATTTTTCATCAAAATGTATAAAGAAAATGATTAAGTATTTTCATTTTTAGGGTTGCCTACTTTTAGTAGTTTTAATATTAAAATGAGGGAATTTTCAATTTTGGGAAACATTTAAAAATACTTGTATTACGGAAAAAAAGGAAGGTAGAAAGGATTTAAAGGAAAGGATATTTGTAATAATAATGAATAAGCAAATATTTAAAGCATATAAATAATAATAACAAAAAAAATGTATTATGATAGACGGTATCGAATCAATTCATCATCTGATTATAACCTAACTTTATACTAATTCCTTTGTAAGGAGTACTAGTGTAAAAATGTCTGAAAGAGGATGTGCCGGTTCAGCCGGAGCTAAATTAAGTATTTCTTTTGGTTTACCAGTTACTTCTGTTATGAACTATGTAAATAATACAAGTGCTAAAAACTTGTATGTCATTGTTGTCCCATGGAATCCAAGGTCGTTTGAACAGGCTTCCCAGCTGCCGGTGTTGGTGACATGCTTCTCGCAACAGTTAAAAAGGGTATACAAGAACTCCGGAAAAATATAGTGCCTGCCGTTGTAATTCGCCAGAGAAAACCAATTAGAAGGCATGACGCTGTTTTTACATATTTTGAAGATAATACCGGCGTTATTATAAATAAAAAAAGAGAAATGAAGAGATATCCGCTATAACAGGTCAAGTCGGTAAAAAATGTGATGATCTGTTGCCTTGTATTGCTTCGGATGCGAATTCAGTTGCTTAAAATTAATTTTTAAATAAATATTCAAACAAAAATCAGAAAATCAATAAAGTTGAGTAAGCATTTCTGGAATTTTCGTGTATTCAAAAACGTGACCAGGCCAGCGTAAAATAACTCCACTTTCGGTTTGACAATTCATCCGCCTTGTGTATTAAATTTCATTAGACTAGCGGTTAGGATACAGTCAAATTTTCACCCGAAATTTATCACTTTTCATTTAGCATTTCCGATGAAAATCTGGTTAGTTCTTAATTATAATCTAAATTATGTATGTGTATACCAAATTTTGTTTAAATCGGGCATGTAATTCTCGAGTTATCATACCCACAAGAGTTTTTAAAAAAAAATTGTTATTTTTGCCAACAAAAAACTAGTTCCAAGGTTACGCATTTCTAGCCAAAATCTAGTCAGTTCATTTTAAATATCCAAATTTGAATAAAATTGAGTAAGGTTTTCTGAAATTATCGTGTTAATAAAATAGCCAAACAGACATACATTTAGATTTCTTGGGAAAATAGTTAATTTGAATTCCCGGTACACGAAAACAGGACGTCAAATTCTTACCCGATTACAATATTCTCTTATACAATACCTTTATAAAGGTCTAAGAAAGTAATATGTTTCCATAGATTAAAATTTTATTCTGTACACATGTCCACCCTAATTAAAAACTACCCTAAAATGATATATCAGAGAATTTCCCTTCGTGTACAAGCATATAGTATATACTTCAAAACCGAAAGGACGAAAAATATGTAATACGCGCATGCGAGTTTTAATTCGATCAATAAAATTACAACCATGAAATGATTTGTTGAATAAAAACATGCGAAATAGAAAGGAGAAAATATATTTAAAAAAAAAAAAAAAATACAATAAACTATATATGTGTGTACATATTTGTGGGAATTGAATATGTAAATACATATATCTGATTGTGTTCGGTTAAATGAAGGTATGGCGAAAAAAAGTTGAGAGCAATGAAAATTTTCACAAAATTTTTCATGATTTTTCTTTTAAAAGGATAACGACTCCTTTATAGCGCATGATTTATATAACAAACACAAAGGAAATTCAAGAGATTCATTCAATAAGATGAGATACAACATATTATTATACTTGAGTTGCCGGAAAATCTTAACTCATTTTATTTTATACATGAACTGACAATAAAATTCCGTGACTGTTGTTATAAAAATGAAAGGGGACGCCAATTCATGATTTGGCTCACGAAAACCACATCCGCTACTAGGCATCGCTTTTCTAAGAACTGTAAACCTGTCAAGTTCAATCTATCAAAGAATGGTGGTAGTAGAAAGGGGTCATTCCATGGAAGGTTATGTAATGTAAATCGTACGAACCTACGTTGAACACACTCCAATCGGTTCATGTTGAACGTCATTTTGTGGTATTACTTTATTATCATCGAAAATGTATCATTTCCATTTCATTTTGAATTTTTGGGAACAGATAGAATTTACATCGTGTTAAATCAGGTGAATACTGTGAATGATTCAACACAAAAATTTGACTTTTTGCTACAAATTTACGAACAATCAACGGACTTGTGACTCGGTATTTTGTAAGAAATAGCAGCTGTCTAATTTATAATATTCTGGTCGATCTCGACAAATTGTCAGCATCAAGCGTTATACAACTTCCAAATCAAAAGTATCTGTAAATGTTTGACCAATTGGATCGAATTTTTTGTAGATTATGATTTTGGCTTGTGATGACAGTATTTCTCTGCCTTCTAAAAATTATTTATATCACTTAAAAATATTCAATTTTGATAAACCTCATAATTTTTGGTAGTTTTTAATCTTTTTGCATATAATTTTCTACGGTTTTGAGGCTGTTGTGTCAAGTATTAAGCGAAAGTTAAAAACAATACTCTTTGTTCCATGATTTAGGCAAGTAAAATTTCGAATGAAAATTGACAAATATCAATCGATAATGCTAAAAATGTCAGAACTCTAAGATAATACCTCCCACCAAAAGATATTGAAGAAGTTTCGGAACTTTTTTGGAAAACTGTGTATGTAACAATCTTTTATATATAAATATGTTAACAGAGAGAAATGCCCTACCCTATTTTATTGGACATGCTTGCAATACGATTTCCATATAATATTTATTTGAACACTTATTTCAAAATCAATTTTAAATGTTTTTTTTTTCTTCCTATTTTCCTGCTATTGTAATAAAGAAATTAATAATTTTGGATTTAAGGATTTCTCCAACCGCACATTTCCGATGTAATACATGTTTTCTGTTGCAATAAAGACAATGGCAGGTATCCATACTTCCTCCAGTTGAAATTGTCAAATGTTTATGGAGACGTACATATCATTTTAATATATAATAAAAATTGTCGGATTTATAATCATTCTTATGGTAAAACAGTATAAAAAGGGTATTATTATGCAAATAAGGAGAGAGTTTTATGTATTATGTTGATTTCATTTGTAATGCTCTAATTGTCACATTGGTCAAATTGGTTTCATTAAAAAAAAAAATAAAAAAAATATTAAATTATGTAAAAAACTTTATCGAACTTTATTTGGCAAAAAGAATTTTCTTTTCTCAATTACCTAAATCTTTCTTTTGTAATATCATGTAATTTCTTTTATCAAAAAGTTAAATTTTCTTTGATTTTCACAGATGATATTATTATGTATTGTTATTTCTGACGATCTTATATTTAAAAACATATAAGTAACTGAAAATCGGCCTATAGCGGATTTTTCGATGCTCTATGACAGAAATGCGATAGAAAAACTGTCAAAACTACCAATATTTTAAGGTTTTTTCTTCATAACTTCCTTCTTTCTTTCCATGTAATGCAGGACCCTAATAGCATAAATCTAATCTGCAAATTTTATTCAAATCGATATGTTAGTTTTAAAATACATCGGAAAAGCTTTATGAACAGGCTTATTTTCCCTTATCGACTATTTCTTTCTCCACTATTCTTGGACTGATTTTACTAAAATTTAACAAGGTATCGTATATTTATGTAGTTAACCAATTAAAATTAATTTAAACAAAATTGATTCAAGAATTTTCCAATTAAATCCTAAAATCCATATGCAAAACGACAAAACTATCTGATCACCCCGGTTTGTGCTTAATAACTTTCTTCCTTCTTGGTAAATTTTGCTGAAATGCAATACCAAATTCAGTTAAGGAATAGTCAACTCACATTGTAACTTTCAACAAAATCGGATAAGGCATTTTTGAGCCATCTTTTACCCGGACGGACGGACAGACGGACGGATATGCATAAATCGATATAACTTTTGATACTCTACACCAGTGATTCTTAACCGGTGGGCCGCGGCCACCTGGGGGTCCGTGAGAAGTTTGCCCGTGGTCCGCCAAATTATGCAAAATTTGCTTCAGAATATAATAAAAAAAAGTGATAAACAACCGAATATTGTAATGAAAACTGAATCAGAAAAATAAAATTTTCTTATTTAGATTTTTTTATTTATTTAAAAAAATGTCGGTCACAAAAAAATTATGAAATATTGGTGGGCCACGAGTACAAAAAGGTTAAGAACCACATCTCTACATAACCGTACTATTGATACCCTATGGTAGAATTAGGACGATTTATAGTCCAATGAATTATATCTGAGAAAAAACTGATAATATTTAAATGTTTTTTGTTCCATAACTTCCGTTTTGTCTTGTTAAATTTCATTTCAATTTAAGGATGTAATGGGCTTTAATCACGTTAATGTATTTTAATAAATTTATTGAAATCAGTCAATTAGTTTTTGAATTAAATCAGACAAACTAAAGAACAAAATTATATGGCCAAACTATTTTTTTGCTCTACAAATATTCCTTTCTGGACTATCCTTGGTTCATTGTTATTATTCGGTATTATCCAAAACCATTACATTACAGTTATCAACTTTTATTCTCATGTGGTACAGATTTTCAGTCTGTAAACAAGATATCTCGTTATTAGTATTTGTATTAAAAAAAAAACTCTGTGTGATATAAAAATACATATATTTACAGCCTTTTTTACGAAAATTAATGACGAGGTAGATTTCTTTGGTGCTAAAAATTTATACATAAAGAATTCTTTGCTTATTTTCTCTGTGATATTATTACAACATAATATCATGTATTTATGTAATTAAAATATACAAAAATTCCTGTACAAGTTTTACAAATTAATCCGCAAACGAAAAATTTGTGGTCATGCTGGGGTTACTCTTTCTATAATATCGTTCCATCTTCAATGATTTTGCACAAAAATACCAATACACAATCGCATTAATTAATAATTAATTAATATATTTTTTTCAAATTTTATTAAAATCAGCTAACACTTTTTTTAAAATCGAAATATCTTTCGTTCTTTGCTGATTATTTTATCTGCATTACAATTGTAATAAAAACCTAACATACCCTACTGGTATCCGACCATAACCTATAAACAAAAACCTATAAACAGAATTTACAATTGGTATATTCATTATTCATTCTTTTTGAGAAACATTATTATTGTGTAATTAGGGCAATTATTAAAAGTGATATCACTCACTTAACTTTCTTTTATGTTTACTAAGCAGGCCCGAATTGGTCATACGACTGCCTGGTGAGCCGATGCTAATCGTGGGCCGATCTCAGACTCATGAAGACTCATCCTAAAAACAACTTGCAACAACTTTCCTCGCAAGTTGTCTTCACCTTAATGGTTAATGTATTTAGAGTAACAATAAGGCAGATGATATCTTCAAAGAAAATGAAATCTTTAAAAACAAATTTGTCAGTTCTCGATGTCATAGATTCAAAATCGCAGAAATTCGATAGAACGATTATACCTGAGACGGTTTGACCTCCCTTAGGTACTATAAAGTTAAAAAAGTAAAAGGAACGGAGACTGCGAATAGTGAAGTGGTTGATTCAGGCAGTGTAGCTAAAAATGAATATCAGACCCTGTAAGAACTTTGTAATCTGGTAATTCAAGATTTTAAATTGATGTAGCTTATTGATAGCAGTCTTTATTGAGGCTATGGAATGGAGAATTATGGGAAAAATGGGCTTGGATTTCTTTATAAACAAAACAGCAACGAAAAGTTAAACCATAAGAAAAATATTGATGGTTTAATTACTTGAATAATTTATTGTGAAGCTTGGAACGTCAATTGAAATTAATATATGTAAATAAAGTTTTATGCAGCCCCGTAACTAGAACTGAATAAATAGGGTGGGTGCAAAGCGGCTCGTATCATAAATATATACGTATATATATTTTTAAAAATTTCCAAACATATCCCAAATATTCTTCAAATTTTCGTGGAGACCCGCGAAACGCTACTTACAGACCTGGTATTATGAACTTTCATTCCAGTCTACGTTTTCATTCTAAGTAAGTAGGAAGGACTGAGACTATTAAGCTTTTAACTATCTTGTAACTCTGGATTATTCTTTTAATCTTACATAAACTGTTCTGTATATTTTAGGTATAGAACAGGGGACGAGGAGTCCATATATTGATTGAATTGATTGAATAGAGTGCTTTCGTACAAAAATTCAACTAGAAAAATTTTAATTCAATTTTAGTTACTCATTTTATGCTTGCAAACATGCAATTTTGATCTGAAACGGTGGTCCTAGGAAATTTTATAATTATTTCATTCATTTCTGATATTAAAAAGAAGGATGATTGATTTTCTTAATTCTCGATTTCAGGTTTTTATCTTTTCATCTGTCCTAGCACAGAAGATATTACTAGCTCTTTATAAATAATATTATCTAAAAGGGGTTCCGTTCATCGATAACTTACATTTCGTGTCTTACATAGATATACTATATGGTATATCCGGTCCATTCCTTAAATTTTCGTTCGAATTTTTTCTATCAATTCGGGCCTGTTACTAAGGATTACTCGTGTATAATTAGAAGAAATTTCCTTTTGAATTACTTATTATATAAGCTCATCATTCACTTGATGGATAAGATACATTCCGTTGTTGTTTTGATTCTTCGTCGCAAAATAAATTAAATAAAGAAAAAACAAACCGTATTATTGAGTACATACTAGAAATTCTCATTTCCGATATATGTATAACGAAATCCGATATAAAAATCATCTGTTATGTAAGGGATGAGTGAGTGAGCTTTACAGAACGTTTTTTTTTTTTTTTGTTCTCGTACGTTACATATTATTTCTTTATAGAAACCATATAAAATGATTGTCTTAGTTTAAATTGTAAATTTCTTTTACGCATGAAATATTCGAATTTTAGAATTATGTCCTAAATATTTGCTAGTAAAGACTCAAAAAAAACTGTATTAAAAAGAAAATGAAATATATTCAGTTTATTTAATTGGCCGAATCTAAGAAAATTAGAAATTTGTTCAATTCTAAATAGGTGGTACAAAAATGGCCGCATTCACTAGCCATGAAAGTGACTTTTCTTAATTGGATTACCATTAGAGGTTTCGTACATAATTTTTTATTCTTTTTTTTCTTTTTTAAGTAGTCTTCCTAACATAATTAGATTAACTTTTACTCTAGTTCTCTTGATATTGTACTGGTTTTAAAAATTATGATGTTTAAACTATAATATACAGAGTGTAACAAAATGTATTAGGCTTTAACTGTTGTACACATGAAAATATTCCTCAAGAAGTTATATATTTTCATATTTTCAAAATGTTCAGAAATTTTAAGAATGTATCTTGAAAATTTCGCATCGATATCTGTAAATTTGAAAAAGTTCTAAAATTGTGAGCGAAGCAAGTTCAAGGGTTTTAGGACAATACCCCGTAGTTCAAAAGGCTTACATTAGTTTTATTCCCACCTATACTGTTTTAGGCAAATAAATTCGAATTTAGCCTAGATAGTTGTAGCGCTTTAATGAGTTTTATCTAAAGTAATATATCCACTAGCTAAGATAATAATCTGAAAACAATAATTAAGAAAATCACTGTACAACAGTTGTTTTAATAGTAAAAATTAAAGACTTATAAAATTTTGTCCTTTATTTTTAGGTTTATCTGAAGAAATTAGAAAATTGCATATTTTTAGGCGCACATTAAAATTATTTTTGTGATGGTAAGCTAATATCAAATAGCATACAATGCAAAGAATTCGCAATTTGGATTATGATTTGGTCACATTTTCAGTCTGCAAAGCATAGCACCTCATTATTAGTATTTGTTAAAGAAAAAGAAAAACTCTGTGTGATATATAAATACATGTATTTACAGCTTTTTTTTTTACAAATCGTATTAACGAGTAAGAATCCTTTGCAGCGCTGTAGTGTTGCAGAATTCTCTGTTGCTTTTTTCTGTCCTAATATCTAATATTATACGATTTAAATAATAATGTATATAATAGATTGATAATTTAAAAAGATTCTGCTTATCAAGTTATTCTAGGTAGTTAAAAGAAAATACATACTAGCTGGATATACAAAAAAGATATAATTATCTTACCTTTACTTCGAATTTAAGAAAACCTATTCCGGTTATTCTATATGTTCAGGTTTTTTCAAAATGTGTTATAATATAAATTCAAATCCTATTCAAAATTAATGAAATCACTGAACGGCTAATAAACTCACTAAAGTTAGGGTTCCATTATCATTTCGAATAAAATAACGCTACCCTTTTACATGAGATTGATTATCTCTCTTTCTGATTGAATTTTCAAAAGTCACTGATTGGAAAATTATAATTTATTCGTCGTAGTTCAATAGTTTACACGTGAAATCAAAATATCGAAATAGAAATTGTTTAGAAAAAATAAAACATAAAATTAAATACTGATATTAAAATTAACTAAAAAAAAAAACGTGATAATAAATTGAAATTAAGTTTGAAATGTCCACTCGCGAACTAAACCATGGAATGGGAGTTCAACTAAAGTACTGAATAAATTCCATGTTCTTTCTTTGAGGCTTAATTGTATTGTTTTTTGGTGTTTATTTGCCGGCAGTACACAACGTTATAGAAGACGAATTTATTTTCGATATTTCTTTTACTTTCTTTCTTGTTATACTTTATTTTGTTAGCCAACTATTTAGTTAGATATTTAGCTTCCTATTTATTGCGAACGTGTATATTATAAAAATACGATAAGCTTTGCAGAGGAGAATGTTTAGAAATAGATATAAGTTGGTTTTGCTAATGAATTTCAATTATGACTCGTTTTAGAGTTTCTGATTATTATGTACTTTTTTAACGGGTTCAAACTTCAAAAGAATAACAGAAGCTCTTTTAGCTTTTAAATTAATAATTAATAATGGCATATTTAATTTCGATTTAAACAAATTTCTTATACATATAAGTGCATTGAACTGTTTTCTAATGAATATAACATAGTAATGAAGGATATTAAAATCATTTTTCAAAGAAAAAATGGACTTAACTATGTTTTACTTTAAGCCTTAGGTTAATAATAGGCTTATAATAAAATCATTAATTCGTATAGCTAGATTTCCAATTCAAATGAGCAGCGTAATGTTCAGTATTATTGTTACAAGTGAACTTAAAGAAGAATGGATGAACAGAGGTCTAATATGAAAGAAAGAAAAGAATCTATATTGTGTCGGGATATCAATGTACAAAAAGAATCAGTTGAATGCACAGTCGTTGGAAATCTTTATTATTAGTCTATGGTAACACATAGTTATGTCCATTTCCTCTTTTAATTATAATCTGAAATTTTCTGTTTTAAGTTATTATAACTTGTAATTTAACTAAGTATTTCAGTTTCTTAAACAACCGATTTTTTTAAAAAGAAATGAAAAATACTATTTTTAAAGACAAATATTGAAATTAAAACAAATATTATTTTACAAGACGGCTATTTCAAGTATTGTTTTAACCAAATAAAACAAAAACTAATGAAAATAATAGAAAAAATAACAAAAATAACAAAATCAGTTACTATTCAAATTTTAAGCCAATTTCAAAATAGTAATATCAAAACAAAAGTTTTGATTTGCGCCATCTATTATCTGCTAGATAATAATTTAAACTCTGCAGTTTTCCCTTTTTATTAATGATTTAAAGAGTTCGCTTTTAACTAAATTCCTCTATATTTGCTGCAATTGCAATTGTATGAAAAAACTTTCGGAAACCATAAATATTTTGTACATATTTTGAAATTAAACTGAAAATTTCGAATAATAAAGAATAATAAATTAATTTTATTTAAATTTTTCAAATTGAATTTATATTAATAAAAAATTCAAATACACTGGAACGAAAAAATGAACCAAATTCATTTGACTGGAATAAATAAACGTCAATTGTGAATCATATATTAAATTTTAATATTGTGAATTTAATGTGACGTTTGTTTTGCACTTTTTCATTTAACACATTCAAGTCAGCTGACAAGATTTTACGATTCGAGAATTTTTCGCAGTGAATAAAAACTTTATATTTTCTAAAACAAAAATGGCATTACATTCAGCAATTAAAGGCAAACTTATTTCTGTAATTGGTGATGAGGTAAATGAAAATAAATATATAACAAATTGGTAAGAATTATTGTGTTTAAATTTTCAGGATACTTGCGTTGGATTTCTTCTCGGTGGTGTAGGAGAAATTAACAAGAATCGTCATCCTAATTTTATGGTGGTTGATAAAAGTATATTATTAAAAATATTTAATTTATCATTGCCTATAAAATTGAATTTATTAAAATAGATACTGCCGTAAGTGAAATTGAGGATTGTTTTAAACGTTTTCTAAAACGTGATGACATTGATATAATATTGATTAATCAAAGTTATGCGGAATTGATCCGTCACGTGATAGATGCACATACTTCTCCGATTCCGGCAGTTCTTGAAATCCCTTCAAAAGATCATCCCTATGATGCATCAAAGGATTCAATTTTGAGACGTGCAAAAGTAAAAATTTCAAGTGAACATTTTTTTTTCTTCAAGTATTTAATTATTATTATCTTTTAATAGGGTATGTTTAATCCAGAAGATCTTGTTGCTACCAGAGGATAAATATATAATATATGTATTCCAAATATATGAAATATAAAAATTTGTTGTTTTAAAATTCTTTCATGAAAATCTCATTCCACAAAATTCTTTTAAAACAAATAAATGACTTCCAGTTAGTTAGCCAAACTGCTTCTTTTTTTTTTGTTATCATAAATTATTGAGTCGTTCGGAAACTTAGTGCTAGAAGATGATATTGGAATATATTGCAACATCTTAACGTTGTTAAAAACATGACTTGTATTCATATAGAAGATTTAGAAGATATTTCAATCTGCGATTCGCAACGAAAAATTACTATTTTTAGAGTACATAGCGATGGGCAATGAAAACTGGATCGTGCTACAATAATGTTGGGCAAAACAGATCTTGAACTATAATTGGCTACTCTCAATGCCAGCCCTTTTCCAAAGAAAGACATGCTCTGCACCTGATGGGATTGGAAAGGAACCCTGTACTATTTTCTATTAAATATAACCAGACAATAAATTCGCTGAACGAATTAAATACATCTATTCAGGAAAATGTTCAGAATTAGCCAATAGAATGGAAGTTGTGTTTCATCAGCCTGATATTGTATCTTCAGATTGTCTCAACAGCAAGAATTTCAACTTTTTGGACGACATTAAAAACCACCTTGGGCAGACTTTTTGCTGGGAAATTATAGGATAATGGAATCTTCATGAAACATGTAGAAAGGTTGTGCGGAACAAATCGGTGAATATAAAATTACATATCGTTTTTTCCGTGGAGAGAGATATATATTTATAAAATGTTTCGTGCGAATTATAGAGGATGTCTCTTAAGGGACGTAATTTCAACCACGGCTTCAATATCAAAACGAATGCAACGTAACGATTCTGGCTACCACCACCAAAATCGTGGCAGGGGGTTTGGAGACAATTCTTCAAATATGTATGCAATATAACTAGTGTTGACCTTTTCAAGATTGTAATCAAATCGGTATTAATAAAAATTAACGAGGGCGAAGGCTTTTAGAACTCTAACACTTTACATTTGGGTCTATTATGCTACCCTGGAGTGCGTCCATTACCGTAACGTAACATTTTTACCGATTTCAACTGGAAATTTTCAAACAATTTTCTATTTACTGCTAAACTAGATAGCTACATATTGTACGTGTACGGTTGAAAGAGCAGCGTATTATGGATGAAACCAAAGCGGAGACAATTTCAAATTGTAAACAAACAGATGTGTATGCTAAAATTTATATACCAATGCACACGTACCAGAAAAATGGCGTCATACAATGTGCTCAACGCGAAGTTTGTAAGAAAATTTCATTCTCCCTCTTCCTGATACATTTTACCCCATTGAAAACTGTTGAAAACTCTTTTACACTTATTGTAACGTGAATTTCGTTTTTTTTTTTACCTTCCCGCTAAACTAATGTTTATGGAAAGTTCTATAATCGTGCGAAAACCTAATTAAAATTAATTAGCCCCATGTCTATCCGCCCACTTCTTTAAATCGTTAATAAAATCTAATCGATTTCGACAAAATTTCTGAAGTTCATGTATTGGACCCTAACTTAGAACTGATTAGTTTTTGGCCATATTCGACCATGGCAACACTGCCTAAGAGTACGTTTTGTCCAAATATAGTCTATTTTTGCATTAGTTGTAAAACTGAAACGTCCAATTTTGATGAGATTTGCACAGTTTGTGTACTGAGGTCGAAATCAGAACATATTTATTAACTTTTCAACGGAATTCACTTCTGGTACATTTAAGATGGGAAAACTGAAAAGATGAAATGTCTCCTCTCGATTAGGGTTGTGGGGGCTAAAATAGAAAGACTTCAATAATTCACTCAATAATAGGCGGATTTTCTTAAAACTTGGTGTGTACATTCTGGATAGGCCAACTGAAAAGATAGAATACGTCTCCACTTGATGGGTTTGAGGGAGTCATGGTTTGCTATGGTTTGCTTTGCTCATTTGTTCTGATTGGTGTAATTCTTTATTCGTTAGCTTTTTTGGGGGGTATTTTATAATTACTCATACTTCGCTACAGGGGAAGATATACATTGCCTCTTAACCAATTTGAATAGAACCTACAATGGACAAATAAGGTTCGCAACTGTGCGGGCCCCTTCCAAATCAATATAATTCAAAAATACAAATCGATTTTCAATATTTATTAAACATCAATAGATATAAATTTTTGTATTAATTTATATTTTTTTAATTATTTTCAATGTACCAAATATAAATAATTTATATAAATTCACATTACGTGTAATAATTCTTTCTAATTATGGTAATTTTTTCTTGTTATATACGATTTTTAGAATTAATTCTTAATTAATAAATTATTATGAAATTATTCCTCTATAAATTTTTTACTTAATTTGTTATTTTTCAATAAGAAGATTTTCCTTTTGATGTTAAATTGGTTTTTTTTCTTTTTCGGTTTTATTATTTATTCTTAAAATTTAATTTTAAAATCAAATATTAAGCGAAATTATATGTTTTTAATTAACTCTCTTCTAGAGTTTTTGTTGCACAACCATTTTCAACAT
This sequence comes from Xylophagus ater, assembly GCA_963422695.1. NCBI lineage: Eukaryota > Metazoa > Arthropoda > Insecta > Diptera > Xylophagidae > Xylophagus > Xylophagus ater. The sequence goes on along the minus strand of OY730484.1, from coordinate 12,583,549 downwards.
TTTCTTTAATTTTTAGTACATTTTAGTACCTAAAAATTTTTTATATTAAGAAATTATTCCTATTTGGAATTTAAAAAGAAAAATTCGTTATTTTTTGTTTTTTTTTACTTCGTTATAAGAGTAAAAAAGTTATTATTTTTTTTTAAATTATGGAATATTTTCGATATGCGTATTATTTAATTTTGTGTGTTAACAGTTTTTATAGTTTCTAGTTTTTTGTTGGTAGACATATTTGATACGTACACCTTTTTTGCGTCTATTTATCCAGGGTAATTGCTTTTTATTACACTTAACTCTTTTTGGAAATGTTAAATTTATTAATAACAAAAAAAAAAGAAAGAAGAATGTTCTATGTACTTGGAAAGGTGAGAGAAAAATTGTGGCCCAGCCACGACAAAAACTTTTGTCAGTCTTTATTTTTTCTTTTTTTTTTAAATATTTTAGCACCACATCATATTTATGAAATATTTTGGGAGGATTTTCTTGAAATTATTTTAAAACAAACATCCTTATTCTCTCCGTTTCACCACATCAGGGGACCCTATTATGGAATACGATCGTAATTGTATCGTTAACGTAAGGCGTGTTGTTGTTAGTGGAAAACAATAACAACAACACGTGTTACGTTAACGTTACGATTACGATCGTATTCCATAATAGGGCCCCACATAACATCTCCTACGAAAATTTGAAAATTTCACTTCACATTTTAATTGAATCACCAAATTCCAAAAGGGCTCATGTTGGTTTCTTCAAATTGTTAAGGAGCCACAAAAAACTGAATTTCTGCCACACTGTATGGTTGGTCTCATCTCCAGAAAGACATACAATTTTTTCCACTTTGGATAACAGATATGAGTCCCTTTTGGTCATGGAACATGCATCTATACGTGATAGATAGATAAAAAGATTGCTAAAAGGTCCTTTTCGAAATTTGTGATTCAATTGGTATTCACAGTCACGTCATGTGATTGTGAAAAAACAAAATAGATTGAATAATAAAGCGAAATTGTAACATGGATATTTGCAGTTTATTTGTCAAGAATTAAGATTGAAATAATGGATTTCATGCGTTAAGTGTTTAAATAAGCCGTTAAAAGAAGTTCCGACTCCAGCTCCCACAGCTGAAATTTTCAAAGCACTCTGACTCCTACTTCAACTTTCATTCTGACTACGGCTTCAATTGAAGTTCAAGAAAAACATGTATTTAAAATATGTTAACTAAAATTTCTCGGAGTCGAAATCGTCAACAATTATTCTAACTCTAACTCCAACTTCTTCAAAAACCAAGCGACTTCACGACTCCGACTTCATGACTCCGACTTTACAGCCCTCGTTTAAACTGTTTAACTAGAAAGGGTTAGATTTCCTTAAACATTTTTATTTATTTCTTTTAATGGCAGTTTTGTTAAATTAACTACATAAAATCAAACATTTGGTTTAAATTGTTTCAATGTTTCACAAAGCGACAACAAATTAAGACTTTCAGAATAGCAAACTTTCGCCTATAGAAATACCAAAATTCAAAAATAGTAACATGAAATTGAGAATAAGTCAGGGAAATATGTACCGAATCAATTTACTAAGAAAAATTTGTATAGGAAAATTTTGAAGCTTTTTTTTCGTTTTTCAAAATGTACGAAAAATTGTGTTTCTTATATATTATTTAAAATGATTTAAATTGTATATTAGAAAAATAAAAAACACACACGATTGCTATTAAAATTATTCGTTAAAGAAAGGTACAGAAAAATTTTATTCATAAATGTTCTATTAGAATTTTCAAGTTAGCGAAATGGCCGCCATTTTCTTTTGTTTTCCAAATTGTAATTATATTAATATTTTAAAGTTAAATTTAAATCTAAATTTAAGACGTTTTAAATTACGAATTTGATTGTGAACACGTTTGTTTCTTTTTTTTTTTATTAACTACATTTTGCCATTAATCCATGATCATAAATTTTAGTCGACATCGTTTTTCTGTTTTTCGTATTTTTAAGCACCTATTTTATTTGTAATAATTTCTATTTTAATTTTATTTTGTATGTATTTTAGGTATTATGTTAGAAATGTTTATTATTTTGATTTTTTTGTTTGTTTAAACACCAAACACCCATCTCTATGTGTAAATATGTATTAGGTATGGGAATTAAAAGTCATCGGCTTTTGCAAAAAAAATATTGCGACTGTCCTGGATGTCTTTCCAACTGAAATTAAACCTCCTTGAAAGCATCGAAACCATTCTTTGTATGTTGATTCAGATAAAGCATAAGATTCCACAAAAGCAAACTATGGCCTTCAGCAGGACTTTCCTTTAAATTGAAGCAAAAAAAAATAACGCTTCCTGCACATACCGTTTTGTTGGTATAAAATTTTCTATTCACACTTTAATCAGATGTGATATACTCATAGCGATACATTAAACTGGAGTTTTCTCTTCCCTTTGTTTTTATACAAAATTATGCTGGTCACTATTTTATCTTCTCACTGGTTTACACCAAACAATTCAAATCCAAGTTTTCCAAGCTCCAAAGATAACGACTCGTTGCTCAACCAATGCGATTTCATCATTGAACTTGGTTTTATGTCAGTTAGTATTTGTAAAATTTGGATTGGAATTGTTTAATTCGATTGAGACCAAATTGAATCGAATGCTAATTTGTTATGCTTTTTCGATACTATTTGGCTTAAATCGAGTTAAGCAATATTACTCCTGCGTTATTGTTTTCAAGATATTTAACACCAAGTTTCAGATTCTCCTCTGTCGGCACACGTGAGATAGATAATCTACATCCCCTCTTATACATATGTACTTGTGGTACTAAAGTAGGCCTTAAACACGGAAACCTGTTTTCTAACATGTTGTCAAACGTGTTGTTGACCACACCTCCAAATATTCAAAATGCTTTGATTTTTTGACAACCCATCCGTGTGAATACAACCCATAGAGTTACATTAACTAGAGATTTCTCATTTCTCTCGTTTTCATACAAAATTATGGAGGAGAAATGGTCACTATTTTATCTTCTCGCTCGCTTACTCCAAACGATAGAAGCCCAAGTTTTCCAAGTTTCGGAGATAACGACTCGCCGCTTAACCAATACGTTATAATAATTTAACTTGGTTTCCCCTCAATTAGCATATAAAATTCGCGTTGTTTTTATTTTCCATACAAATAAACCCAAGTTTCATATTCTCCTCTGTCGGCCCACATGAGACAGAAAATTAATATCTCTAGTTAATATAACTCTATGATACAACCCATTAGAGACGATAAAACTTAACCAAAATTAACGCCCGTTTGCAAACGGTGTTACAACCGATTTCCTCGTCTCAAGACTACTTTACAACATACATCTATTAGTAAACGATGCCTTTTAATTCTCATACTAAATACTTAATTAAAAACAGAAATTATTTAGAATAAATACGCTAAAAACATTTTAATGTAAAAAAAAATGGCAAGAAAGGAAATTGGTTTTTCTTGCTTTTACAAAAATTCGATTTTGAAAATACTTTTTAAAAACAAAACATAAAAATAAAACTTTTTTCTTCTATCAATTTTTTTTATTAAGAATTTCAAAATAAAACATTAAACTGTGATCACTTAAAAATAATAGTAAGTAACAAAATAAAAAAGGAAAAATAAAGGAAATATATATTAAACTCAAGACTGTTTTAAAATTATAATTAGTAATTATAAAATATAAAACAAAAAAATTAAAAATAATTTCAAAAATAAAAATAAAAATCATTTATGTTTCATTTTGCTTTCGTTTTTCTTAATTTGTTGATTTTTCTTCTTCACACAAATTTTGGGTAGTTTCATAAATTTTCATTTTTCTTTAAAAAATCATCAAGTAATTTTTTTAAAATAGAAAAATAATTAAAATAAAAAAAGATAGACTGTGTTTTCTTTATCAAAAACAAAAAGAAAATTAATAAGGAAAATTCAAAATTTAAACGGTTTGTTTCCTTCCATGCAAATAAACCATACATTTTTAAGCACACACATCATAAAAATGAATTATAATTTTGATATTAAAATCACCAGTGGACTTCTGTAAAAGGTGACAGTGATTTTGATAATCACTATCACCTTACAGAATTGATAATCATTATCACTTTATTGATTCTCAAAATGAGCGTAACTGAAACTTTATTCGATAAATTATTAGCTGTCGTCTCAAATTCACCACTTTAAAGTGACAATTTGTGTTACACATATTGTATGAAAGTGACATTTAATTATTAGTCGTCGTTTTTGAGAATTCCACTGTTGTAGTGGAATTGAAACTGTAGTTCTGTGATTGATTATTACTTTGGCCATTTTGAACAGCGACTGCCTCAAAGTAGTACTGTGTTTTAGAAAATAGCCTAAACATTATAAATGTTAAAGCAAATGTTCTTATTATTATTTATTATATAATAAACATTAATCATTCCATACAAAAATGTCGAAAATAAAACATAGAGGTGCATAAACCGCCCATGAAACCGTTTGTTAGTAGAACTTCTTCGACTAATGAAATACTTTTCCCAATTCGATCCAGATTTAAGAAGTAGCAAACACCAAAGACCAAATACACCTATAATTCGTTATACAACCGCTCTTTTACGACATTTTTCTATAACGGTCTTTTTAAATTGTGGCCCCCAATGATTCGTTATACGGCCAAAAAAAATGCTGTACGTACTGTTAGTGACCTAGTTTTACCTTCTTTTCCAGGACGTATCTAGGTCGTAAAGCGAGGTATGGGCGTACGGCGAAAATTTAAAATAGAAATCCGCTGTTAACCCCAGAATTCTTGCTGTACATCCATCTAGATAGTGTAGACATTACATTATTCAACAGCGAAAATGAGTAATATATTCTTAGATTTTTGAAATAACTTTTACAGTGCTGCGATTTAGCAATTATTTTGCTATTAATGCTTCCAAATATATCAATTTTACTTGGACAAATTACTCAGTCGCGAGCTGATATTTTCCAAGCCATAGTAACAGGATTTTGAATGGGTAAAAGTTGTTTCAATCTGTTTCAATAATATTATTATAATTCATTTTTATGAGATGTACATTAGAGAAAAAAAAAACATAAATCATATAAAATTTAATCAGAATTCATATAAAATGTAGTATTTTCAGTATTCATCGATATTATTGTTATTTGTGTTCCTTTTAAGTATTTTTTAATTCATTATTATATTATTACCCATTAATTAAAAAAGCCTATACGCATTTTGTGAAGTATAAAAAAAAATTCAGATGAATTATTGATTTTATTATTTGTTTATAAAAAAACGTTTTTTGTTTTCATTCTTTTGTTAAACACCATTTTGAAAATTTTCGATTTTTAATTATTATTAAATATAAAATAATGTCCGATTAAAAGAACATAAAAACATTTTTACATTATTTTGTATATATTATTTTCTTAATATGATATTGAAAGAACGAAAGATTACGGAGTTTCATATGTTTTCTACGCATATGTACGTCATCAGTGCCTCACTATTTATTTGTAAAGTATTGAAAATAAATTATTTGGGGGAAAAAAATGTCCCTTTTTAAAACAATTTATTCGTTGATATCGTTTTTTTTTAAAAAATAAATTTAAAAAAAAACCATAACCTTAACACATTGTGTTGACTGGCAATTTTACACAGAAACTATTTCATGTCACCGGCTATTATTTCGTAATTTACGCGAGTGACTTTTTGTTTCTAAAACATGGTCGCTTAGTTTTCCGATAAACTATCACTTTCCGAGTTACTTCAATTTATTTCGAAATCACTTCGACAATCAGATCACAAAGTATTCGCGTATAATTCATTGAAAATTTCTTCACCGTTACTTTCCGTCACATTTCCGAACCACTAAAATTATGCGGAGTTGACTAAACACGATCATAAAAGCTTTTACAATATATCGCCATGGATTTCATAAATTGAAATAGATAATGCAAGTGCAATGACGAGTTAACTCGTCATCGGTCAACAACGTTTGGGCATGAAAAGACGAGTTAACTCGTCACCGGTCAACAATATGTTAACAACAAGGTTTTAAAATGGCCGGGAGGCGCAATTCGTAATCGTTTATTCTTTGCTGTTTCATATATTTCTTAATATTAAAAAATTAAAGAAATTATTAATCAAAAAAAAAAATGAGTGAACGACGAGCTTTTTCTTTAAAAAAAACTTGCCTACTAAATTTTTAGTGTGTGTGATTGCTTTTTTTGTTCTTTTTGTTATCAAATATTGTACAGAGAGCTTTTGAAATATTTATATATATATATATATAAAGTGAGAAGAAAAAGTAAATTTAATAATTAGTAAAATTTTTATGTTAATTATTATTATTTAAAGATTTGTACAACACCATTTTTGTTTTGTTCTCTTATTTTTTTTTTTTTCTATCTTAAACATTTTACGTAATTTCGATTTTATATTTGTCTATTTTAATTTTCATTAATTAATTGAATAATTTTGCTATGCATATTTTTTATTAGAATATAATATTAATATTAAAATATTTTTAGAGCAAATATTTATTACATTTTTTTTGGTTTAAATTTTGATAAAAAAATGTTTTTAGAAAAGAAAAACATAAAAATATTTATTATTATTGATTTCAGGACTTCATCTTTATTATTTTACACTTTTTTTCTTTTTTTTAAAAAAATCATAAAAATCTATAAAATTTCTAAGCAAAAAGATTTTCTGCATTACAAATAGCTATTTATTAACATCGAATGAAAGAATAGAAGATAACGCCGTGCGCATATGTCGGCCATTTTGAATATTTATTTTCATACTATTATGACATCATATGCGACCCCTCCTCCATTTCATTCATATATAATAGTGATTTTTCGTACACAAACAATATATTTTGGGTCACGAATGACGTAGGTTGGCATAATCTTGTATTCTTTCATTCATGATTTTTATTAAGAAGAATTATTTATTATCCATTATAAAAAAAAAGGAAAAGAAAAATGGACATCAATTTTTTTTTGTATCTCAAACAATTAAATTTAAAATTGAGAATAATGACAAAAAAAAAGAAATATTAAACTAAACTAATTAGTTATTTTCTTTTAACCGAAAAAACATTCAATACAAAAAAAAAAACGAAAAAAAAAATTTAATTGATCATATTTAAATGAAATTATGTGGTTTTAGTTTTATTAGTTTTGAAACTAACTTGTAAAACACGATTTCCTAAAGTGTATCCATTCAGTGATTGTATTGCAACAACAGCTTCATCATAATTTGTCATTGTTACAAATCCGAAACCTTTACATTTATTTGTTTGTAAATCACGGATTACCTAAAAAAAAAAACAACAAATTTGCAAATAGGCACTTAATTCATAACGTTATCCTTCATTTATTTACCTTCACTGATTGTACTGCACCAAAAGGTCCAAAATGTTGCCATAGAATATTTTCTTCAATTTCTGGTGCTAAATTGTAAACAAATATACACCAACCAGAACCGTTTATTGTATTTCCTGGTATTATGGAATTTGCCAATAAATCATTGGTCAAAGGAGAATATCTGGAAATGACAGAACTGAAAGAATGAGAAAATCGGATGTCAAACCTCGTCTCTTTTTTTTTATATTAAAGAAAAACCATTTTTTTTCTATATATTCACCTAAATCTACCAGTTGGATGATGTATTGGACCCGGAAATCGTCTTGGATTTTGTGGTGTTAAATATGCTGTCAATGGTGCTAAAGCTTTGATATTACTTGGATTGTTGGCAAATTTCACTGTTATCGGTTCGGTGGAATTTTTCGGGATAGTTCCATTCAATTCTTTGATGGCACGTTCCGCTTCAATACGCTGATCAAAACGTATGAATCCAACACCTTTAGAAAGACCTTAAAAAATTGTCATAATAATCTCCGTATGGGCTATTTAAAATAGCATAAAACTAACAAATACAATATTATATATTTTTATATGAAAAAGAAAAAAAAAAAAAGAGAAGAAAACTTGAAAAATTGTCTGGATTTTTAATAGTTTCTAGTTTTGTTAATTTTTATGTTTATCACTCCGACTCCCAAAAGACCGAGATTCCGCAGAGTGGACATTCATTTCATATTTTTGTATAATTTTTGTTTAACTTATGTACAAAATAAAGTTTTATTTCCCTACAGTTTTTCGAGCTCACTACCTATTACTACGTAAACATGGAGAGTTTAGACTAGACCGAAACAGGGTTAGAATACCGATGGTCGGATTCAAATTGGATTAACTAAATGGACTTAGTTTTAAATACTTGTATAACAGTTTTCATTTGTTAGATAAACAATTTAAAATTTTCATGTTCTCGACTATATTTGGACTGAATATTTCATCCCTCAGCATCCCAGGTATACCCAAACCTAAATTTCGAATCAATCTCGACTCTTAGAACTTTCGACTATACATGTATAGATAATACATGATCCTGCATTGAGAACTCATAATGAAAGGCAGCGTAATGTTTCTTTTTTTTTATCATGGGAGTCAGAGTGTTAATTTATTGTTAAAACATTTCAATTCAAATGAATGTGAAGCAAATAAAATACATAAAACTGCAACATAAAATGATTATGATTGTATTGTATTAAATTTTTAGTTTAAAAGAGAAACAAAACACATATTGTTATTATGAAAAAGGACAAACACGTTAAAACATTTAAGAAAAAAGTAAAAAATAAAAAAACGTTTAATTTCCCTAAACCAGCGCGGTTCTTAAACTATTTATTTCGCGGACCACTCATTAAAAAATCCGAAATCTGCGGACCACTAAATAAAATTGTATAATGAAATAACAAAAACTTAAATACAGCATATTCTCGATATAACCAAATGCGAGAAACAGAATGACGGATCCACGACATATTCAGTTTTCGGTTTTCAGATTTTATTAAAAATAGTCCGTCGTGGATCCGACGCGTTCTATAGAGTCAAATTGAAAACTTATATATTTAAAATTTTAATGCTTCTTGTATCCCCGTCATTCTGCTTGGACCTCATTAAGTTAAAGCTTAGTACTATGTTTCGTTCAATTCATGCTTATTTACTGGCCCTGTATTTTCAAATCGTATTTTTGTGTAACCGTAACTTTACATACAGAGAATTCTGTAAGCAATATTACATATTACATTGCTATTCTATATCGCTATCTATTTTGCCCTCGTAAAATGAATTCGCCGTCTACTGTGAAATATTAAAAATATTAAATTTTATTTCACTTTTTAAAGAGTTCCGTTATTTAAAAAAAAAACCCAACCTAAAGATACAGACGATTCGACAGGAACTTACAGAGCACAATTACATATACATATAATTTCAGAATAGCAATTTAACCCTTCGAGCGCGACGTTAAGCGTGTGCTATGTGCTGCCCACTTTTTACGATAACGCGTATACTGGGCTGGATATCTCTGAAATTTCATTACAAAATATGTTGAACCAGAAATTAACTTTTCCGGGAAAATATCTTAAACACATTCTTACTATGTTTTTATATCTCTAGGCTTATAAGCATCAATCGTACATATTCGTTCATAGCCTAAATTGAATGGTTGTGAGAGAATTCATATATGCGCTCATAGCACTCAGCATTGATCGGATCTCTACGGTTACAGAGCGAATTTACGATTTGAGAATAGCAGCTCTAAATTTTCATCATGTAAACTATATCTATAACTAGTTGATCCTCCCGATTGAGTTATAATTTTAAAATACGATCGACGAATTCACGTTTTCATACAAATTCGCCCAATATTGATCAAATTGGGGACATTTTTATCTCTATCAATTGAAGACAAATCGTATCTATTACACTAGCCTATCCTGAATATACATTCTAACAAAAATTTAGTCTTATTAAATCCACGTGAAATTAAATTCAGATTGGGTTTCATATAAAGAGAATTTGCTGTATTTAAAATGTTCGAAATATGAAACCTCGTTTTCAATTTTATATTTAATTTTATTTTTCGCCGACCAATAAAATCATGTATTCCACATGATCAACTACTAGTTGCCTGCAGATCACAATTGAATCACCAATTGGAAGAAGGGAATAAGCGACAAAAAAATTAGATATTGTGTAATACTGTTTGTTTTATATGAAGACCAATCAGTACAACAGGGAAAAAGGATCAAGTATAAAACTATATACCTCTTCTGTGGCATATGGTTATTCTTAACAAGTGGAGGGAGGATGGGAATAAATACAGGAGATATTCTCTTGTTCTGATGGCTGCTACACACTGAGTTTAAGTTTGCTACAGAGTTATTTTTTTCTTCCAAATTGGTGATTCAATTTAAAGAGTCGATTCTTAAAACTGTTAAGGACCTAAACTATAAATACAAATATGTACATAGCAATATTATTGAATAAATTAAATCAATTTTATATTTGGAACGAACGAAATATTTGAGAACATGTAAAGCAAATTTTTTTAAAGATGATTAAAACAAAAAAAGAAAAATTAAAAAATAAAAGTACACACAAAATATATTAAAAACAAACAAAAAAACACTATTTAAAAAAATGTGTAAATCTTTAAGTTAGCCAATTTTGTACAACCTCTCCATTAGTTGTGTAGCGGATTAATACATACCCGTCAAAAAATTTCCACCAGTGGTAACAAAAGGTTGTTCTTTAAAAATAAAAGTAAATATACGTTTTTTCTTTTCTATAATAATTTTCTTTTTTTTTTTTTTGTAAATAATAAGAATATGTGTGTTACTTTATAGCTTTTAAAAATTTTTTTTTTTTTTGAATAAAATAAAAATCCAGAGCCCATAAAACAAGAGAGTATATCTAATTTTGTAGTAAATTTTAGGAAAATTACCAATCATTTACCTGTAATATTATCACATAGAATTCTTGATGTGATTATCTTTCCGAATGAGCTAAATAAAGCTTCTAAATCAGGTTGTGTCATAGTTCTTGGAAGACCGGATACATATAAGTTGGCTCCCTTTATGGTCTCGGAACTGGGACGGGCAACTGAAACCTAATTTAAATCTTATAAATATACATTTTTATATATTATATATTTATAGGGTTATCAAACTCGTGGTAGAAATTTGTTCGATTTGTTCACTTTTTTGAATATATTGATATCCAAAATTGTATTCAAATAACCTCCCATGGACCATGTTACAGCTCATGATATGGTTATGCAAATTTTCGATGAATTTTTCGCACATTTCGAGGGTTCTATCTCGGCCGTAACGTTACAAATATCCTTAGGCATGTCCAGAGTTTTTAACTTGTTGTTATTGACTAGTCCTTTGGCATAACCCCACAAGAACGTGCCTAACGGTATCAAATCGTAAGATTTTGGTTGCCAATTGAAGTCGCTAAATCTTAAAATTAAGTGCTTATCGAACTTTTTACGCAATAGAACCATTGTTTCACGATCTGTATGCCATGTAACAGTCGCTCCTTCATCATTTCTGATAACACCTTCAGCCCAAGAAAATGAAAATGTACCTCATCACTTAAGATGATTTTCCTTGGATGCCTGCTTTTCCAATACCGAATCGTCTAATCTGCAACGATGTCTGTGGTTCGAGGGCTTCAATTCTTGGGTGAATTGGATCTTATATGGGTGTAGATGAAAGTTTTTATATAAAATTCCACATAAAGATCCGTTTGAGAGAATAAGTTGCTGTGATCTTCTTGTAATCGATATTTCTCGCACTTCTGCATAGTTTTTGCATACAGCATAAATATTAAACGTTGTTCAATGAATAAATTGTGTTAAATGATTCAATTGAAGATACATGTGAATTATTTGACAGTTAACAAATAGTAGGACTATTCGTACCACGAATTGGATAACTCTATATACAATTGTTTGAAATTACATACTTTAATAGTTTTATTTTGTAAACGAAGACCGTTCAATGTATTTATTGCCTTTTCAGCATCTTCTTGTCGAGTGTAATTAACAAACCCATAACCTAAACTTTGTCCTATAATATAATATATAAATATTTGTTAAATCAAAGTAAATCATATTCAAAAAAAAAAAAAAGAATACCTGTAGCTTTATCTCGTATTAGTTTACAACTTTCCACTTCACCTAGACTTGCAAATAATGCACGGATTTCTTCTTGTGTCATAGTTTGTGGTAAATAATTTACAATTAAATTTGTTCTTGCATCTTCTGATGGATTTCCTCCAGTTTCATTTTGTTGTCCATCAACCATTCCGCTAGTCATCATTACCTGGTGGTTTTTTTTTTTGGTTAAGAGGTTCGTTAGCAAAAAATTCGTTATTTTTTTTTTGAATATTACTGTTTTTTTTTTCTTCCTCTTTTATAAAACTATCTAAATATTAATTGTTCGTATCCAAAATGTTGCTTTTTTACTTTGTACAGAAAACGTTTTGTTCGTCAATAAACAAACACAAACAGTCTCAAAGATTGAAATACAAAATCCACAAAAATTAAAAGAAAAGCTCGATGCTTATTATCCTTTTATCCTTAAAATAGTATAATACTGATATTTTCGCGTATAATTTATTGTACGTATCGTTTTGATTCAAAAAAAATTCTAGAAAAAAGAAAATTAGAAAATTATTATAAAAAAAGAATTGAATTTTCATGAAAAGTTTTCACCTTCTTTTTTAAATTAGAAGTCGTTCGTTTTAGGAAATTCGAGTATCATTAATTTATTATCTGAAATTTGAAAGTAAAAATTAGAATTTTTAATAAATCTTTTATTTTTTAAAAGAAAATTTATGTTAAAAAAAGAAAAAAATGGAAAATTTCACAAATTGATAAAGAGAGACTCGAGATCTGATGCTAGAGAAGAATATTATTGTGCATAGATATTATTCTTATTATTTATTTTTTAAATCCAACCAAAATAGCTAACCTTGAGAACCATTTAGAATTGTAAAATCAGCTTGTAGCCGATTTTTTGATGCCCTATGGCAGAGATGGGACAGAAAAACTATCAAAACTAACAATATTTCAAAGTTTTTTCTTCATAACTTTGTTTCGCCTTATCAAAATTTCCTAATAGCACAAATCTAATCTGCAAATTTTATTCAAATCGATGTACTAAGTGGGGTGAAAAGACACCTCCTTGGGAATGAAAAAAATTTTTTTTTAAATGTTTTTTTATTTTATTCAATGTAGTTAGCTCGATACACTTATTCCAGCGATTTTCCAACTTCTTGATCCCGTCCGAAAAGTAATTTTCCGGAAGGTCTGCGGCGTCGATGATTTCCTCGCGTGAGCTGAATTTTTTATTGATGAACCATCTTTTGAGGTTTGGGAAGAGATAATAGTCCGAGGGAGCCAAATCGGGCGAATACGGTGGATGCGACAGCAATTGGAGCCGTAAGTCATTGATTTTAGCCGTTGTTGCGATGCTCTTGTGCATTGTCTTGCAAAAACAAAATTTTTTTTCGCTTCATGTGAGGCCGTTTTGCAGCGATTTCATCCATCAATCGCTCCAATAATGCACAGTAATACTCGCTGTTGATGGTTTTTCCTTTTTCGAGGTAGTCCACGAAGAGTATGCCATGACAATCCTCTGTAACCGCATCGGAGGGCCTGCCGCTGCGGACTTGATCGGTAGTGGAGTTGCGGCCACCACGAGACTCTCGAAACCAATATTTGACGGTGTAATCTGACGAAGCATTAGCCCCGTAATATTTATCCAACTTTTCTTTTGTTTTCTTCGCCGTTTTGCCTCTCAAAAGGTAATGTTTTATGAGAGAACGAAAATCGTGATGCCAAACACGTCAACAACAATCGGCTGTCAAAACAAAACTAAGGACAGTATCGCACTGAAATTTGGCATGTCTGGCTAAATATGAACGGACTTCAAGGCACCATAACCTTTTTTGCAGTAGCAGCGCCTTCTGGCGGTCAAGGAGATTACTTTTCACCCCACCTAGTATATTAGTTTTTAAAGTACATCAAAAACAGGTTTCTTTTCTTCTAGGATTATTTATTTCTCCACTAACTTTAGACCGATTTTACTGAAATTTAGCATGCTATCGTCCATTTATGTAGTTAACCAATATAATTAATTTAAATAAACATACTTCACGAATTTTCCAATTAAATCCGAAAAACCATATAAAAAAACACTAAACTTTCAGTCACTCTGGTTTTTATTTTATAACTTCACTCCTCCTTGGCCGATTTTGTGGAAATGCAATACCAAACCAAGTTAAGAAAGAATCAACTCACATTGTAAATTTTATGAAAATCAGATAATGGGTTTTTGAGTTATCTTGTATAGGGACGGACGAACATGCAGAAAGCGACATAACTTTTGATTGTCTCCAAAACTACTATGATTATTTCTATGCGTTACATATGTAGTGACAAAGCTAATATACCCTCCTCTGGTAGCACTTACTATAGGGCATAATAATATAATATTAGGTTGACAGATAAATGTTCTCCTTATCAGCTGTAATAGCATTTTCTAATTCCTAGTACGTCAGTTAATACTGTATACTTTGTTCTGCAGGAATCTCTTTAGACAGATAACAATGGCCAGGTATATTCGTGTCCATCAAATCGTTGAGGATAATTATCTGAGAGTATTTTGCAAGTGCAATTATGTATTATAGTTATTGAATGAGTTGACTAGAGTTAAAAACAGACAAATAATACTCCCATGCCTATGAAATTGCATGCAGCCAAAGTTAATATAGAAATGAGCATGATATTAATCCGTTTCAGGACAAACTATGCATTTTAACACTTTCTCATCAGGATATATTTTTGCATATTTCAATCATTGGTTCAATTTAGAGAAGAGCCCTGATTTTGATTGATTGAATGATATTTCAGCATGTTTGACTGGAGTATCCGTTCAAAATGTTACATCGGAAAACTTTGGTGAAATACTGGCTTTTAAATTCGCAACAATTACTGTTGCTGATGTCGAACGCATAAGAGCGTTTTTCGAGCAAATAGATAGGACTTCCTGTTCGAAAATTTGAAAGAAATATTTGCAATTTATCCTATTCACAATTTAAATTAAATTCTTAATATTTATTTTACACTAGCTGACCCGACAGACGTTGTCCTGTCCAAATTTCAAAAAATTTCTTTGTGATCGTTTTGTGGATTTGTAATAAGCTATTGAAAATGTGCAAACAAAATAAAAAATGAGAAAAAAGCGTATTTCTGCTAGAAAAATCTCATTGAAGAAAAGCCCTTTCAGTTTTCCCGAATTTTCCAATTTTCCGGGCAAATTTTCCCATTTTTCTTTCTGTAAGAATCTTATTCGGACTACTACGAATATTTTAACAAAAAAATGAGCGAAATAGCTTCAGCCGTTCTCAAGTGATGCGCTTACCAACGAACAGCATTTAATTTTTATTTATATAGATTATTGTGATTTATTTAATAAGTTTGGATTAAAAAAAAGGAAAATTAAATATGCAATGTAGTATTCATGCATTTGATAGGTACTACCAAACAGTATACAAAAACCTCAAGATAAATTGGCCTGGACATAAAGTTTTGTTTAGTTTTTTAAATCTACTTCAAAAAATGATATCCGGATTTGAATAAAATTTGCCGGAATATATTTATATTATTAAGAGCAAAGTTATTTGTCAATTAGAGCAAATTCAAAGAAAAAGAAAAAAAATTATGGCGAAAAAAAAAACACTAAAATATTATTAATTTTGATTATTTTCTTTTCAGAGTTATTGCAAATGGGTCTGGTATAATATTCCGGACCCAGCAACAAAGAGTATTGTCATATATTTGTAACAAGTCAGTATAAATCCTTAAGTGGGGATAGCGAACAGAGCGTAGCACATCGAGCAGACATTAAGTCACTACCAATCCTTGCAAATCATGGAACTATAGATTATTTAACTAGTAGCCCCATTTCTACCATAGGGGCGTCAAAATATCGACACTACTATGTTGCTTTTAAAGTACGGTCCAAACGCTCAGTCTTTTTGCACAGTTGTAGTTTGCGCAGTTTTTCTGTGGGAAAGCCTGCGCAAATTTTGTGTCCACACGATACCGTCTTTTCCATATTTTTACACAGTTTTCTTTGGAACTTCTTAATGTCAAGATATTGTGCTTAGAACTTTTAATAATGAATAGTTTAAGCTTAACTCCTCTAAAAAGTCTCTTGAAGACATTTTCGTGCCTTTCGCCTTTTGCAACTCCATGAAAACTGTGTAAAATAATGAGTTTTCGTCCACACGCTACGTGCATGCAAAACGTAGTTCCAAAGAAACCTATGTAAAAAAAAACATGGAAAAGACGGTACCGTGTGGACAAAAAATTTGCACAGGCTTTCCCACGGAAAAACTGCGCGCAAACTACGACTGAGCAAAAAGATGAGCGTCAGGACCGTACTGTACTTTAAGTTTCTTTTAAGAACGTCCAATCTGTCAGAATTTAAACGTTTAAGCAAAAGTTTATATCATAAAATTATTGATGATAATTTTACATCGGAATTTTTAAAACAACTGAAATTCTTGATCTCTTGGTGAAGATCACAATACGCCATAAGGTGTCTAGGTGTTGTACGCAACTAACCACTTCTATTCTATGCTAACCTAATCTATTGTAGTACATATTAATTACAGCAACCAAAAAAAAACCCCATTTAAAACAATAAAAATATAAATTATTAAAAAGAAAATTTAATCATCCAAGAAAAACAAAGTTATTTTTGAAATTTTGAAAATGATTTTCCGAGAGTTTTTCAAGCTTCTTCATTTTGAATATCTAAGAAAAAAAAAAAAATACTAGACGAATTTGAAATATTTTTAGAATATTCAAAAATAGATTTTTATACCTAAAATTGAAACACTTTTCGTATTATTTTTTGAATAGAATTTTCCTCAATTTTCTTCTCTCTAAGTAAGTAGTTTTCTTTATTTTTTTTATTTTTTTGGTTTTCCTTGCAAAAAAGTTTAATTGGAGGGAAATATAATAAAATATGTGCTTCACCTTTTTTTTTTTTTTCTTGTTCTTTCAAATTATTATAAGATCACGTTAGAGCAAGAAAACACTATGCAAATTTTTTGGTACACCAAAAAAAAAAACTAAAAACTTATAAATAATTATAAAACAAAAAATACAATAATTAAAATTATTACACTTAAAAAATTGTACACAAAAAAAAAATCACTATAAAATAATTAAAAACACAAATTATGAAAAGTAATTCGGAAATTTCAGGAAATTTCTTATTGTTCTTAATTTTTTTTTTGTTTTTTTTTTTTTTTTTACAGGAAAATAATTAAAGAATTAAAAACAAAAACAAACAAAACATTTCTAATTTCTTTAAACTTATAATTAACAGAAAAAACTGAAGAAATTAAAAAAATAAAATTAAAGAAGAAAAAATGCGTTTCACCGACTCAACAAAATCATACGGAATAGAAAATTGGTTTCGAATTCGAATATTATGCTTTCTTGTTTTTTTTGTTGTTAAATAAATTTTGTAATCAAAGGAAAGCAGGGATTCAAACCAAAACTTTTTTCTTCAGGTGGTTCGGTATTGATTTAATCCATAGAATTATATCGGGTTTTTCAATAAGGGCACTACAAATTAATTTTTTTAAATAAAACAAAAACGGTTTGAGATATCAATGAATTTTTTATTTCATGTTAAAGCACATTCTATGCCGCATGGAATTTAATTTCCATCGCATGACCACCACGGACACGTTTGCAAAAGCCCAGTCGTTGAACCCAATTTTCGACCACTTTTTCGCATAAATCGGCCGATATTGTAGCAATTTTGCGTTCAATATTTGCTCTGAGCTCTTTTAACGTCGCCGGCTTATTGGTATAGACCAATGATAATAGTCGACAGGCGTCAAATCGCATGAACGAGACGGCCAATTGATGGATCCATTTCTAGAAATAACACGCTCACCAAACGGACTTTTCAATAAATCGATTTTAACGTTCACTGTGAGGCAATTGACACTGTCCTGTTGAAACCACATATTGTCTAAGTCCATATCACGCAATTCATGCTGAAAATAATCAGTTAGCATGGTTCGATAGCGATTTCCATTAACTGTAACGTGGCGGTTTTCAGCATCAACGAAAAAATATGGCCCAATGACACCTCCAGCATTTTTTAGGGATGCAATGATGCCTCTTGAAGAATGTGCGAGTTGCGGTCTGCCCAATAACGCATATTTTGCATACTGGGCAGGTCGGTGATGTCGTCCATAAATTGGTCATAATGCTCTTAAAGTTGCAAGGACCGGCTCAAAATTTCGGTAATACATTTTAATAATTTGTAAACGTTGTTCAAATGTGTACTGCTCCATGATGAAATGGCAACTATTCACGAGCATAAATGTCAAAAGAACAAAAAAAAAAAAAATTTTGCGTGGTTCGCCGTCCCTATTGGAAGACATTTGTAGTGTCCCATTTGAAAAACCCTTTATTTTCTGTCTCACGTGGGCCGACAGAGGGGAATATAAAACTTGGGCTTTTTTGTATAAAAAATAAAAACAATTTTAAATGCTAACTGCTAAGTTAAATTATTATATCGTGTTGATTGAGCGGCTAGTCGTTATTTCCGAAACTTGGAAAACTTGGAGTAAGCAAGCGAGAAGATAAAATATTGACCATTTCTCCTGCATAATTTTATATGAAAACGAAGGGAAATGAAATCTCCAGTTAATGTATCTCTATGGTTCAGCGGTTTTGGTTCGTTTCAAACGAACCGGTTTGCATCTCTGAAGGAAAGAAATCTCAGCAAGAGAATTTTAAATTTAAGCTCACTCCATTTACGAAAGATGAGTTTCTCCTCCTTCTAGATTTTTAAAGTATCTATTTTTATGCCCTATGGTAGATACTACCAAACGATATATTAGTTTTTTCACTACATTAGTAATGGAAACAAATAATCACCGTAGAAAGGCTTGAGTGGTATCGTCCGTTTATGTACAAGATAACTCAAAAACGCGTTATCCGATTTTGATGAAATTTACAATGTAGTTGGGTGTTCTTTAACTTGATTTGATATTGCATTTCACTAAAATCGGTCAAGCGGGAGTGAAGTTACAAATTTCCAACGTGCTTGGTGTTTTATGGTTTTTCGGATTTAATTTGAAAGTTTATCGAGCAATTTTGCTCAAATTATTTTTACATTGATAAATAAGCGATAATATGGTAAATTTCAGTAAAATCTCGGTCGGAAAGAAATAGTTGTAGAAAGAACCAAGTCGGTTTATACAATTTGGATGCATTTTAAAAACTAATATATCGATTTTAATAAAACTTGCAGAAGATATTTATGCTATTAGGCCTCAGGTCACCTGTGAATTAGAGCGAATTTGAAGAAGACGAAACAAAGTTATGGACAAAAATCATTCAAATATTATTAGTTTTAGTTATTTTTCTCAGAGTTAATTCATTGAACTATGGATTTTTTCAACTACTGAAAGCTAGTGAAACAACCAGAATAAGTAGGAAAAAAAACACGTTGCAATAAGTGCAAAAGATCACGGGCGATTTTTAATGGCAAAATGTATCAGGAAGAGAATGCCGGAGATACGAAGTTGGGCTACTTTACAACTAGTTATTTTTTGATAAAATGCCCAACTGTCTTTTTAACACGGTGCTTTTTTTTCAAGGGTTCTAAAATAACTAAATTCAAGAGAAAAACCTGCCTTTCGTTTTTTACACGGTTGCTTTACTCTAATAAGATTTCAAAATTATTTTTCTGTTGGCAGTTAACTGGTAACATAGTTTGATTTCTGATGGCCTTAAACTTGGTGCAAGCCTGGAAAATCATTTTTTAAACCATTGATCCAAACGTAGAAACCACCGCCCTCAAATTCCAACGAGATCTGATCTAGTTTAGCTGGGTTCCAAGAATTGTATAAAGAACTTGCAAAATGAAACAAAACAAAAATAATACATTTACTGATAAAAAAAATAGTCAATACCGCAAGAAATACTCAAAACGAAAATCTTCCTTGGATTCAAGTTTAGCGGATGTTGGTAGAGCTTTCTAGCGAGAAGAGGACACCATTTTTGGTCCATCTCCCACCGTAAACAAATGCGTATAAATCAAATAGCGAACAATCATTACTTAATATTATTTCTAGTATTTTTAATTTAAAGTAGGTATTTATTCGTATCTTTTTTTGCACGGGTTGTTGTTCTACACGGTTCTTCGAGGAACGTATCTACCGTGTATAAAGAGTGTTGAGTGCATTTTTGAAAAATGTCCGTTTGTCGGTCTATATGAAAACTTATTTTGCACGATATCTCTCGTACAAGTTATTCGACCTGGTCGGCACTTATGAGTAATTGATTTTGGGACGTTATGGTGACCAATTTATATATGCATTTAAGGCTCTCATTTTTTTTTGAAATAATACAATGCTATTTTCACGCGTAATTCTTTACTCCTTGGTCAAACTAACCAAAAGTTTCGCGTCTGGAATTTATTACGAATAATATATGGGAAGAGGGATGACAGGGCTGTTATTAGAAGTCATTTTATAGCGAAATGGTGCATTTTAATTAATGAAAATGGCAGGAAACAAAAAAGTTATGTAAATATTTAGAAATTTGACAAAATTTGCTTTACACTAAAGTTCAATTTTTGGTAAAAATTAACGAATTTTCCATGTAATCTAAGCTGGTACAAAACTTGCTTCCTATCCTAAAGATTGGAAGGAGCCTTATTCATCAAATGAACGTAAAAGTTCAGTGATTTGGGAAGTAATTGTTTTGTAAATTTAACAATTTTAAATTAAAAGAAGCTTAAGTAAATGTGAAAAGTAAGAAATAAATTATAAAATAAATTTGTTAATTAAATTAAACTGACAAAACTCAGTTTATCGGAGGGGATTTACTAATCTTTGTATAGTATTTATAAAGGCTACCCACCAAACTAAATACTCCCTAAAGGATTCTTAGTTGAATATACTCTGTCGGTGGACATTTTCTTCAAATTCGAATGCGCCTTCGATTCGTACAAGAATTATTGTGACGGTCTAAAATATAACTTCGCTGGCAAATTGGATATACACTACACGCAGAGAAGATATTGGAAAGCTCCATGATTTTAAGGTCTTCAGTTTGAAAAAAATTCAATTGTAAAATTTCAATTTCTCGAGAAAGAAGGAATTTTTATAGTTGTATAAAACTCTTTATAGTATTATTATTAGTATTATTATTAAAAATCATGAAAAGGATAAGTAAGCAAAATGTAGTATTATTTATTTTCGGCATTTTATAGTAAAAAAACGTACTCGTAAATGCATTTTATTCTATATAAAAAGAACTACATATACTATACAGTATATTCGTGTGTATGCCGCAAAATCATTGCGTGCATTTTACTACATCAGATGAAAGGATGCAGATTTGAAGCTTTAATCGATTAATTTTTCAACGATAATGCCTTGGCTTTTTTTTTCGACGAATAAAAAAAACCAAATTCAAATTAGGATTAAACAATCCAATTTTCTCATCTAATATCTCGAACAAAATTTTAAAACATAAAATATTATAAAGTATTTAAAAAATGGACAAAATGAAAAGAATTAAATACGAACCACTCCCTTTTTTTGTACCCTTAATTTTTCACATCTAAATATCGCAATTATCCATTGATATTTTCTCCAGGTGGATAGATTTATGATAAAGCAAGAAATCCGCTTTTCTTTACGTTTTACTCCATATTGTTTTTAAATTTATTTGATAAAAAAACTTTCACTGAGACTTTTAATTAAAAAATCCTTTTGGATATTTATTTATTTATTTTGCTTTTACACTAATTTTATTAAAAAATTATGTAAAAAATTTCCAACACAATAAATTTACAGATTTTCCAATAAAAAACTAAGATTATTCATTTAAAAAAAATAAAATGAAAAGAAGGGAAAATTCACAAAAACAACAAATCGATACACTGACAACGACACCACGAAAGGATAACCGAAAAATCGTACAGAAGAGATATGTTATCGTTGCCTTGTTTGAGGTTAAATTCACCTTGAAGGAGAAAAGAAGCTTTTGCGCCCAATCCACCCCACTACCATTGAAAATATAGAATTCTTCTCAAACATTTTTATCCCTAGCTAGGTGCGGTTACGATGCATTTTTCACACATTCAAAAAAAAAAGAAAATATTGTGTCTGATAAATATTGACAGAAAAATTCATAAATTCCAATAGATATTTTGATTTAGCAATGGTTTGATACAAATTTAAAGAAAAGTTCGTATATAGAGGAGAATTTTCATATTTTTAAATGGTAGAGAAAAAAATTCGTTAGGCAAAAATTATAACTTACAATAAGAAAAGTTTAAAATATCATAATTTTAAGAGTTAAAACCAAAAAATTGAAAATCCAATGAAATCGCCGAAGCCAGGAATTCAACATGATCCTTTTTAGCACTAGGAACTTCCGTTTTCAAACGAAGTTACTATTGAATTATTATTTTGCGAACGCCTAAAACTAGACTTTCAGATGTTCAAAGTACATATCTGTGTGGTCTCGAAGAAAACAAACATAAGTCGGTTTTAAAAATTTTGTAGCCGATGATCTATTTTATTGAAATTTGTTAATAACATAAAGTAATGTAAAATCGGCCTATAGCCGATTTTTTGATGTCCTATGGTAGAAATGGGAGAGAAAAATTGTGAAAACTAACAATATATCGAGGTTTTCCTTCATAACTTTGTTTGCCCTTTTCTAAATTTTCTCTAATTTGTAAGTAACTCAGACCCTAGTAGCATAAGTCTAATTTGCAAATTTCATTCAAATCAGTGCATTAGTTCTGAAAATACATCAAAGAAACTTTCTGAACAGGGTTATTTCTTCCTACGACTACTTCTTTCTCCACTATCCTGAGACCGATATCACTGAAATTTACAATGGTATGGTCTATTAATGTAGTCAACCAATATAATTAATTTAAACAAAATTGCTTTACCAATTTTCCAATTAAACCCGAAAAACTATATAAAAAAAAACGACAAAACTTTATGGCCGCCCCTGTTTTTCCTTAATAACTTCGCTGCCCCTCAGTCGATTTTGCTGAAATGCAATACCAAAACCACTATAGCAATAACCAAGTAGCATTCTAAATTTCATCAAAATTGCATAACGCGTTTTTAAGTTATTTTGTCAACGGACGGACGGTAGTACCAAACATGGAGCATTAATATAGGGAATTTTTTTCAGAATTTTGGCTCATTTTCAAAACCCAATTACCCCAATTTGTTCTGCCAGAATTTCACAATTTTTTTTTCTAAGTATTCTATAAGATGTCACCTTTTCAGCGCGCTATAACATAACTTGATAGGATTAGAACTACTAAAGTTATACGATTCTAAAGCCAACTATTGGAAAAAAAACGCCACGAACTTTCTGCTTAATTGAATATTTTAAGGTTTTTCTCTCCATAACTTCGTTTCTTCATTCTCAAATTGGTCCAAATCCACAGGTAGGCTAACGTCTAATAGTATAAACACGTTTCGTAAATTTGATTCAAATCCGTATATAACTTTTTAAAATACATTGGAAAAACTTTATGAACAGGCTTATTTTAGGCTACAACTATTTCTTTCTCCAGTATCCTTAGACCGATTTGACTGAAAATTAACTCGGTATCGTCTATTTATGCAGTTAACCTACATAATTAATTTGAACAAAATCGGGTCACAAATTTTCCAATTACATCCGAAAAACCATAACGAAAAAAACGACAAAACTTTCTGGTCACCCTGGTTTTTCCTTTATAACTTTGCCCCCCGTGGATCGATTTGACTCAAATGCAATACCAAACCAAGTTAAGGAATAAGCAACTCAAATTATAAATTTCATCAAAATCGGATAACGCGTTTTTGAGTTATCTTGTCTACGGACGGACGGACGGACGGACGGACGGACGGACGGACGGACGGACGGACGGACGGACGGACGGACATGCATAAATCGATATAACTTTTGATTCCCTACACAACCATACCTTTGAAATTTTTCTCCGATTATTATTTCTATGTGTTACACACTTAGTGACAAAACTAATATACCCTCTGGTAGTACCTACCATAGGGCATAAAAATTGATGAAGAGACTAAGTAACAGCTTTTTTTTTTTATAAATAAACTAAATAAAGTTACATAAAACAAATTTGATTAGTTAATTTTAATAAAAGAAATCGTCTCCTGACAAATTTAAAAAAATCGACTTATGCCTTTTTTCCCCCCAGACCAAAGATATATGTAATTTCTGATTGATACTTCCTCTCTACTCACTTATAATAAGTGTATTAATAAAATCATTTAAATCTCTCGATGTGTACATATAGTATAACCCAGTTTAAACTAATAAGTAAAATTCATCAATTCGGATAAGGATTTTATTTCATTGCAAAATAAATATAAGCCAGGACGAATTCTCTTCATTATATGAATTGCATTTATATGCCTCCTTATTTGTTGAACATGCGCATTAAAGCTTTTTATTGTTTCATGCATTTTATGTTAATGTTGTGGAACCCAACATTTCCTTTTTTCCCATCATTTCACCTATTAGGCAACTTATGATTCGAAATAGAAACAAACTTAGAGAATTTTCTATAATCGAATAGCAAAAAGGATTACGCGCGAGATTTCATAAATCATATTTGTCTTAAAAATACCTGTAAATATATTATAGTAATGTGTTTCTATTGATAAAGAAATTTTACCGGATACACTGAACAAAATAATTTCCAAAAATTTACTACAACTCCATTGTTAATATTAGTACGTTTATGCGCATAATATCGAACCGGTACCGGTACGATTGAACCATTTTAGTCTACGCATAAATAAAAACAGAACCGACCAAAATCAGACGTGCTATATGAAAAAAATACTACCTATGAAAAATGTTAGAACTTTTTGTAAAGTAATTATGAAGGGATAAAATCAATGCTATTTTTAAGGTTACTATGGTTTTAGGTAGATTTGACCAAGCGTTGTTATAGTCATATCATCGTCTTAAAAACATATTCAATATACTGGAAGAAAATTATTCTATAGACCAATGCATTCCAATGGTTTTATCACGCGAGTAATTTTTTGTGGAGTTTTAACCAATTTTAATTTATCAAGTGTGATATTTAACTCGATTCTTAGTATAGTGTCTTTTAATAGGGACATAACAATTTTGTATCTTTATATGAACGCACCCTTAAACATTAATAATGACCTGTCAATGTCAAAACGTAGATTAAAGTCAACATTTTCTTCATGGTAAAGTTCCCGAATGAGCAACGCTTGGAAATTATTAAAAATTACTACCGAAATTCCGAGTCGGTGGTCGTAACTTTAAGAGCACTTACTCCAATTTTCGGCCATAATAATCGTCCCACCCGACAGGCTGTGCGTGTTATAGTGGATAAATTCGAATCAACATTTTCACTATTGGATGTTCCAGTGCCAACGACATGTCGTACCGCTCGCAGCAATGAAAATATCGCATCCGTAAGTGAAATGAGCCAAATCAGTCCATTTTACGTCGTTCTCAAGGATTGGGCATATCTCAAACGTCATTGTGGCGTATTTTGCGAAAAGATCTTGGCTTACACCCTTAACAGATCAAATTGACCCAAGAACTGAAGCCACTTGACCATTTGAAGCGCCGAAACTTCTCCGTTTGGGCTCTGGCAAAGCTGGAAGAAAATCCAGAATTTCATCAAAAAATCATCTTCAGCGCTGAAGCTCATTTCTGGCTGAATGGCTTCGTCAACAAGCAAAATATGCGTTATTGGACAACAACAAACCCACATGTGCCTCAAGAGACACCATTGCATCCACAAAAAATCTTTGTATGGTGCGGTTTACATGCCGGAGGCGTGATTGGGCCTTATTTTTTCGTTGATGACGAACGATCGCCGTGTTACCGTCAATGGAGAGCGCTACCGTGCCATGTTGGAGGATTATTTTTGGCCAGAATTAGATGAAATTGATATCGGCGATATGTGGTTTCAACAAGACAGCGCTACGAGCCACACAGCACATGTTACAATCGATTTATTATTTATTATGTCCTTAATGTAAGACCCTACATTAATGGCGTCTTTGTAGATCTTTAACTGAATTTAAAATATTTCTGGTGAAATTATTGTAAAAAAGGAAATAGAATGGATAAAAAAAAAGTATTTTCCAGGACATGAAATTACAAAATCCAGTTTTAATTTCCAAATTTAAGAAAAAACGAAGTATATTTATGTATGATATTTCTAAAATTCGTTATTTTTAACTTCTATACAAAGTATATAAGCTACTGGAATCTCCACGTTTTAGAAAATTTTAAATTGTTTGCAACCATTTGTGGGAAGGATTTCGGGCGTATTTTTAAAGTGATTTGAATGAAAATTGAGCGTTTTTTTTGCAAATGAAAACCATTCTATCTGAAGTTAGGTTCGACCGAACTAAAACTTCGGGTAGCTGACGAACAAAAGTTGGATTTTTTGTGCCTTAAAATTACAAAGTATTGTAAAGTGTATTAACCAATTTCAATGAAATTTGGTACAGGATACTTTATCAATGAAATAATAATGGTGTCCCAAAAAAATCAATTGAATCCGATTACAACTTTTGGTAGCTGCTGAATTTTTAATGCAAATTGGCTAGTCCGTTGACTGTGCGTAGGCATAAAAAAAATGTTTGTCGACAGGATCTAAAGAAAGATATAGGTTTTGCAGAAGGAAATCATTTTTGCCTAAGATACATTTTGAAGGATTTTGTATGAAATCTTGTATGAGGGTTCAAAAAGACGGAAAAGGATAAAACAGGATATCAAGTTTTGTATAGCTTTGGTTTTACTATGAATACCAATAAATTTACGAGCCTACTCATTTTCTATTTTGAATTTGTTAAATGCAACTTCTCTAATGATTTATAAATCGCAGTTAATTTTTGGACTGTATCGAATATAATAAAATGGACATTGGCTTTAAATTCATTTCTGTAGATGAACTTCTATTTCAAAAAGCTTTTCATATAACATGCTGTTCTTTGGGAACTAATTTATCGTGTTATTTGAGAATTATCTGGAAAGGATTTTCTTTTCAATTGGAATTTTTATTTCAGGATAATTGTTTTAATATTTTAACTATATTGTAGGTAAAATCATTGTAATGTTATGGTCAACAAACAAAAATACCTACATACCTAATAAAATTGACTATGCACGTTATTAAAGCATATTTGGTATCTAAGGAATTTACTAAGAGCTTTTTTTGGTTTAATTGTTGTTTAGATAAAGGCTGGTATCCACAAACTTTAAATTCACTCTGTAACCGTAAAGATCCGATTAATTATATGTCTTTGCTAACTGCTCTGTAATTTCTTAACAAATCTTTTGTATATTTGGGTTTAAAATTAAGGAACTCTTTAAAAAGTGAAACCAAATTTCTAATTCTGTATTAATAAAGGGTGTCCCAAAATGCATGTAAGATTTGAATTTTACGCCATTTGTCCGGTAAAGTGTTGCCAACGAAAAAAAACAACGTGACAGTTCAGGGTTATTAAAAATGAAGCGCTATACGCGAAAGAATAACATGCTTTCATTATTGAGAAATATTTTAGATATAATGAGTCATTTCCTGGTCGTGTAATTTCTCGTTTTGGTGATCAGAATTGGCCGCTCAGATCATGCGATTTAATGCCGTTGGAGCTTTTCCTTTGGGGTTTTTTCAGTTCTGAGGTTTATGCCAACAAGCCCACGACCGTCCACTCCTTGAAGGAGGAAAGTGAGCACTGTATCAACGAAATTCAGACATACTACATTTATGCAATAATGCAAAACGGCCGTGGAAAATTTCAACAAAAGAGTGCGTATGTGCCAGCAAAGGCGTGAAGCCATTTACCCGATATGCTATTCCACACATAACCGTATACTGTATACTTTATGAATTATTAGCGGCCCGTCCCGGCTTCGCACGGGTGGAGATTTATTTTTTAAACATTAGAAGGGTCTTTGTGCATGAAGTTAGACTACAGAGAATATTAGACGCGACAGACATGAATGTGAGGATCATTAGATACAGATGTATGCGGAACAAATCTTTCCTCTTTATAATATTTCTATGGATTATATTATTTAAGTTTAAGTAGGGATCCCTAATTTTTTCTAGTAATAAATATAGCCTATGTTGCTCAGGGATAATGTAGCATTCTAATGGTGAAAGAATTTTTGAAATCGGTCCAGTAGTTTTTGAGTTTATTCGTGTCAAACATCCATACAAACCTTTCCTCTTTATAATATTAGTATGATTAAAAAATTTACAATTTTTAATTATAAACCTGGGTTTTCTATAAAAATTACTTCTTGCGTGTATTTTGGGACATCCTATAAAAGGATAATTGAAGAGGAAAATATTTAAAATGGGCCCATTAAGAGAAAAAAGCAAGCAAATAAGATTTTTAAAACTATTATATTTAACATCAATTATTAATAAGTAAAAGCCAAAATCTAATTAAAAAAACATTTTAAACTTTTGAAATAAATTTATGACATTTCTTGGTAGACGGCGAATTCCTTTTTCCAGAGCGAAATAGATGCAAATTCAGAATACCAATTTAGGCATTTATATAACTTTCCTTACAGAATTTTCTGTATGGAATATAGAGTTAGAGTTACATAGCCATTCGATTTGGGAATAAGGCAGAAAGTCATTGGGGTGGTGTCATAGTAAAATCATTAAAAAAACACGTTGTTAAAATATTTTGGGGTAGCTATTGATTTGATTATGTGTCAGAATGAGAATTTACTATATCGAAACTATTTATACGTATATTTACTAATTTATTATCTGATGAAAAATATTGCCAAAAATAGTTGATTCATCCAAATATTGTGTTTTTTACAATGTTTTTATGCGCTATGGTAGGTACTATTAAGTACTTATTGTATGCTTTTTGGTACTACCCAGAGAGTATATTAGTTTTCTTACTAAGTATGTAACACATCAAAATAACCGTCGTAGAAAGGTGTCAAGGGTATGGTTGTGTAAGTGTAAGGGAATCAAAAGTTATATCGATTTATACATGTCCCTCCGTCCGCCCATATACAAGATAACTCAAAAACGCATTATCTGATTTTGTTGAAATTTGGAATATAAGTTGGTTATTCTTTAACTGTACTTGGTATTGCATTTCAGCAAAATTGACCGAGTGGGAGCTAAATTATTAAGCAAAAACCAGGGCGACAAGAAAGTTTTGTAGTTTTTATATATGGTTTTTCGGATTTAATTAAAAAATTTGTGCAGCAATTTTGTTTAAATTAATTACATTGGTTAATTACATCAATAGACGATAATATATTAAATTTCAGTAAAATCGGTCTAAGGATAGTTGAGAAAGAACTAATCCTAGGAGAAATGATGTATTTTAAAAATGAATAAACCGATTTGAATGAAATTTTTCAGTTTAGACTTATGCTATCAGGGTCTGGGAAGCCTGTAAGTTAGAGGAAATTTTGAAAAGTTGAAACAAAGTTATGAAGGAAAATCCGTGAAAAATTATTAGTTTTGACAGTTTTCTGTCCCATTTCTGTCACAAGGCATCAAAAAATCAGATATAGGCCGATTTTCAGTTATTTTATGTTTTTTTTTTTTGTGAGTGCATGTAATAATGTGCTATACTCTTTTTTTTGGGGGGGAATTTTTTCCATTCCCCCACTTATATTTTACTAACAAATTGACTATACATAAAAAAATTAAATCATAGT
This sequence comes from Xylophagus ater, assembly GCA_963422695.1. NCBI lineage: Eukaryota > Metazoa > Arthropoda > Insecta > Diptera > Xylophagidae > Xylophagus > Xylophagus ater. Next base: position 12,553,796 of record OY730484.1, on the reverse strand, counting down.
ATTAAAAAATTCACTTAATTTTCAACACTATTATATAATAAAAGAAAAAAAACATTTTACCACTGTGTTCAAAAACTAAGGTGAATTTTGTTGTAAAATTAACAATTTTTATTTATTCTCCCAAATCGATTTCGTCCCCCTCAAAATAATCCCCCCAGCTACAATACACTTATGCCAACGTTTTTTCCAATCTTTGAAGCATGCTAAAAAGTAGTCCTCAGGTATAGCCTTCAATGCGCGTAGCGATTCACGTTTGATCTCTTCAATCGACTGAAAACGATTTCCCCGGAGTGGTCTCTTGAGCTTTGGGAACAGCCAGAAGTCACACGGTGCTAAATCATCAGGCGAATACGGTGGTTGTGGAACGACATGAGTGGAGTTTTTGGCGAAAAACTCACGCTCTTTTTCGAAAAAATTGAGAAATTTTGGCACTAAACGCGATTTGACTCTTCTGAGGCACAAATGATCCTTTAAAATTGCTTGCACTGATCCAATTGATATTGCAAGCATGTCGGCAAGGTCTCGAATTGTTAATCGACAATTTTCGAGTACCAATTCTTTGATTTTCTTGATGTGTTTCCTCATCAATTGACGTCGATGGTCCTCCAGAGCATTCCAAGTCATCAACACGTTCTCTGCCTTCTTTGAAGTCTTTGTATCACTTGTAACCATTTTTCTGTAACATAGTCTCATCGCCGAAGGCCTTTTGTAACATTCGATACGTTTCAGTGGCGGAGTTTCTTTGCTCAACAAAATTCGACATCGTAAAAATCGCCAAATTCTCACTTTTCTTTGTTCACAAAACCAAGCGTAAACTAAAAACTAATGATGATATTGACATGTAATTTGTCACAGATGTCACTAACAGTCCTACCAACATGAAAAAAAATTCATTTGTCCGATTCGGTTAACGCGGGCGAGTTTAAATTAAAAATTCACCTTACTTTTTGAACACAGTTGTATATTAAAATTAAATAAGGAAAATCACACTTTTAATCAACATAAGGATGAAAATTAACCACTTTTTGAAAACATATTTTTATGAAAAATAAAAATTATACTTAATTTTTCTAGAAAAACAAAAAAAAATATCCTTTTTCATAAGCTTTTTACATTAATATTTGTGAGATGAAATAAAAGAAAAAACCGTTATGAAGCCAAGAATTTCTTTGACAAACAATTTTTATAAATTTTTCAAAAAAAAAGAAGAATTTAACATAATTTTCACTTACTTGTTTTTTAAAGTAATTAAAAAGCAATATCCTGACTGCAAAGCTTTCACTACACTTGATAAACTTTTTTTTTTTTACTAATTTGAATATCCTTTTTTATTTTAGTAACAAAAAAAAAAATGGAATGCAAAAAAAAAAAAAAAACGTGGAAAATTATAGAAATTCCTGAATTATTTCAATTAAAAATAATTGAATTCTGTTTATTATTTTTTATCTTTTTCAGATTTTATAATAATTAAATTTATCCAAAATTAAGAACAATTTCAATTTAATGGAAAATAAGAAATTATAAAAAAAACTAAAATTGACACCTCTTTAGCGAAACTGCTTCCTACCGTTAAAAGGAATTGAATCTGTTTGAGGGGAATAAACTCTTGCAAAAAAAAAAGTGGAATTTGTTTCGTTTTTTTTTTTTAATAATTCACTGTCTGCACTCATGAAAAAAAAAAAAAAAATACTACTACTACTACTACCACTACTAATGAAAATTGTCATTTAATACAATCTTGGTCAAAAAATATATATATAAAAAAAAAGTTTCGTCCTTGCTACCACTTCGTGCCCCGAGGAATTTAAGATCTAAGATTTTATATAGAATTTTCAGTTCTTTTTGGATTTTTTTTTTTTCTAATAAAAAGCATGTCCGTCTGGTATTTTACTAGTAAAAAAGAAGAAACAAAAAAAAAAACTACTTTGAAATAATATGTCTGACACGAAGTGAATGAAGTAATTTTTATAGTGTGTACCAAAAACCGAGAAAATACGAGACGACCTTGAATAGAGTTTTACGGCTAGACTTGCTTTCGCGTGTGCCTTTTTTGGCTACCTTTTGTATGTGGCGGATTTTGTGACGCGTGTTTTGGATTGGATATTTTGGAATTTATTATTTTCAAAAGTTGAAAAAAAAAAAAAAAAACAATTTACACTAATATTAAATTGAAATTTTTGTATACAAACATTTATTCCTTTGTGTACATTTTTTGTGCGGGACAGGAGAAGAGAAAAACCAAAAGCATTCAAATGTGTGTTTTTTTTTGCGGTAAATTTTGTTCGTTAAATTTAAAATGAAAATTTATTTAAATTTTAAATTATTAATTAAAATTTCTACAATTAAATCACCATATTAATTCCAGGCATTGGAAGTTCCAGGAAATAAAGTATTTTGTTTAAATTCCTAAAATTTCTGAGTACTAAAAATGTCCTTTTTGTTTTAGGGTTGGTTTGAAATATCCTGTGTTAAATATTAAATAGCGGATACAACGATGTATTTAGGATAACTTTTATTGGATTTAGTTAAGTTTTTGCAAACAAAAAAATCATAATTCGTTAAATTTTAAAGGAAATATTCAAAGACATTATTCAACTATTATCGAAGCTTCAAACCAAATCATTAAAGATATTTTATAAAAAGGGGAAATTTTTTTTTTTCGTGAAATAAAATTTGAAAAAAAGTTCGCAACTTTAGCGGAAAAGGAAAAGAGCCAAAAGAAAATTTGGAGAAATTTCGAAAAAAAAATTTTCTTTTTCTCGAGATAAGAAATTTTTCTAATACAAAAAAATTTTTTTTTAAAAAATACTTTGTAAAGAGGGTTATGTTCTCCTAGGATTAATTCTTTCTCCTTTATTCTTGGACTGATTTAATTGAAATTTAACATGATATCGTCTATTTATGTACTTAATCTGTGTAATTAATTTAAACAAAATTGTTTTACAAATTTTCCAATTAAACCCGAAAAACCATAAACAAAAAAACGACAAAACTTTATGGTCACCCTAGTTTTTCCTTTATAACTTTGCTTCCCTTGGATCGATTTTGCTCAAATGCAATAACAAACTAAGTTAAGGAATAAGCAACTGACATTGTAAATCTTATTAAAATTGGATAACGAGCTTTTGAGTTATCTTGTATACGGACGGACATGCATAAATCGATATAACTTTTGATTCCTGACAAAACCCTGCCATTAAAACGTTTCTACGACCATTATTTCTATGTTTTACAAATGAAGTGACAAAACTAATATACCCTCTGGTAGTACCTACCATAGGGCATAAAAACGACAAAACTTTCAGGTCTCGCTGGTTTTTAACCGATTTTACTGAAATGCAATACTAAATCAAGTAAAGAAAGAATCAACTCACATTATTAATCTTATCAAAATTGGATAACGAGTTTTTGAGTTTTATTGTATACCTCCTGGTAGTACCTATCATAGTGCATGAATATGTAACGAACAATAGCAAATACTTTGAATAAAATTAAAAGTACAACAGGCCCTCAATTTATGCGAATATCCGTTTCACGTGGATTTCATTTACGCGAATGAAAATGATAGAGTCTTCCTTAGCCATCGCTGTTGGGTGTTTCTCCTTCAAGTAGATTTAAAACTTTCATTTTCATGTCCAAAGTCATAAATCTTCTCTTCCTGCGTGTTATTGAACGTTTATTAAACATTCCTGAGTTATAAATTTAAAAATATAAATTGTAAATCTAAACAATATAGTATACAGGATGCTTACATAAGTTTGACTGATTCTAATGTCTGAATATTTGCCTCATATCAATGCCTTTTTATGAAAGTACACATATGAAAACTGGCACACTGTAGAATATTTTTTTATACTGAATTAAACGAGAGCAATACTTTATCCTTTGCTCATTTGTAGGGGAATTCCCTGATTTTAACAATTTCACATTTTTGTGTCAACAAATAAACGACTTTTTTGACTGTATACACTTGTTACTTTTAAAACTCCTAGGGAAATATGTTTTCTGCCAGGTTAAATTCAGATCGCGTATAAAAATACCCCGTAAATTGTGTTATAAGTTACCGTGTTACCGGGACATTGTCTGTTAAGAAAGCACGCTAAAAAGGCTGGGATTGGTGCAAACAGACCTCTGTCGGCATTGTGGAGACATCGGAGTGGCTGAAGACATCAAGCACATTTTATGTGAATGCTCAGCTCTCTCTCGAGCTCGTAACAACTTTTTGGGAAACCATTTCTTCAGGAATTTAGGGATGCTTAGAGCGACTGACATGAGCACTATAATGCAATTTTGCAGGAAAATTAAATGCCTTGAAGAGGAATAGATTCCCAATAGGGTAACTCTTGGTGTCACAGGGATCACAATGGGCCCATAAGGTGTCTGGTGTTCTATACAGTACCCCTACTCTACCTACCTACCTACCTACCCTGTAAAAAAAGACTCGCCTAAATAGTTCCGCGTAAATTGAAGGACTGGTGTACTTTTTTTCCTTTAAATCTTTTATCAAAGAAACAGTCAAAATTAATTCAAATATCGAACAGTTCGACCAAAGTAAACTTCATCACAATCGTGACATGGAATTTGATAGATGACTGATTTTCTGATTCAATAGTTTTAGCTTTTGTGGTATCAAGGAAATGTTTTAGTTTGTTCCGATTTATCCATTGCAGAGAAAATTAGTAAAGCATCAGGAAGATGAGATGAATGTGTCTCGAATTACGTATAAATAATATATAAAAATATATACTATACTTAGGTAGACGTATATTAAACTTAAAGAAGAATTTAACTAATTTAGGAAATTGTAAAAATTAGATAGTGGCACTTATAATATTTAAGTAACAGAGCCGAGAAGTTTCTTCTGTCAGGGATGCTAATTCCCTGCCGGGGAAGCCTTGGGAAATGGTACCCATTCTTCTAAGTTCAAACAGAAAATGTGATAATAATTTAGAAATTGTAAATTTTTCAACGGATTCTGTATTTGTCTGCAAGGCTTTATAATGAAGAGAGTACAATTTCACTGCCTTCAACCATTGCACTGTTAAAATTTGTACATCTTTAATAATACTGTAATTTGCATATATGGTACCTTTTTCCTTTTTAATATTTAAAGCTGAAAGATGCACAAAAGGAGCATTCCTGTAATTGTATCACATATTTAGATAATCAATGGGACGGGTATATACACTTTTAACATCCTCCAAAATCTTATTTTCTTCATAACGACTCAACTTTTTATATTATAGTTTTTTTAGCTTCAAAAATTAATCATTTAATCCCTGCTTTAATTGAGCTTTAATGATTAGCTTTATTGCCATGGACTTCTGTGCTAAAAAAGGCATTTTTTACTTTCTAAAATTATAAAATCAGGACTATTCTGCACACATATGTTATGTTATGTTATGTTAAAATAAAATGTTTTTACCCCACGCCTCCATTGGGCTTATTTCAAGACATATGTTCAGTCGGACTGACACAAAAGTCCAAATTTTAGAGTCTCCACAAGACTTTTTTTTCAGTCCGACTGAAAATATGTCTTGAAATAAGTCGTGGAGTCGTGGGGTTAGTTATTGGAAACAAATTCATACTAAAATGTTGGGTCCAGTTCGTATTGTACTAGAAAGGTAAAGTAATCTTTTATGTTTACTAAACATAAAATATGAAGGAATGTCTGAATTTGTAAATACTGGATATGTATAGTAACTGAAAACCTGGGTTTTCCAGCCGAAAATTTCACACATTACAAATGTTATATTTAAAATAAGTATAAGAATCGTTTTATTGAAACTTCAGTCTTGAAATTTTGATATATTTAAGTTTATCTCCGTCCAACATTAAATATATTAGTTTGAAGATATAAGATATAAGATATAATTATTTCAAGATGGACCACCAATTGTACATCTACGACTAAGTGTAATTATCTTTGTCGGAAATCTTAACGTCAATTACAACCAATTAACACTTTGAACCGAAAATTCAAGTTAATAATTAAAATATTTGGTTAAACAGATTATTATTAGATAAAAAGCTTTTTGAAGATTAAAAATCTTTTGTTTTTGTTTTTGTTTCTTAAATGGTATAAATAAATGGATCCGAAAATAACTCAGATTTTAGATTGTATTGGATGGCATCCATTTTACATACAATACAATATAAATTCATTTTTTAAGTTTTATAGAGAAACTAGTAAAATTATCCAGCGTTATTCGGAGTCCCCGGTTTCTACATATCCTTTGATTATTAAAACTTTAAATGTTTTTATATTTTGACTTCCTTTAATCTCCACCGAGAGGAGACATAATGTGGATCCCAAGTTTCATGAAAATCCACCTATTATTGACCGAATTATTGACGTTCTTCTATGTTGGCTCCCCACACAACCCCCCCACAGAGTGGAGACATATCCTATATTTTTAGTTGGTCTATCCCGAATGTACATTCCAACATTCGATGAGCACATAATTTCACGTAATGGATCTGTTAATTGGCCGCTAAGATCGTGTGATTAAACAGCTTTGGATAATTGTCTGTGGGCGTATGTAAAGTCGTTAGTTTACGCCGATAAACCAAAAACGATTGACGATTTGTAAGCCAACATTCGCCACGTTATTGCCGATATACGACCTCAAAATTGGACTTCCAGATTACGCTTTATTCGAGCCAGCCGCGGAGCCTATATGCCTGGAGTCATATTTAAACACTAATGGTATAAAATTATCTTTTCAATATAGCCAATATCGTGGCCATTACTACGATTTAATGTGTTTTATTTCATTTTAAAGTTCTGTTACTCTAAAAACAAAACACCTTATATATTAATTTCTAATTCTATTCAAAATATAAGATGCATAATTATAAAATTTAATATTATGGGGTATTCACGTAACTTTGTATCTGGTCTTGTATCGTAGTAAAATTGCTAAAGTATACAAAAATGTTCACTGCGCAAGATGCAAAAGATACAATTTTACTACGATACAAGACCATATTCAAGGAAGCGAGTACACGAGTACATATATAAGAATCATTTCTATTCACATACAAAACTCTCGTAAAATGCATCGTTGGATTTTCACACTTTTCACTTTTCTGGATACATTTTCTTTGTTTGCATGAAATTGTGTATAGTGGAAAATTCAATTCAAATCTCACGAAAGAGAAATTTTCCCACAAAATTAACTTATATACATATGTAAGAGATTTTTATCTCTTTTCAGGTTCTTTCTTTAAAATTCGCATGCATTAAAAAAATAAAAGCAAATACAAATTTGAAGGAATCGGTAGGATTACCAGGAAATTCCATTTCTATAACATATTTATTTCGATTTTATTCAAGAAAAATCATTGGCGTTGCTTTATTTATTTTTCATAACTTTTTCGATTTGATCCTTATTTAATTTTATACATTTTTTGGGGGTTGTCCATAAAGGATACGGTATTTTTGTGATTGAGATTATCATTAAATAAAAGATGTCATCGCATTTTTAAATTTATTTATATAGCAAAAGATGTTTGATTAGTTTAACGTCCCATTCTAGGAGGAAGGGAGTGGGACTTTTTATGCCTTGCGGAAGATACTACCAAAAAGCGTATAATAAATAGAGTTCTCAACTTGGATTAAGATTTTGTCACATTTGCAGTCTGCAAAGCATGCCACCTCATTATTAGTATTTGTTCCAAAAAAACTCTGTGCGATATAAAAATGCATGTATTTACAGAGAAGGCATGCTTTGGAGACTGGAGATATGACTAGAAATTAATACACATTGAAAAGTCTATATACCGCTTTGCAGCGCCGTAATGGTGCCAAAGATTTATACAGAAAGAATTCTCTGTTTCATTTGTCTGTGGTACTACCAAAGAGTATATTTGTTAAATTAGTTATTCGGAGAACGGTCTTTTGTATATCTGTCCATCCGTTTCTACACGATAACTCAAAAACGTATTGCTATTTGAATAGAATTTGGAATAAAGGCAGGCCATTCCCAGATTTCGTATTGAATTTTAGCAAAATCGACGAAAAGGCAAGAAAGTTCTAAGTATTTTGGATTTAATTTGAAAAATTTGTACAGAAATTTCATTTAAGTTAATTACTTCAGGTTGACTACGTATTTAGACGGTATTATGCCGAATTTCCGTAAAATTGATCCAGTGCAGAAAGAAATAGTTGTAGGGAAAAATTGGCTTGGCTATAAAGCTTTATTCTTTCTTTTTAATTTCCAGAATACATTTATGCTATTAGAACACAGTTTTTTTTTTGTAAATTAGAGCAAATGCAAAAAAGAGGAAATAAAGTTACGCATAAGTTTGGAAATATTACTTGTTTTGGTTGTTTTTTCTCAGAGTTAGTTTCTTGACGTTGTTAACTTTGTTGATTACAATTCCCATTTCTACCATAGGACATCAAAAATCTGGCTATAGGTATATGTTTCTTCATGTTTTAATAATTTTTTGACATTCTAAGAAACAGGTTTAATGAAAACTTCTAAAATATGGGACGTCTCCTGTCTTTATAATCGCTTTTATAAACCGGCTTTTATTGTATTATTCTTTTGAAATGAAGTTTCCACAGAAATGATTTATGCCTGTTTGTTGGTGTACTAAAAGTGCACAAAATGGACTTTTAAATTTGTTTTTAAACCAGCCAATTAGCAAAGCAGCTTCATTGATTCCATAAAGTTAACTGTTAAATTGCACAGTAATTAATTGAACTCATATAAAAATTTTCAATTGTGCCGCCTCTCAAAGAAATTCCTGTTTTAAATACTTATTTTTTAGAAGAAAAAAAAGCCTTCCCTAATTTAAACAATCCAATTCAGATTCAATAGAATTGTTAAAGAAAAGAGATAAATATCTGCCTGTAAGAGAAAATAATAATTACTAGGTATATACCTACCCTAAAAAAGCTTCTTGATACATGTTTATTAAGCTTTTTCTTCATCCTTTTGTTTTTTTTTCTAGCCTGAAAGTACATCGGTTTTTTATAAATTTTTTAGCATACTTACAAGTCAGTTAATAATCTATTCCATCGCACTTATTCCATTTCTGAAAGTTTTCTCTCTTTGTTCATGGAAACCAGAGGATCAGAATATTTTTTTTTTTTTTTTTTTGGTACACTAAGTAGCAGCAGCAAGCCGGCAGCAGTGTACTTCTTCTGCCCCGTGGGGGTGGTATATATTTAAAATTCATTTCAGCACGTTCCGTGTCATAAAGTTATTATCCATTAATTAGGAGTAATTATTCATTGAGGAGTGTTTTTTTTTGTGTCGTCAATTTTAAGAGAAGTTAAGATAATTTATGGCCAATTTATTGAGTATTTAAAAAATCGTTGAAACTGTTTAGCTTTAAAATCTACTATGGTTTATCTACTTTGATTTAACACATCATAATTTGGCTGTTTTTTTATTTATGGAAATTTACTTCATTATATATAATTGAAATAGGAAAGTATTAGGTACTATCGGCCCGTCCCGGCTTCGCACGGGTGGACATTTATTTTTTAAACATTTTGGGATAAACGTAGAGTAAATGTATCTTTTTGCAGGACTTTATTTACAATTTTGTATATTTTTATTTTATGGCTTAAGTAATTTAATTTTGTAGAATTTTGTGGAAATTTACGGAGATAGATGGAGGGGGTAGTTTGGGGTCCATCGGCGAGTCTGCTGAGGGTCCGAGCGCCTGTCGCCAGTCTGGAGACTATAGAGGCCCTACAATGGATCAATGGGACCCCAGCCGTCGCTAATGACACTGGATATCGGGTGATTGAAAGCAATAGTCGTAAAATCTCAATTATGGTCTTTGTGCATGAAGTTGGACTACAGAGAATATTAGATGCGACAGGCATGAATGTGAGCATTATTGCATACAGATGTATGCGGAATTACATTATTTAAGTTTTAGTAGGGATCCCTCATTTTTCCTAATAATAAATATAGCCTATGTTACTCAGGGATAATGTAGCATTCTAATGGTGAAAACATTTTTGAAATCGGTCCAGTAATTTTTGAGTTTATTCGTTACAAACCTACAAAAATACAAATCTTTCCTCTTTATAATATTAGGTTAGATAAGGTAAAATTGTAACATTTTTTTCTTAACAAAATAGAATTATTTTCTTCACTTTTTATTTCAAATTTAATACAAAATATAATTTCTTTCATCAGTTATAACTGTTTGTCAGCGTTCTGGCAGCTTTTCCCTGGAAGAGAAGTCCTCGTTTTTAGAAACAAAAACGTCTTCCACTACTGTTTTGAAACCTTTAAAATTTAAATATTCATTTCCATCAAAAAGCTTTGCAGCAATTTAAATATAGTAGCCTGATGGTGAAATGTCAGGAGAATATGGTGGCTGACGTTAAATTTCCCAACCCAAATCTGCAAGTTTTTGGACGGTTTTCCATGTCACATGTAGACTAGCTTTGTCGAGGTGAAACATTACACTCTTTCTGTTAGTCGAAGATGAACGTTCGCGATGAATTTATGCATCTAAAGCATTATTTTGCATACAATAATGACCTAAAAAGCCTTAAAAACCTTTTGTTTAATTAAATATTAATCATCATAAATCCTTTATATCCTTTTTATACAGGTTCTATTAACATTATAGATTATTTTAATTAATATGAGCTTATGAATTATATGCAAAGGTTATAGATGGCATAGCATAACCCAAAATTCTGTGCCATAACCAAAGATATTAATAAGTAAGGATATGTAAAATTCAAAAAAGCTTTTATTTAACATGAGTAAATTATATTAAGCCTTAAAGCTCTCTCCATAGGAACTTATAGTATGCTAAATAAAAGATATTTTGAACTTCCTACATCTTCTCTTTATTTATATCTTTGCCATAACTACGTACGGACCAGAATATTGGGAGTTTAATTAAAGTAGATAAAGGGTGTGTGGTCCGTTCGGCATATTTTGGTTCGTTAGCTCTTATGTCATCTATCAAGTGTCACAAATTCAGTATTATCTTCCCGGTAAACGAAATGAGTCTATATACGCTTGATCAACGTTGGGAAATATTGAAAACTTATTTCCATTTTATTTAATTTGCATTTTTAAAATGGACTAAAAGCTGCCGTACCCTATATAAGAGAGTATTAAATCGTAGGCTCTAGGCTTTCCACGGAAGTACAATGTTTTCAGGTCTCCTGAATTCGGATTGACTATTTTCGATAATCATGTTTATATGCATGAAAACTCGAGAGCCATTTACCTATTTTTATTGAAATTTGGTACAAAAATAACTCACTTTCTATCATTTATATAATCTGCAAGTAGGACCACTCCAGTTTATGATTTCTAATATTTTTAATAGGACAAGAAAAATAACTTCAAATTTTCTATGAGCCTAAAAAGAATTATTTTTCAGAGTTTTCGTGGTATTTAATCAAAGAAAATTATAGTTTAATTAATATAGGAAAAAGGGATAAGGGTTAGTAAAAACGCTGTTATTTTGGTTAACAATACTTATTTTATTTTTGTCCTTTTACAATGACGATCAAATCCAGACTGACTGACTCACGATCGTTGTCAGCCTTTTTTTCAACAACAATTATGTTTCCTACCTCGGATAGCTATCCTACGATCATGCCTAATATTTACTTAGGACTTGTTTCTAGCTTTACCATGCAGCTGTGCAAACATCTTTACATTTTCGATACTCCGTAACTTAACAATGATCATGTCGGCATTTTAACGACATGAATCATGTTGCTTACATCCGATAGCTATCCTACATTAATTTAATATTTTGAAAATGAGGATTTTTTGAGATACATTGTACAATATTATGTTAAATGGTTATTGCCTATAAAATGTAAATAAAATCGCATATTGCAGATCTTTAACAAAAAGTTTTAAAGGATATTAAAGTATAAAAATAAAAACACTAACATTCACCAATATTTTTTTATTACAAAAATTAGTTATTTTAAACTTTCAAATAATTTTAATTCTAGAATAAGTTTTAAAAATATTCTCTAAAGAACAAAGAAGACGAGTAAGTACTTCTCTCTATAACCGTTGAATAAAAAAATTTAATCTTTTTCATAAATTCACAGGCAACTTTAGCTAGACCAAAGGTTAAGACTTTAACCATTTAATGAGCCATAAACTTCGCTCGATTTCACTTTTACTGTTAGATAAACCATCGGAATACATAAGTAGTAAGTATAGTGGATGATGTATGGATACCTTGAATTGTATATATAAGGGAACTATCGAAGATCTTTCTTTTGGTCTCTCTTGGACTTTGGTAGTTTTTAACATATACCAATTTTGATGTATTATTTATAAAGCTCTCCGGTGTGTACAGCTGTTAAAAATATTCTATTCAATTATTTTCTATAGCTTTAGGGCAAAAAAAACAGGGAATACTTTCAATGGTTTGTTATTTTCCTGCCACTCGATTATATATACAAATTCATTTATCGCAAATATTTCTTCAGGTATTTAATAAGTTATTCTTATAAAATGCCAATCATTTATAGTCAGACTTATAAAAATGCATTTAAGGATATATGTATGTAATTTTCTATAAAACAACATGAATGGTTAAAAGTCTTTTGCAGTTTATATAATAAAGATTCAAAGGAAAAATGTTGAATTAAAAGATCTTCGGTTAAATAATGAGAATAAAGTAATCGATAGAAGTTTAAGTTCACTATATATAGTATGTGCACTTCATTGTACATGCATCCATTCGATGTAAATGCAATTTCAAAGATGAAAAAATCTTGTATATTGCAGCAAATGTATAGTCTAGTCAAAAGTGTATAGTCTAGTATGTAGTACATAATTGTTCATGACGTACGTTGAATGGTTTACTTTTCTATACAAGGTGTTACATATTGAGATCATTTAATTATTTAAAAAAGTTTAGATGAAATTTTTGGATATGACATATACTTTTCGAGATATTCAAGATTTTAAAACAAAAGGTCCTTAGTTTGGTCACACAAAACGAAAATAAACAATATTAACATTTGATTCGCATCAATAAAAACTATTAAAATACTACAAAGTTTTAGCAAATCTAGTAAAATTCGAATAGCATGTTGCATGAAGATAATATTTGAATCTGAACTGATTACTCGTAGATATGAGTTTAGATATTTCTATATTATTCTCAGACTGTGTCTATTATATGCATCTTTAGGAACACTCCTTCTTAAGACTCTGTTTTTTTATTGATTTTTTATGTAAAGTAAAATCACGCGGTGTCAAGTAGTGGGCTCGTTCTTCCCAAAATTCTCCGTCCTGGAAAATATTGAAAAATCCCTGGATATTTTGTTTCATTATTGAAATATAGCCTCACTAACATTTATTAGTACATTATTAAGACGAATGAATGCTAATGGTATGAATACGTGGTAATTAATAGACGTATGTTATTGATTATTATCCAAGTAAAATTTTCAGTATTCTCTACGTGCCAGCTACTAATTAACATATCTCCACTAGTGACAGAAACGTGTCAGAGATCAAAAATGCTAGCTGGGTACCTCTATAAGTTTTTGGTTAAGCAATGCTTTAAAAATTATAGATATTTTTTGAATGGTACAATATTTAATCAATTTTATTCTTTGCCGTTTCAAGCATGTATGTTTATTGTAAGATATTTAAACTTATTTTAAAAATTTTATTTGAATTAATTATAATAGAATTCACTAAATGAATTTACAAATATTCCTGGACCATTTCATGAATATATGCAGCCTTTTATCTGGAAGTCTTTTATTCAGAAACCTCTAATAACCGGAAAAGGTATAAGAGTTTACTTCAAAGATAAGATACACATATTTATTTGCTTGCAATTTCAAATAAATTCTTTTAAACCTTATCATGGAGAATGTTTCTCTCTAATATCCTGCAAACAAACTTATTTGGAGGTCGGAAAATGTTTGTTCTTTTCATGTACGGTATGATATTCCATTTATATGGAAAATTCAGTTTAGCAGACTGTGAAGGATCCCGAGCAGAGCATTCCAGTTATATTTGAATTAGGTATTAGGCATTTTTAATTGAATTAACTATAATTTTTATTTAAGATAGTGTTTATCTCTCGAGAACAAAAAAAAAATCCGAGAAACGTTACCCTCTAGGTCTGGTGGGAAGTAAATTCATCGCATCTGCAACACCCTGTATATGGTATTTACTGGTTTATTGGTTATTGAAAATTTAAATTTAAATAATTTAACATAAAGATTTACTTTAAATAACTTATGTTTGAAAAAAGTTAAATTTAGTTCCTTAACTATCGAAACACATCATCTAACAAAATCACGTGGACGCATGTAAATTAAATTTCTTCTGTAAATTATTTGTAAAAATTTCTTTTTTAAAAATTGTTAGTTGTTTTTATAGCACACACTTATATAATTTTCATTACAGAGAAAAAGTTTTTTCCAAGAAAAAAAAACTTTCTCTTCATTTTCATTTTGATGGAAATATGATACCAATGATTGGGATGATGGTTCCATTCACACTTATACCCCATTCGATGAAAGTTCTATTTAAAAAAAAAAAAAACAGCAACGAAGAAATTACATCAACGAAGGATGTGATGGTTCGAAAGTAGTTAAAAAAGTTTTTTTTTCTCTCCACGAGAAAATCAATGCAAAATTTCTATAAGAAGTTTTTGGTGTTATATTCTTAAAAAAAAACGAAGAAAAAAAAAACATGATAAAGTTGTCGGTTGCAGTTTTTGATACTCTTTAAAAATGTCGATGATTATAAAAGGAAAGTGTTTGTGTAAGTTATCTACATAACAGGAATGACAACAAAAATAAAAAGGAAAACTAAATAAATTACTTAAAACCTGGAACCAAAAGAAAGGAAAAAAAGAGTATAAAAGTTTTTAAAAGGAAAAAAAAAATCTTTTTTCTTCTACTCGCTTGAAAAGGCTTTAAGTTGTTTTACAGATTGCACTTTTTAAGGTATCTTAACTAAAAGTTAAGGGCATTATTTTCTAATAGGATCGGTTCATTGTTTCAAGTGCTAAATATTACAAAAAATAAAAAAAAGTTTTAAAATGTAAGATTTACAAAATATAAAATAAACGTGGAAATGACTTATTAGCAAATTTGGATAGATTCACATTAAGCTCAGCCACGGGATTATAGCCACTAGGAAATCTAGTCAAAATCTAGGTATTTATTATTGACTAGATGATTTAGTGCTAGCACAGAGAGGGAACAGAGGAACCAATATGTATTAATTTTCTGTTTGATGTGTTTTCCAATCCGTGTGTAATAGAAGCTGCCAGTATTATCATAGTTGAATGCGTGATTTTTATTGGACGAAATAATTAAATGGGACACGCACTTCATTGTGATATATTCCCCTAAATAAAGTGTGCATAATTATAAAGCACCAATCAAAACAAAGTCCAAAAAAAATATCTTACAATAAGTGCAAAAGAGCACGGTCAGTTTTCAAAGGCAAAATGTATCAAGAAAAAGAGAGAAGGAATTTGGTTTAAGAAAGCCATGGCATGGCCATTTCGAATGCATTCTCTTATATACCTGTGAATTTGAGCGAATTTGAAAAAGACGAAAGGAAGTTATGGAGAAAAAACCTTATAATATTAGTAATTTTGGTGTTTCTTTCTCAGAGTTAATTCATTGAACTATAGATTTGTTAACTATGAGTCCCATTACTACTTCATCGGCTATTGGCCGATTTTTAATATATGTTTTCTTACAAATTAACTTGCATCCAAATCCTTATTACAATGATTAACTAGTACAAAATCATCATATAATTAACCAATTTCTAATAGCCAAGAACATCCTTCTTACATGGGTTTTATTATACTTCTGATATTTTCAAAGGATCTATTAAAATTTTAATTTTTTCTATAACCTGAAAACCGCAAAAGATTAGAGAACGGAAATTTCGTATATATCTCTGGCTGTGACTTAGGTATTCAGATTTTACGACAAACATGATTATATGATGAATAGAATATACATATATAAATTTATAGTCCAAAGCTAAAGGGAAGACTTTAGTTGCATTCAGAAATATCCAAAATAATTTTTTTTTTATTTATTTTAATAAAATAAACACTAAAAAACATACGTCTTCAAATAGAATTTCTAAAGAATCAACACATATTCAGAAGTAGGAACACGTTTAAATTTTCGTTTCATTCTAAAGAAAATACTTTTGCAAAAGAAATAACATGTAAATTGTTTGCCTAAACAAAGTCACGTACGAAATATGTTCCTCACGAGTGACTTTTTGGAAAAATTTCTCTTCCTTATCGGATAAAATTGTTTGACCATATAACATTATTTTATATAACACCTTTTTATACACGATTTAAATTTTACACGTTCGAAAATCTTATGGTATTATTAACAAAAGAAAAGAAAAATGAGGATAAATATAGGATATTCTAATGAAAACTGACAGATTTAAAAAGTATCCTGGAAGATTAGGGTTATGCAAGGTGAGCCAAGGTGTTACTGTTTGATGAATTTTTGAATCATTTTGTATTTTTATTTAGGAAACAAATTGGTCATCTATTGGTAAATCTATGTAGTTGGACGAATTAAGAATTAGTAAATAAATGAGCCCAAGAATCGAGTATAGATCACTGAAGCTATATACTATTATGTCCCTCCATATACTAGAATAATTGAATTTTAGTACTATCTTCAAATTACGTACATTAATTCAGACGACTTCTTTCTTATCGAAATTATTGCATTAAAACGAAATCTATAATTTAAAGGCTAAAACCATATATTTTTATCATCTTAGACTGATATATGACATAGGTATATACTTCAAAAGAATTTGGGCATCTCGTCTAAACATCTTCATTAGTCATGCACACTTATCTCAGAGAATTAGCTAATTAGACATATTTATATAGAATCTAATCAGACATCTCTGTGCCAAAAAAAAAAATTCTAAGAGATTTAGACATATTAGTCACAAGACGTTTTGCTTTTATCTTATAGAATGGGAAAAAAGCTTTGTCATGGTAAAAAAGATTTTAATCGATCTTCACGTTATGAAGTCCTCTGAGTTAAAGAAATATATTTTTAGAAAATGTCCGTTTATCTGTTTACTTGTCGGTCTTTGTCAAAATTAAGTTTACACAATTTCTCTTGGACGAATTATTCGAGCAATTCAAATTTCTGGGATTGGTCGGCTATTATAGTATAAGGAGTAAATCCATATTGTTGACTTGAAAAGACGTCAGGTGATGTAGACTGATTTAGGAAATCTGAGACTTATTTTTATTTCGGAAACGTCTTCATTGATTGTGATGAAATGGAGAAAACTCATTCCTTAAATTAATTCTATTGAAACCGGTTTAAATTTAGTGAAAATCGGGAAAGAGGCACCGTAGTAAAGAACCACAAAGAACATAAAAACTCACAATCGAAATGCGGAAAATTATAATGCGCAGTATATAAAATAAAATGCGCATTTATTGTGAGCATTAAAAAACATATACTTAGTAACTAAACATCGGCTTATATCTAATTTTTTGATGCCCTTTGGTAGAAATGGGACAGAAAAATATAGCCAAAAGTGATACTATTTCAAGGGATTTTCTGCATAACTTTGGTGTTACTTTCTCAAATTTAATCTGATTCGCCAGTATCCTAGGCTCTCATAGCATAAATCTATTCTGCAAATTTAATTCAAATCGGTACATTAGCTTTTGAAGCACATCCCAAAAATTTTATGAACAGGCTTATTTTCTTCTAGAATTATTTCTTTCTCCACTATCTTTAGGTCGATTTTACTGAAATTTTACATGTTATCGTCTATTTACGTATTTAACCAATATTTAAACAAAGTTTCTTCACAAATTTTCCAATTAAATTCGTAAAACCATATAAAAAAACGACAAAACTTTCTGGTCACTCAAGTTTTTCCTTAATAACTTCGCTCTCCGTCGGTTGATTTTGCTGGAATGCAATACCAAAGTTATTACTACAAAAATTTTATCCAAAATAGATAATAAAGGACATCGAAAAATATTATTTAATTGAACTTTACAATTGGAATTGTTATAATTTGAATTTAAAGAAAAGATAAGAATACTTTTTAAAAAGGACGAAATTAATGAACAACACTTCCAGTGTATACATTGATAGTGTATTCATATTAAATCCTTAGAAAAATGTTTCATAATCAATATTTTATTAAAATTCCAGAAATCTAATCCTTGTGCTTAAATCTAATTATGCAACTGCTTATCAACATTTTTCCAGTTTGTCTGTTCTGTTTTTTTTTTAACCACAATCTCATCAAAATATATTTCAACTTTTCCAAATGTCACGCAACATGTGAGAAAAGACAAAACAAAAAATTTGATCCTGTTCAATAACTTTGAATTTTTGCGACATTTTGTTAAATTGTATTTTGACAATAAACTTGAGTGACATTTCGACTCTAAATGAATTTTGATACTCCGACATTTTCACTATATAATTGTGTAATACTTCGGAGGGATAAATTGTCAGCGATTTTATTTGATATGTGGTTCCATTCAAATTGTTTCTAAAAATCAAAATATTTCTATAAAACATATATAAAATATATGCTCCACATTTATTGAGGAAATAGTAATACCATATGGAAGGCTTTAGAGATGAAAATCATTTTGAAATTCTTCTTTATACAATGTAATGAACGAACGTCCTTTCTTCTAAACAAAATACACTACCAATGAATGCACTGAAAGAATACCTTCTTCCATATAAATTTAAAAATTCCGAAAATATCCTAAAATGTGTTCTTATCTCATCCTTAACTTTAATTTATAACAGTTCGCAATGTAAAGCTCAATTACAAATTAGAAGCAAAGATAAAAACTTGCATTGATCAAATTATTTTTTAAACACCTATTATCCCTTTTGGATTGTAATTTGTAAGATTAAGGGAGAGAATTAATTTCAGTTGAGCGAAACATTTTTTTTCGCCATAATTATGTGATTTTTGATCTATTTTACAGTGTCCTTTTACCGATCCTCACCAAATAAAATCTGTTTCAAAATCATCTAAAGAACAAAGTTATAAATTTCATTAGAATCGGTTGAAAGTTTCCAAGATAAAACTAAATCTTGGATTTCACAAATCATCCTTTATTCCCCGGTTCCCTTCTCAGATCCATACGAAACATAAGATACCCGACCAGATCACCAAATTTCAATTGGAAACAATCCGTTCGAGAGATATCGTACGAATAAAATGTTGTCACCGTATATGCATTCGGGATTTTCTACCTTCCCGACAGTGCATAAATATTTACGGAAGTAGCCGTGTCCTGACAAGAACTGCGTCAGGTAATAGTTTACCTCATCAAATCATCTATTCAGCCAGCCGCCCAAGTCAGGGATGAACTCGGCCGTCCACCTTCCGCGAGTATCGGCATTCCACTGTTCTTGCCACTTTCGCAGAGTATCCAATTTGGTTTCTTGCGCTGCTGTCCTCATGTTTTATTCATCTTCTTCAACTTCCATATTTTCTTCCGTTCATGAGCTAGTAGGTCAATAGACGCCGTTCCGCTGATCCGCTGACAGACAGACATATAAACAGACTGGCAGACAGACACACGAACAGACAGACCACCGAATAGAAATTTTCTTAAAATGAATTTTGTTCACCCACAGGACTTCTATCAAAAATGAAGGAATCCATCAAAATCGGAAAGTCACAATTTTTTTTCCATCGTAAAGCTTTATTCCTATGGGAAGAAAATAAAAATAGCAAAGTTAAGAAAAGCTTAAAATTTTCGAATAAAATCTATTTCTTTATTTTCTGTAGAAAAAGATTTAGGTGGCAGAAGTGATTTCGTTATCATCAGAAGATGTTTCATTGTGATAGTAATAAACAAGTTTTCTTTATTTTTCTTTTTTAAAACATTGGTTGGTCAATTTATAGTATATAAAAGTTTTTATACAATTTATATTATACTATATTACGTATTAAGTGGCTATAATTATATAGAATGAATTGAATAAATGCAAATTATACTGGCCAAGAAGGAAATTGATGGTGGTTTCCCATTCATTTAAAATCACTAAAAAAGCAGTTTATGATAAAATTTATATAAGTATAGTTATTTTACCTGTATAAATGCATTTTAACATAAAATATAGTAAGGGAGCATTTCTCTACAACCCTCCATTTCTTCGGGTATAGAAATTAGAATTTCCCTTTTTTTTTTCATTTACATTGAAATATGTATATTGTAGTTCCTCATAGCCTAACCCAATATAACTATGTGAACTATATGAAAATGTAATATAATTTTGATTCCTTTATATACAAGAATATTTTTATAGGCGATTAATATACCAAATAAAATGACTTTTATCTTTCAACATAATGAAAAACTCTCTCTTCTAAAAGAAAAAACAAAATAAAAAAAAAATAACGTGAAGAAAACCAAAGAAAAGCATTTAAAAAGTATATCCTCACAAATATTTTCTTTTATATATATATATATTTTTTTTTTAACAAGAAAACTTTGATAATAAAAAGGTGAATGCTTCAAGGCCTAATTTGCACCTATTCTAAACGAGAAACCAAAATTACTTTTTGTTTAACGGTTTCTCGACTTTACAAAAACAATGTTTCACACCAAAAAAAAAAAAAAAACAATCAACAAAGTCTCATTTTTATATACACGAATGAAATATAACTAATTGCTTTTGTATAACAGTTTGTTTAAATCTTACGATTAAATAAGATAATCTCATCTTTTTTCTTATCTAATAGCTATTTTTTTTCATAATAAATAAAAAATAATTAAATTTTCTTATTTTTCTTTTAAATATATAATTTCATGCATGCATTCTTTCATTGAGAAAAGTGTTTAGTTAAATTTGTATTAAAATATAACAATTAAAATTTTCTCAAATATTTGTTTCTTTTAAATTGCATTTACTATGAATTTCGACAGAACTCCAGATATATTTATGTCATATATAGAATTCATTATGGTATAGAAGGTTTATCTATATTTGAATTTAATCCTTAATTTGTTGTTATATACATTTAAGTAAAACCGCTTTAAATCTGCAATCTACAAATCATGTATATTTTGGGTTTTATTTTAGTTAACAAAATGTTTGAAGAGGTTTTTGTACAATTTCGACCCGGTCACGCAATTACACTTATGTTTTCATACAAACATATATATCGCGAGATATAAAGGAACTTAAGGGAATTGGTATATTGTATATATATTCTCTATACAGGATTTCTAAAGAAGAACCATAATTCCTATATACGGTTGCATGTTTAGTGGAAATTTTATTTACAAATTCTCTTGTTAAATTTAAAGTACATTAGCAAATTGTAAAATTTCCGGTGAATTATCCTGAAGGAGTGTAGTTTATAATATATGAAGTTTTCACACTCAACATTTTCGTGCTTTTTCTTTTTTTTAGAAACAATTTAAATATAAACTCGAAGTCTATATAAATTGGTTTTCATAAAGAAAGTTTTGTAGAAGTTCTTTTCGAGAAGGATACAAAATAGGTACGTACCTACACTTCAAATTTCCCATTTATATTTTTAATACGTATCAAAACTAAATAGATATCAAGTTTTCCAATCATTTGAAATCAGATATAACCTAATTAAAATTATATTAATTAAAAAAAAAAAAAACATCATTTTTTTTTGTTCTACTATCTACTATCTATTAATTATTATTTCACCGGGTCATCGTTAATTAAAATAATTTGATGCACCTTAATTTGCAAAATTGTATCATAATATAAAATGTTAATATGATGTTTTTCTGTGTGTGTCCCATTTATTAAAGTTCACTGATTAAATTGAATGTAAACGAGAAAATTTTAATTGAAAATGGTTCAGTGATAATTAGTCTCATTATGTCAAGAACTAATTAGCTATTGCTTGTATAGACAATACTATATGGTATGACAAATAACATATGCGGTATACCGGGTCTAGCAATTGAACTATCAAATTGTAAAAGCACTGTATTTTTCTTGTTTTGTGGTCTGTTATATTAAAATTTATGGAAATGGGAGTTTGTAGTTCATAATTAATTTTACAATTATTCGAATGGTATCTAACAGCCTTTTGCCTTAACTGCCAGCTTCAGTCTCTTTTTAAACGATGCATACGATGCTCGCACGATGTTTTGGCTTGAACGGTTCCATTGACGAGTCAAATCTTTTTCTAAACCGTCCAAAATTGTGTGTTTTTTTGCAAGTCGCTGGTTGTAAAATTCTCCAAATGGAATAATCCAACGGATTCAGATCTGGTGAATACGGTGATGTTTTACTTACCAATCAAATGAAGCGCAACAACTGAATTTCGTGACAACGCGTCCTTTCATCAACAAATAATTTTTACTACTGACAGACAATATGTCAAGCAGCATTCATGTCAAATCATTTAGTATTGCCAGATGTGCGATTTACATTTGACACCGTTTTGAATTAGACGGGCACATCAATTGTCGGACCCGGTATTTTAATGTTGTTTTCTACTTATTAAAATTCTAGCGTATATTTCCGCGGTTTTTTTTTTGTTTTAAACATAAATAGCGTTTTCTTTTTCTAGTTAAACTTTTCTTTTTGTTGATATATTATATATTTTATTTTTTTGCATACCTTTTCGGTTTTATTTATATAAATACTGTGCTTACGTTACGGGAAAAGTTGAACAACGTACAGAAAATAAAAAAAAAAAAATATGTAAACTTTTCAAAAAATTTTCCCATTTTAAACCAAACACTAAAATCCATTAATTATATATCATCTAACGAAAGTTAAGTAGGATTTTTCACTGAAACTGTCAGCGACATTCGTTTCATTTTTCATCATTGCACACCTTTAATATGATTTTACTGACAGTAAATTTTCACCTGAATTTACATTTCCTAGATCTATAAGAAAAAAAAATTACCTTCTATAACTATGAAAATTTTCCATTTAGAATTTATTTTTCTATTTTTCGAGAAGAAAAGCCAAAAAAAAAAACGAAAAATCAAAACAACCCCATGCAGATGAGAAAGCACTCTCTCAAGTCAATATTTGTTCATGGGGATATAACCCTTAACTTTTTCATATTAAAGGTGTACGTACTATCAACAATTTTATAAAAAATGTCTAGTTCTTTGGTATGTGGTACCGAAACATAAAACATACACAATACTTTTTGTACAGTATTACACTGGTAAGTTTTAACAAGACTACATGAATTTCTAGTTTCGATATCTTTCTGTCACGCGTTGTATGTACTTGTATATAACAAGATTCATTGTGATTGTTGAATTTCTTTAAGAACATCTTGAAAGGATTTTGAGTTTTACATAAATAGAAAGGGCATCTCTATATGCAGTATTAAATAGTCATTATATAGTATATTTGGTATACTTCCTATATACCATATATTCCTTTATTATGACAGACGTCATCTTAGAACTTGTCTATAAACATTAGGGAAATATTGTACAAGAATTTCAAATTTTGCAATATTGCTTTCTTCATTATTAATGGGATGGGAATAAAGCTGGCTATCCGTGTAAATTTGAAAATTCCAGATTTTGATGAAGGTTTTCTTGTCCGCTGTGTTTCGGAAAACTTGTTGTCGTTTTTCAGTTTGTTTGTGTCAGAATTCTGTATTCATAATAAATGCAAAACAGTTTCAATGAAATTTGGGATGTTTTACAATATATTGGTATCCATATCAGATTCCGATAATGGGTAGGAATTTTCCAGAGAGTAATGATATTTTGCGAGAATAAGTTTACAAGTAATTTTAAGGAAATTCTGTATCAAAATTCATACGATAAGGACCGAATAAAGTATATTATATAAAGGGACCAAAAATTATAATAACCATATTTGCTTTACGATGTAAATCATCGTGTACTTTGGTATCTGTTGTATGATTCGGTTTTTTGTATAGAACAATACGGAATGATACAACTATGTAACGATACATCACGTTTTACAATGTTAAGGGAATACCCATATTATATTAAAAGACTAACAAGAAATGTATTCATACGTTTTCCAATTAATATAAGTCCAAATCTAAGAATACTTAAGTTTTCCACAATCTTCCTTCCTTGGGCCTTAATACGATATAAGAGAGTATTGTAATCGTATTTTTGTGTTTCTGGAATCAGAGTAGACTATTTTCCCGATATGTCTGTCTGTCTATCTCCGGTAACTGCTTTTCATAAAAACGATAACCCATGAAAGCCCTACTCAATTTGATTCAAATTTGTTTCTAAGATAGGCTGCAATAATAGGATAAACTTATTAGAGTTTGGCTGGAAATGCGTAACCAACTTTCTTGGGGATATTAACTCGAGAACTATATAATCGATTTAAGCATAATTTGAATGGAATTTAGTACACAAGGCGGATGGTATTACTGAACCGGAAATATCATTGCCAAAGTGAGCTATTTTATTCTTTTGTGGCCACTTTTCTGAAGGCACCAAAACTTATTTGTTGCAAAGTTAGGTTATAAGAAAATGATGGATTGATTCGATATAGTCTAAGATAGTCGTGTGGCTTACTACACCAAATATTTTTCTGTACTGCTAGTGCAGATATTGGTAGTGTAATTTATGAAATAATTTGATATTTATTAAAATTTCAATTATACAAAATTCTACTAAATCTTACTGAAAGACATTAGTTATAAAAGTAAAATCATGTATGTTTTTTCAAAAGATTTAAAACTATATTAAAGAACTAAAAACGATTTTATAGGATTTTAGATTTCATGATTAATTTGCAAACATAGTCGGAACTTCTTTATATATATCCAGAGATTTTATTTGGATAAGCTGCCAACAATTCGACAGGAGGCAGTACCTTTTGTTGACCACAATTTTATTGGAACCAGCTTTTCCGCATGGAATAGATTTTATAAAAACGAATGCCAAATGACTTAACAGAAAATAACCATTCTTTAATTTTCTATATACATATGTCTATGTACATGCATGCTGTACCATCCATGGAAACCTCGATTTTAAAGGTTTTCAACACTCTTTAAAAATATTTTTTCTTTTGGAGGAAATACCCGTATGTATGCTATTCATTCTTAATGGACCACAGATTATTCATGCATTTTTGTGTCCATTATTATTACAATTGTTATGCAAATTGTTTTAATTGGTGGATGTGGGTGGAATAGGTTAGTGATAAATTAATTTTCTCATTAAATATATTCAAATGAATTCTTTTCTTTTTAGAGAATATAAAAAATAATTTATTCTTGTTCGCATATTAAGTATTAAAACACTAATTTGAACCACATTTTCAATAAGTTCCATATTTTCTCTGTTCAAAAATTAATTAATGAATTTAATTTTCTGATCCAATTAATAAAGTTTTAAATCATATTGTTTATGATTTTGTCAAGAGATTTTGAAATTGATCTTAAAATCGTTTAATAATACAGCTTAGAGAAACTTATTGGATTCGATAAAGGATGGGCAAATTAAATTGTATTGAGAGGGCATTGAGTTTTTCACAATGATAATTCTAAAACGTTCTAACTAACCCTAATTTTTTTCTTTTCTTCCTCAATTCGGATCTTAATGAATAGGGAATTGCTGATGGGTAATGGAGTATGAAAAAAAAAAAAATCTTTATAATTTCATTCGATTTGTTAAGTTCCGAATTAAAGGGAGAAACTTTGAAAAACTTTTTAAGTACCAATAATATTATGATGAATAACTTTTTTGGTTTTAATAATTTTTTACTGATTTTAATTTAACATAGTATTAAAATGTAATATTAATGTTTTTAAATAATAAATAACAAATAAATTATTATTTGTGCTGGAAGAAATCACTTATGTTATATGCTTTGCTGTCACATACACACTCTTTTGTTGAAGTTTTACATAAATGTGGCTGAATTTCATTGATACAGCGCTCAATTTCCTCCTACAAGACGTGGGTGGTCATGGACTTTTTGGCCTAAACCTTAGACTTTTAAAAACACTAAAGAAAAAGGTCCAATAGCGTTAAATCACATGATCTGAGCACCCAATTCTGATCACCAAAACTAGAAATTACACGACCAGGAAATGACTTATTATTTTTAAAATATTGCTGAACAATAAAAACGCTTTGTTGTTTCGCGTGTAAAATTCCAATCTGGCGTGAATTTTGGGACACCTTTTATATGGTTTAATTTAAATATTACTATATTCAATTTCTTATTTTTGTGTTCTCAAATACAATTGAATTTGAATTGGATTCATAATTCCAACCATATAAATTTCTAAGTTTTAACTCGATCTTTTAATTTTCCTGGTATGCATGGAAGAGACGAAGAATTCATATAGTATATTTAAGGAATGAACATGCATCAGACAATATGAACTACCATTTGATTCTAATCCCATTCAATCAATACAACAAATTCCACTTTGAAACTATCTTCTAACATCTAAAAAGATTGAATTTATTCTATGAATTCTCTTATTTGAAATCGATCTTTTTTTATATAGGAATTTCCGGCAAGAAAAGTTTTGGTATCACTATGCCGGATTTTAAACATGAAAGCACATAGAAAATCAAAAACTACAATTTTTTAAGCGAAAATAGTTGATCGACTTAATTTTGAAAATTTAATTGATTCTAATCATTGATTCTCCATTAGAAATTGCAATGGGAAAATCAGGATAATTCGAAAGATATTTAAAAGTCGTACTGATGTGATTTATTTCCTAGCATTGCAGGAACCTGTCAGACGTTTTGGCTTGATTGAAAAATAAATAGATGCATTTTTAGGTCTCTAAAACATTAGATTCTATGGTGTACTTCCGTTCCTTAAAATGCAACTCCTCGTGCCTGATTCTGTTGGTAGTATCAAGTACGTTTCCCAAGCTTGAACTATTTCTATGTACAGGGTGATCCAACTCTAAAACAAAATAAAACACACAAATTTAACGAAATATACTTATTTTATTGATTATGAAAAATAATATCAACTAAATGACCTACTCTGGACCTTCTATAGCAGCCGATCATTTCGAGGTAATTTGACTTCTTCGTAAATTTCGGGCGGTATCTCGGCAATAACTTGGCGGAAGTTGTTTTTAGGTACTCCAGCGTTTCAGGTTTGTTGGCGTAGACAAGACTTTTAACGTAACCCCACAAAAAGAAATCCAACGGCGTTAAGTGTCATAATCTTGGCGGCCAGTTGACGCCACCAAAACGTGAAACAATGCGACCTGCTGTGTGGCAAGTTGCGCCGTCTTGTTGGAACCGCATGTTGTGCACATCAATATCTTCGATTTCGTGCTAGAAATAATCGGTTATCATATATATATTATATCTTTCACCATTGACTGTTACAATCTGACCCTGGTTGTTTTCAAAAAACTTAGGCCCAATGACACTGCCTGACTGCAATGCGCACCAAACATTCACTTTTTGGCCATGCAATGGTGTCTCATGAATCTTATGAGGATTTTCATCTGCCCATATGCGTCAATTTTGCTTACTAACACATCCAGAGAAGTGGAAATGTGCCTCATCAGAGAAGAAGATTTTCTTTGAAAAATCAGCATCAACTTCCTGTTCCAATTTTAACTCGTTGTTAGGTGGTTAAGCGATCCATTTCGTAAATGTGTTGTTGTTGGAAACTGACATTAGATACTTTAAAAACAAGTGCTTATCGACAGATGCTTGAGTTACAGTGCTGGTGCTGGCAACATAGTAAACTCAAATTGGATCACCATATATATAATTTTATTTCTAAAATAGTTTCAAAACATAAAAGCAACATTAGAAATTCCGACTAGAACACATAAATAAATTGAAAAAGTAAATATAAAACAAAATTTTATTCAACAAGAGTTTTTATATCTTACAGAAATAACTTTGCTACTACAATTTCTTTGCTTAGAAGAATTTCTATTTGCATTACATTTGTTTATCTTTCGAAGTTAGAAAATAGCAAAAGTACTAACCTAAGATTTTGGGAAAACAGCACCTGGTTTATGAAACATTCATAATATTATCATATTATCAGGATATGAATAACTAATGGGTTGATAATATGATAGGAAATTGATTCACAAGTTTTCTTCTTCAAAAATGATTTTCTCTAATTATTTTCATACCACTGTGTTCAAAAAGTAAGGTGAATTTTTAATTTGAACTTCCCGCGTTAACCGAATCGAACATATGAATTTTTTTGAAGTTGGTAGGACTGTCAGTGACATCTGTGATAAATTACATGTCAATATCATCATTAGTTTTTAGTTTACGCTTGGTTTTGTGAACATGCTTCAATGCGCGTAGCAATTCACGTTTGATCTCTTCAATCGATTTCAAAACGATTTCACCGGAGTGGTCTATTGAGCTTTGGGAACAGCCAGAAGTCACACGGTGCTAAATCAGGCGAATACAGTGGTTGTGGAGCGACATGAGTGGAGTTTTTGGCGAAAAACTCACGCTCTTTTTCGAAAAAATTGAGAAATTTTGGCACCAAATGCGATTTGACTCCTCTGAGGCACAAATGATCCTTCAAAATTACTTGCACTGATCCAATTGATATTGCAAGCATGTCGGCAAGGTCTCAAATTGTTAATCGACAATTTTCGAGCACCAATTCTTTGATTTTCTTGATGTGTTGCTCATCAATTGACGTCGATGGTCGTCCAGAGCGTTCCAAGTTATCAACACGTTCTCTGCCTTCTTTGAAGTCTTTGGAGCACTTGTAAACATTTTTCTGTGACATAGTCTCGTCACCGAAAGCCCTTTGTAACATTCGATACGTTTCAGTGGCGACGTTTCTTTGCTCAACAAAATTCGACATCGTAAAAATCGCCAAATTCACTTTTCTTTGTTCACAAAACCAAGCATAAACTAAAAACTAATGATGATATTAACATGTAATTTGTCACAGATGTCACTAACAGTCCTACCAACTCATTTGTCCGGTTCGGTTAACGCGGGAAGTTTAAATTAAAAATTCACCTTATTTTTTGAACACATTCTTACTCGATAACGTAACTTCATGCATTTAAAAGAAAATTTCTATATATGAAAAAGAAAATTAGAAAATATCACTAAAATCTTGAAATTTGTATTAATTGAAATTTTTTGGTCGATTAGAAATGTAAAAATAAAACAAAAAAAAAAACCAGTTAGAAAAACAAATAATGTCAATTGGGTTTTGGTGGAGGTGGAGGTGAAAGTAATGCCAACGAAAGTATGAAAATATATAGTGAAAACGAGATCCACTAATTACTTGACTAGTAAAACGAACATTTTAATTGGTTGGGAGTTTCGGGATTTTTCTCTAATATTCACATCATGATTTCTGTTCTAAAGTTTTGCGCCACGGTTTGTGATTGCTGTTACACTAATTGGACAAATGTTGTAGGTATGTCCATATATTTACATTACAGGTGGATTCAATGCTATATATTTTGTATATTTTACTTTTTTTAATATCATCTCTTCCATTTCGAAACGTGGAAAATTTAATGATTTTATGAAAATATATTAGAAACTCTAGAATTAGACAGATTTCGAAATTAATTTCATCCTTTAATAATTTTATAAATTTAGATGGACAGTTTTGAAATATTTGTTAGGAATATTTCAGGAATAGTTTGAGTCCAATTTTATTAGGTCTTAATTACGTGCGGTTAGATAGTATACAGTAGGATAGAATTCTAGTTACTAGTTTACCAGTTAAATTTCATAATGGTAAAACTGGCTTATTGGACGAAAGTTTAATTAAAACTAGAACTAATAGTTAATTACTAGATCTATAGTTAAATCTAGTAATATTGAAAAATTTTGTTTGTTAATGTATAGTATTGACGAAAGGGATTTGATTGGACAAGTACAGGTTTATGTAAACATTTTAACTAGATATTCCTGATTAATTCGTTAGATTGCTATTTTTTTTTTATTAGAAATCTATTTAATTCTTTAATTATGATTTTAGATAAGCCTTAAGCTCGTTGTCAGGTCACGAATTACGTTCTTAGAAACCTTGGTAAATTCGACCTTGTTCAGGATCGTATTTAGGATCCGTATGCCCCTAGGCTGAACCTATGTGGGGCTTACCTTAATGAAACGAATGTTGCGCTTTCTATTATGTGGCGAAGATTCTGGTCAATTTTGGGCTAATTGGTAAAAAATTATAATAGAATATGTTTTACATGAAAAATGTGGTCGATAAATACTTGAAAATGTCCTTTCCATCATTTATTAAAAGATTTTTTTTTGTTATATTATTTTAATTATATTTATTTTGTGGTGCGAGCCCCTAGGCTGCAAGCTAGTTAGCGTGCCCTTAATTAAAGCCCTGACCTTATTACCTTGCCAAAGAATCATATAATATATTTATAGCGGTATGGAACATACCGAAGTACACCTAATTGTTTTTTTTACATGGTAGATACGCTCCTCAGAAATTCGTGGAAAAAAAAAGTGGAAAAATAATAAGATTCCTATAGTAAAATTGGGGATACTTTCCATATTATTTGAAAACCGTGTAAGATGAAGTAAAAGATTATATTTACTTTAAAAACCATGTGAAAAAAATGCTGAAAACTTTAAATATGAAGATAAAAATACCTTTTTCACTGCTTAGGGTGAGAAATCTACAAATATAATTGATAGGACTATGTATGACTGATAAAACGATCAATTGATTAAGTATTATGAGCTAATAAGCTTAACTAATTCAATGTTTCAATATGCTATGTAAATCTCATATGGTAGATAAGAGCTATCGAATAAGAAGGATCCCCAGTAACTATTACCAAAAAGCATACAATAATGAGAGTTTCCAATTTAGATTCTGATTTGAGCTTTAATCGTACCAACAATTTATATACAAAAAAGTACATGTGCTACTAAATTATAGCAGTACTCAGTACTCCTTAATTTTTGAAGTGTACTTAAAATGTGATTTTTTGGTACGTTGGTACCAAAGATTGCAATTTGTACCAGACCCCTTATGGTCACGTGCATAATTATAAGACAATGACTTTGAAATCGTATTAGTTCAAATTAATTTTCCAAAAGGGAAGACTTTTTTGAACCGTGTAACTTCAAATTCTTTTACAAAAAATCCGAGTACGGAGGTTAAAGATTTCGGATGATCCTAAATTTTAACAAGATTGGAATTTACATCTGTAATTTTAAGATTCGTATATACATTATCGGATTCTGATTTTGGGAGGAAGAAAAAAAGGGAATTTTGATATTTTAGTATTGATTTAAATATATGGTTTTGGTTTGTTTAGAGTTTCTTTATCGATTCTAGGAATTTACTCAGAAATTTAATCAATTTCTTTCCTCTCACGTATATATGTACCTACACTAATCGGTTTTACACCCGTTTCATAAATTCGGACCTTAAATCTGTCGTATATACGTAGTAATAGTTTGAAGCTTATACGATTCAGCATGAATGAAACTAGCTTCTAACAACAGATATCCATTAGTGCAACATAACGTCGATTGAGTGATTTTTGGAGTGTTTTTTGTTTTTATGAATTCTATCACATTGGAATCTGTAAACTATTGAAAGATGATATATTCTGTATGTCCTCATAATTTCATTTTAGTAATAGACTTTTCTCTTTAAAATGTAAATTGCTTATATACTATATGTACATATTTAAATCCTATACGAAATCTAATTCGCCATAAACTTTGTTTCGGAATTTTTGAAATACTTTTCAAGTTAAGGAATGTATATCGTTTCCATTTTTTTTTGTTTCTAAATAAAAACAATATATATTTATTTCGTATAATGTATACTAATGCTAAAAAATATATTTCAATTTTCAATGCATTTTTATTCAACTTGAAGTAATTTTGAGATTTTGAAAGGATTTTGTAAAAAAAAGTTGTTGAAAAGTTTTATGTTGGGAACAAGGAAAAAAAAAATTTCGATTTTTAAAAAAAGTTTTTAGTTTGATTTTACAATTTTCTATGTTTTTTTTTCTTTTTTTTAAAACTTTATATAACTTCGTTCGTATAATATAAAATAGTATATTATGAAAATTTTAAAAAATATATAACTATATACGTAGGCAGTCAGAAAACTTGTCGGGCTAACGCATAGATGGCTTTAGAAACTGCCAACTGTTAACGGCAAAAAATAATAAGAACACTCGAAAGCCCTGAATGTAGTAAATGTAGACGCATCAGCTTTCAAGTAGCTCACCGTCGAGGTAGGATACACTTTGTGATCTGGTAACATAGAAACTGGTTAGTCAGTATATCCGATTTAATCTATCGATAATCGTCGAGGAGTGTAGTCGCGTGCAAGTGAGTGAAACTGTTCCAATGAGTGTGTTTCAGAATCGAGATAGACCGGGTACAGTTCTACATGGGATCCGGCGGTGAGTTTGGCCGCCAACGATAAAAGAGAAGATTTAATTTTAGATTAGTAAAGTGTATGAAAATAGTGACGTTAACATATGGATGTTAGCTAAACCATAATTGTATTCAAAAAAGGCATATCCGATGTAAACTCATGAAATTTTTTTTTTGATCTGCCAAGTCATTCGAGTAGTAGAATCTGTTTAGTATTGATGTGTCATTGGTTTTTTCAAAATGGAAAGATTGAATATCTTACAGTGATTTAATTCTTTGTTTTGTATGGTTTAACACTGACAGAAATTCATTCGAAATTGTTAATAGTGTATAAGGATGTATCACCTTCACTTTCCACTGTGAAAAAATTGGCATGATAAAAGACCTACTTTAAAGAAGAAGAAAATCGTTTTCCATCAAGACACTGAACGTGTTCGCACAAGTGTTTTGACGATGGTAAAATTCAACGAATTAAAGTATTAATTGCTTGAACATCCAGATTTGGCTCCCTACGTCTATTATCTGTTTCCTAACCTGAAATTCTTGATTGGAAAGCATTTTAAATCAAATGACCCGAATGAGGCGATTGCAGTCGTGGATGAATATTTTGCAGCACTACCAGAATCACATTTTAATGATGGTATTGAATTATTGGAAAAGCGTTGAGATAAATGCATTGAAGTTTCAGGAGATTGTATTGAAAAATATAACATTATTCACGGTATAAAAAATTTTCTTTTATTGTTTGGCCGAGAAATTTTTTAGGCTCCCCTCGTACATAAAAATTCCTGGTATTATAATGGAAATAAATTTAATAGAATTTAATAGAAAAATTTCGCTTAAAATTCTATAATTTTTAAATTTTCTGTTTAACGAATTATTTTTTATTAGTTTGATCATCATTTTATATGTAACAATAAAATATCAATCCAATAAAAACATGTAAAAATTTATTTTCATTTCGAACGTTGAACATAAAATCCTGGTCAACTGGAACTTTCTCCTTGTCGTAAATCTCTGGTCAGTTGGTTTTTTAGGGACACGTTAATTTAACAGAACAACGAATTGATTCGAATAAACTGTAATGAAAGTGAACCACTTGTACATAATTTATTCGATTCAATTTATATACATATCAGATTTCGATACGATTTTATGAAAGATTGATTTTTGAATAATATTTGATCAGATTTCAGTTTTAGAATATTACTAAATTGATAATTTTGTGTTCAACAAACATGTTTAGATACATACCATACTCTTTGTTGTATCTGGTTTTATATCGTTGTAAAATTGTATCTTTTTACATCAAAAATGGAACGAAAATCAAGTTACTTCACTGAAGTTTATGTCAAGACAAATGATTTTTGCATTCAATTTTTGTAAGAGAAATACATTACACTTTTAAACCGATCCTAATAATAGGGCGGCCGCATTGCTAAAATACAGCAATATACAAAAATGACATCCGTATGTTGTGTAGTAAAAATTATTCACACTTTCACAATGCCACAAGTCCAGATAGAACGAAGAGTGAATACCCTTAATAAAAACTATATCGGTGTTCGGTTAAACAGTTTAAATTTCCACAGGCGATTGAAATGCACGCTACATATCATAAGTACCTCACAATTTGTTGTAATTATTGTTTGTTTATATAATCAGCCGCCTTTTTTAAACCTTGGAAATATATTGAATGTCCCAATAACATGTATACACAATTTGATGCCTAATAAATTCTATGCTTTTAAAGATATTACATTACATAGAATAAATATTAAGGCATACAAAATCATCTAAACTGGTCTAAATCTAACAATAGGTATATAGGCAGGCACATCCTTTATAATGAAATTATTGTACATATTTACATTTTTTCTGAATAACTTTGTTTAACCACAGACAAAAACCCAATAACATATTTCCATGCCTATTTTTCTCCTTAGAAAGAGCGTTAAAGCTCTCTAGTGCTTATAAGAAACAGTTGTTATTAGATTTGATATTTCCAATCAAACAGCAAAAAATGCTTAGTCGTGTAAATGATATTAGATGCACATTAGGTGTGTTCGAAATAAAAGCTCTGTTAATTTTCCTTGTTCGCTAGGGATTCAAATACACATGTATTTCGAGATCGCGGTGCTAACTTCGCTAAACTGTGTATAAACAACAACCAAAACACTAAACCAATAAAAAAAATTATCAAAGACACTATTCGATAAGCTTTTGTTTTTTTTATTTTCTTTAGCGGTAGAATAAGATTCTATTCTTCTTTTTCTCTCCGTTTCAATTTTACAAGATGCTAAATTTTCTATTCTTCGTTGTGAGTTATATTTAAATTAATTTATAAAATTATTTCCTTGAATATATTCGCCTAAAAGTATGCATATAATTAATTCTTTTACTTATGGAGAAAAACTATTTTATATAATAGAAGGATTCACTATAAATTCAATTATATTTTTTTTTATAATTTTTCTAAATTTGTGTTTTCATGGATAGAGGACAACAATATTTCAAACAAAAAAAATAGAGCTTTTATTCTACAGATGTATTGAGAACTATCTGGTACTCACAGCTTTGCTTCCATTATTTCTAGAATATGAAAGTAAATTTAATTTCAATTTGACTTCCGGAACCGGCCACATATCTTATCTTTTCAGTTGACCAGGTTTCATTAAAATCCGACTACTATTTACCGAATTTGGGAAGTTTTTATATTTCTTCTTCCTTGCAACCCCTTCGAAAGTCCAAATAAAATATACTCTAAGTTAGAAAGACATCTACAGATGTACCAAATTTTATTTAAATTGGTTCAGTAGTTTTTGAGTCTATAGAGGACTAAAAAACAAAAGAAAACAAACTTAATTATAGATTTATTATAGAAGATAAGATACTATATGTGGGAGTTCTTAAAACAAAAGCTTTTCCAAAATTTGTATGTAACAATTTTACCACGTATTCCTAATTTGTCTTTGGCTTCATTTTAGTGTTATAAGATAGGTTTTGTGGCCAATGCTGAGTACTTTGTCTTTTAGGTAAGTTCACAAGTTAAAGTCAAATACTGGTAAGTCAAGTGAATGTGAAGTGTCTATTAAGGACTATCTTTTCATTCCATATGTTTAGGAAAGTGGTAATAAACACCTATGTATATATAAATATGCCAAAGAAAATGTAAAGGTGCTCAACTGATACATTACGGGCACACTTGACGTCTGAACAATATTGGGTTATAGAATATTTGTATTAAAACTTTATTCGAAAACTCTGTATTCATTCTTTTTTCTCAAATCTAAAAGTCTTAAGGTTTTCAAAATAATTTTTTCCAAAGTAGTTTAATAACATAATAGCCACTTTACATAAATCGATAAAAAAATATTTTCCACGTAAATAGTTATACTTCATTTCAATGGAAATCTGATTCCTTTCGGATTTTTCAATATGGATTCATAATTTTATTTTTTCCTTTTTCATTTTCATCGACAATATTAAGTTTTCTTTTTCTTTTTTTTTACAATAGTATTGTTTGGGGCGTACTTGTAAATTATTATTTTTTTTTCAAGTATCGAAATTTTAATTGGAATTCAAAAAACGAAAACGCTAATTAAGCAAACAACTGAACAGAAATTAATTGCTTTTATAGTTTGGTAAGGGAGCAACAGCAACAGAATAGCATCTCTAACTAGATCTTATAGTGTATCATTGTACTTTATATAATTGCCTTCTCTAATTGGACTGAAATTTCACTTTTGTACTGTTTTTTTTTTCCATTTTCCGAAAATCATCTTCATCAGAATTTTAATTTCTAAAAAAAAAGAAAAGAAAATGTTTCTTTTATTGAAATTTTGTATTTCATACATTCTCATTTCAATAGAATAGAAATTATGAATATTTTATTGTTAATAATTTCTCTTGTATTAATAACGAACAAAGCAATTTAACTATTCCAGGTGGAAAATTAGCACAAACTTAATGCTTTTCGGAATAAAATAGTACAAACGAAAAAAAGAAAAACCATAAATTTTAATTATTATAAAATGCAATTTTATCAAATCTTAAATATATATTATGAAAAAGCACATATATGAGAGCTTAAGATCGTTAATTTCCTTCTATATTGATGAAAATTTATGTTAAACTTGTCAGTTTTCCAAAAAATTCAAAAATTTTTTTAATTAAAATACCATCTTTTTCTTTTTTTTTTGCTGCACACTTATTTAATATTCATAAATTATATATGCCAAGAAATTAATGTATCCTTTAAGAAAGAACTATTATTATTATATAAAAAGAAAAAAAACAAGGATATTCAGGATAAAATTGCAGAAAAATCATCTTAAAAACTGGGAATTTTTACCAGTTCTTAGCTTTTTCGGTATGTGCAATTCCTTTTTTTCTTGATACTTGGAACGCCTTATGACTATAAATAATTCCTCCACACAAAAAAAAAAAAAAAACTAGAAGAATATTTTATATACGTTGTTGAAAAGGAAAGAAAGCAGAAAAAAAAGGAAAGTTTTTGGGATATGAATGCTAACGGTCAGAACATTTAAGGAGGTACATACATATACATATATACATAACATTAATTCATATATATAGTTTTATTCAAGATAACTAGAAAGAAACGTTCTCTTGGGAATTCTGTAGGAGGAGATAAATTGCATTATATCCAAAGGAATATCTTTGCTGACATGAAAAGAGATGTCACAAATTTAATGGCGTGCAAAACGAAAGATGAGCTCATTACTGCGGCGTTTTATTTGAAATTGTCAAACAGGACGTGCATCACCTAGAGTTGTCTTCGTTGACCTTATAAGACTTTTGAAATCATATTTTATTCAATTTTGGAACACAAGATTATATTTTTCATGAAACTTATGAAACTATTATATATATTTAGATAATATAGTTTATCATTAGATATTGTACAAAAAAGTTCAGTAAGGAAATATATACATACAGGGTGATCTAACTTCAGGTTCCGAACTTTAAAATAAAATAAAACACGCAAATTTAACGAAATATACTTATTTTATTTTGTTTATTACAAATGTTATGTATTTCATTGATTATGAAAAATAATATTAATTAAATGACCTCCTCTGGATATTCTGCAGCAGCCGATCCTTTCGTGGTAATTTTCGATGACTTTTTCGTAAATTTCGGACGGTATCTCAGCAATTACTTGGTGGATGCTGTTTTTTAGATGCTCCAACGTTTTGGGTTTGTTGGTGTAGACACGACTTTTAACGTAACCAAAAAGAAATCCAATGGCGTTAAGTCGCATGATCTTGGTGGCCAGTTGACGGCACCAAAACGTGGAATAATGCGACCTGTGATATTTTCACGCAAAACATCCAGCTTTACACCTGCTGTGTGGCAAGTTGTAAGTTGTCTTCCACATCAAAATCTTCGATTTCGTGCCAGAAATAATCGGTTATTATTTGCCTACATCGCTCACCATTGACTGTTACAGTCTGACTTTGATCGTTTTCAAAAAAGTAAGGCGCAATGACGTCGCCTGACCATAATGCGCACCAAATAGTCATTTTTTGGCCATGTAATGGTGTCTCGTGAATCTTATGAGGATTTTCATCTGCCCATATGCGGCAACTTTGCTTATTAATACACCCAGAGAGGTGGAAATATGTCTCATCAGAGAAGAGGATTTTCTTTCAATACACAGTTCATACAGAATTGTTATTTCTCTAGAACAAATGAAGAATTTTAAAGCGATCCATTTCGTAAATGTGTTATTCCAAGCTAACATTTGACCCTTAAAGAACAAGTGCTTATGGACAGCTGCTTGATTTACAGTGCTGCGCCAACATAGTAAACTCAAATTGAATCACCCTATATAATTGAGAAAAGGCAAACTTCTACTAATAGACGAAGGATGAAAGAATGAAAATAAGCGACAATTTTAATATGATGAAAAATTTCTGTAGATTAACACTGAAGAAAATCGATGGACATTAAAGAAAATTGAGTTAATCTTTTTAATAAAGTCAAAAAAAAAAAACAAAAAATTTTCAAAGAGTTTAATGGATTTTTCCGCGTATATAAATACTTTCGGAAACTCTTCTATATAAGAACTTCTATCTTAATAGAATACTCTCGTACTTATCCTTTAAATTTGATTTTCAAAAATAATTAAAGGGTCTGCTCATTATTAAATTAAATTCACCAGTTTCTGATTTACTCACTTTCATCTTAATATAATAATTTTTTTGGAAAATCCTCAGCTAAACATTCTCAACTTTATGTTTACCCACAAAACGGCCACGTATTGTAGAAAAATGACTCTGGGGGTGTGCTGTAAACAAATATAACCCTTGAGTTTTATTTAATTTTTTTTTTTTTTTAAAAAGTTTTTAATTAAGAGTAATGATTTCAATGTAAAAAAAAAAAGGGAAGTAGGCACTTATATACTAGAAATATATTTCCTTTTAATTAACACGACGAAGTTTCTGAAGATATTTTTAATTATTAGAAATATTGAAAGAGCATATTTTCCAAGGTATACTTGTATAAATATTTAGCCAATATTTTCTAAAGAAGATTTACTTCAAACTTTCGTATTTAGTAATATTCTTATTCAATTATTAATGGATTCTTTTTTTCCAGATGTGATTTCTGAATACTCCTCTTTCGAAAATTTAATATTTGAAAATTTAATTATTATTCTATAAGAAAAAACAAAAAGGTTGTTGTTAACAAATGAATTAATAAAAATCAACAAAATACATATATAATCATAACAAAAATTTAATTTAGGATTCTTCTAAAGAGTGTCATCTGTTGTAGAAATTTCGAAAGTTCAAAATTATTGGAGTAAATCTTTTCAATTTCGAATATTTTAATAAAGAAAAGTTATTATTATTATTATTTTGATTTTTAATTAAATTAAAGTAGATCGGGAATTTCTTTTTGAGCTATAAATTGGGATTTTTTAAAGGATACTAGAAGCCCCTGTGTCTGTGCAACTCGTATTTTACCACGCTTTTATTAACTCGCTTTCTTGTTTGTTTGTCTGTTTGTCCAGTACAAATCTTGCAATCGATTTTTAACTAACTTCCCGGCTAGCTAGTCATTTGAAATTTTTAGAATAGCTCAGAACACGATGACAATGCATTCTTTTCATCTTTTTAGCCATCTTTAAGCAAAATTGAATTCATTTTCAGTAAATTTTGTTTTATATGGAAAGTTAGTTTGGAAAAAAAAATTTTTAAAAAAGTATTTATTAATAAATAGGATTGTCTAGTTTATACGATTCAACAGAAAATTTAAAAACGCGGTATATAAAAAGTTATTTTTATCTTTTATCTAAATTGAAAAAGATAATAGTTGGTCAGAGCAAAATTTTACATTGAATACAGCAACAACATACACCCTCTTTTACTTGGACCAGAAAATTCCTTGTCCATTAGATTACTCTGTTTTGTGCTTTTGGTACTTCAAAGTTGTCCCCATGATGATTATGATAGTTTTTGTTTGAATACATGAAAAGGTATAAATTGAAAAACCTTTAAATTTGCATTTGCATTTGAAATGGTATCAGCTATACTATAGTATCGATACCAGAGTATGAATACTATACGTGTGTCTCCCATATTAGCTGGGCTTGATCCTAAGTTATTTTTTAGTTAACTGTATTAACGAACGGAACTCTGACTGGTTTAATAAAATAATTGCCTGATTTTAGTTTCCAAAATTTAATCACGTTGGAATTGTATAATTTAATAAGGGTTAAAAGAATGATAAATTAAAATTAATGTTGAAATGAGTTTGTTTCATAAACTGACTTGAGGCCATTCCATATAAAACAAGAAATGAAAATGGTCATTTTTCTATGAAATGATTTACCATAAATCCAACTTTTCCAGGTTTCAAAGATAATGACCAAAGAGATATAATAATTGAACTTAGTTTTGTTTCAATTAGCATCTGTTTTCCATACATTCAATTCGAGGTTTTATATTTTCCTCTATCAGCCGATGCGAGGAATTATTAGCTTGATAACCGTTGGCTGAAAAACTTTTCAGTGATTATAAATAACTAATTCGTTGCAGTTCTGTTTCAGGTTTACTTAGAAGGGTTACAATTGCACGCTTTGGAAAGGTTTCTTTGCAACCAAGAATTATACTTTCAACATTTAAGGTCCAAACAGAATGATGGATCCGCGAGGGATTCACGATGCATTAACATTTTAAATGTATACGTTTTCAATTAGACTGCACAGAAAGCGTCGAATCCAAGACGGTCTATTTTTAATACAATCTGAGAACTGAAAACCGTAAATCCGTCATGTATCCGTAATTCTGTTTCCCGCATTACGTTTTTCTTTACTGAAAAATATTGAACTGATGAATTCATA
This sequence comes from Xylophagus ater, assembly GCA_963422695.1. NCBI lineage: Eukaryota > Metazoa > Arthropoda > Insecta > Diptera > Xylophagidae > Xylophagus > Xylophagus ater. Next base: position 12,513,052 of record OY730484.1, on the reverse strand, counting down.
ACGTGTGTAAGGATAGTTTCTAAGAAATCCTTTAATCGCTTAAAAGTATCTTTTCTGAAAGTTTCTTCGCAACTTCGGTTTTATTTTACTGCTTGTAATCGTTTGGAGTAAGCGATCGAGAAGATGAAAAAGCTACCATTTCTGGTATCGTTATCGTTATCTGGGATATGAGTATATGTATCTGGAATTTGAAAAGTTTCTCGTTAAAAAAAAAAAAAAAAATAAACTATCATATCGTTGTGAAATTTAAATACAAATGATATGATGTACTTGCCTTAAGTATATAAACTCTTGTTATATTAATTAAGTAGATGTACATTTGGATAAATCGCGCTTATATACGAATTTGAAGAACTAAGTCTTGCAGAAAGTTGTGTATTGTGTCGATTCGAAATAAGAAATATCTCCATCGTTCTACGACTAAGGCTCCAAAAGTTTCCCTGGATTATTTCTGAAACGGTTTATTGGATTGGAAAATTTACTGATTAAAAGTTGGAGAATATGAAATTTCCTATAATTTGAATTTATAATATGTTGCATAATCTTTTTAAGAAATAACATGGAACCATTTAGATTTAACTTTCTTAATTGTTATTTCTATTATATCAAAAATATGTTTTGTAAAGATGTAGAGACGAAAATTCAACAATCCAGTAAACCGATTGGGAAATAGGCTGGAAAAATGTTCTGGACTTATCCTAGTAGCGGATTATGATAGCATGAAGCCCTTGCAAATTTATATATTTAGTAACCCTAAATTTTTTTTTACTTTTAAATTTACAGGTCGATTCTTGCTCAGAATTCTGTAGCTTAACTAAGTTAGCCATACATTTTTGCGCCTGCAATCTGTCCCTAATAATATCTATGCGGAGGGACAGGGCTGTAGGGCTAATAGAGACCATTTTTTTTTAGCAAACTGGTGTTTTTTCTAATTTTAAAATAGGAACTAAAAAACTGTGTATTTAAAATTTTTATAAATCTCATAAGCTTTACTTTACCAGATTTTATCTCTTCATAAAACCGACTTATTGTGTAGTTTTGATTGCGCCTAAAATTAGGTGACCTATGCCTATGGTGTAATATGCCGCTGCCTTAACTATTGAAAGAAGGAAATATTTTATTTTGATCAAAAAAGTTGTATAGGTCATTATTTTTATATTTCGGGAAACACTAAATTCAATCCACTCTAATCTTGAACTCCATATCTTTATTAACTTTTCAGAATTAAGAAAAACAGAGTATGACGGATATTTTGCTGTGCCCTGCTAATCCATAGGTAGTATACAGTTGCGTGCTACCCCTCTAGTTCGAATGCTATAGAATGATAACACTTTTTATTTATGTGATTTTAGTGTATAAACTTTTATTTACAATTATTTCTGCGTTAACAATTAGTCTTAAAAATATTTGTCTTTCAATAATTAATTATTACAAAATTAATTTATCACAGATTATTTAAAAATACACAATCACTATTTCCAATAATTTATCACAATTTTTACTCTTAGATGCAGAGCTACTGTTCTGCGCTAGGCTCAAATAAATATTTGAAACATACAATTTGACTTTTCGATTTGAACTGATTTTATGTTCGATTCTCGTTAGCTATTCCAATTTGTGGAAATGCCTAAATTATTTTTCTGTGTTTCGTGTAGTGTTTTCTAGGTTTTTTCTTTTATTAAGAAAACCTAGAAAAAGTAGTGAATTTGTGTATAGTGTTTTTCTAGAAATGCTCTATGACTTCTTTTTACTTAATAAAAGAAATCATAGAACATAGTGCAATACTATTGGTCATTTTAACGTTTGTGTTACTACCTATATACTATCCATGATTTCAGGTACATACGTGACGGCGATCTCAAATGCTGAGCTGGGCTAAATTGCCTCAACGCAAATATTCATGATCCAGGAACATATTATTTTACATTCGTATTTTTTATTCTCAATATTTATAATTTAAATATTATTGCTATAAAAGCGAAATAACTCAAATTTAATAATGGTATTAATTTTTTTATTATAGAATAGCAGAAAAAAAAACCGACAAAATTTTTCTTATAAATTTTTAATTTATTTAATTTGACATAAGAAGATCAAATAGCTGTAAAAGTGTTGATTATACAATTTTCCATGTTATACGTTTTTCCTCCATATTACATTATATTACATTTTCTTCTTGGTGTGGAAAAATTGTCATATTTTTCCTTTTTTATAATATTGGCAAAAAAAAAACGAAAGAAACTGGAGAAAGGAAACCGTTTACATGTTATACCTTTCACTTAGGATATGTGTAGTTTTTTCTTCTTTTTTTTTGGTTTCTTGCGGATGCATTCATTTCATATGTGAAATATTCGCCCGTTTTATGGCGTTAACGGAATTGAGTCATAATCATATTTTCTTGAACGTGTGACCTCGTTTAATTTTATTATCATGCTATAAAATTTTAGATCGGTACATATAGAAGCCCTTTATCGAGTTTACGTATCCCATATAAGAAGGCTCTTTCTTGGGATATAACCCAGCCTCAATGTAATTTATTTTATACTTTTCTTTTTGGTCAATGTTTTTCTTTTTTTTTTTACGAATTACAACTAAAATTAGAATAATAAATAAAATTTTAAATATTAATTTAAAAAGAATAAAAAAAAAATTTGTTTGAAAATATTATAGAAATTTCAAATCGAGAAATTTGGGCTCGTATTAATAAATCTATCGAAAAAAATTTGCCAAAACCAATATGTTTTCCTGCAGAAGTTTGTTTGTTCTTCTTCCTATATATGAAATTCCAATAAGTCATTCGTTATAAGGAATTAAATAAAAGTTTTCTCAGTTCAAGTAAAAGTCAAAAACTTGTGCATTGGCGTTTACCACATCCTTCATTCGGGAGACTGGTTCATTCATCCCGTAGCCTGTCCGTTGGAAACTGATTTTGAACAAAACCACGGATCTCAGTCAACAAGGTGCATTTTGCTTAAAATATTGAGAGCATCAAAGGCCTCATTAAAAATTTGATAAACGAAAATTACATCTTCCACTTCTCGCCACTTTTCCAGAGAATGCAAACTTAACAACTTCAGATTATCATTGTAAGGTGGCAACAATAGAGAATTATTCCATGATATGTTACGCAAAGCAAAACGTAAAAACTTATGTTGTACTGATTCCAGTATGTTGATATGGACTCTGTGGTGCGGGGACCACATCTCACTCGCATATTCCTTAATTCCATAACTCCATAATTGGTGTTATGAAAGCAATATAAAGTGATTAAGTCACATACGAGTTAAAAAACTCCTAGGACCACCGCTTTATATTGCCCCGAGTCGAATTGGCTTTATGAACCACGGAGTCAAAGTGACGACTACACATATACAACTTCAAATGTAGTTACAAAAATAACATATAACCTATTGATGACTTATTACCGCAGGGTATAAAACATGTCAATATTTCAAAATCTCGCTTTTAATTCAGTACAAATATAATACTTCCTTTCCAACCAACATAATATATATATGCTTTCCTTATATCTATATATTATTAATTTAAAGTTGTAATTATCTTTTATCTAATGAAATAAGTACCTGTTTTCTGGTATATTTTGAATTAGAAATTTGAGTATAATTTGTTAAATTACATTATATACGCCTATATCCGAATATTGCTTAAACAAAACATCACCTTATCGTTTTCAGTTTCTCATATTTCAAAAATAATTAGACATTACTATGTTCTACACTGAAATGTGTCCAAATTGTGAACATAGAACAAATGATGAGGGATGTGGGATGACGGTGTGTTTAGAGATGTTAGATAATATTATTCCCACCATATATATAAATACATATATATAAAACAGGAGACAAATTTTGGTAATTTCATGAGATCTGATTTCTCTTTGAGAAAATCCGTAGACATTCCTATTTTTTTGTTAGATACTATATTTTCTTTACACACCATCGTCACAAATTGTTGTTAAATATTCTTGGTACATATTTAGATATATATATGCATGGAAAGAACGTCACATAAATCGCGTTTTAATTAAATTTCACTTCTACGACACCTGATTCTACTTTCCAAAGAAAAAAAAAAAAAACTTAAGAGACGGCATAGGTACCAAAAAAATGAACAAAAAAGGAAGAAAATTTTTATATAATAATGAAGAAAGCACGACGATATGAAAGATGTAAAAACAAGAAGCAGGAAAAAAAAAATTGGCTGCTTCCTAAAAAAACCGTACTGAAGCTTATTTTCAAATTAACACTTTTAATTATTTTAAATTCGAAGAAACTTTTTGGCTGCTACACGTTCATGTACCACGAAAAAACGAAGAACTTTCTTATACATTCCACTAAAAAATAGAAACTTTAATATAAAGCTTAAAAGGGAAATAAACACAAGATATATAAATGAAGAGAATAGAAAAGAAAAATATTGCATATAATTTAATCTTATCTTTTGAAATGGAAAAATATCGTTCGGATGTGATAAATTCTTACATGTTTTCTCTTTCCTGGGAAAATCGCTATTTAATTATATGAATATAATCCAAATTTATTAAAAACTATTTGAGTGGCTTTTCTTTTTATCTTTTGCCATTTATGTAAAATTGTACAGTTTTAAAGGTTTTTGTGCTTTCAAGGAGAAAGGATTTAAAGTCGAACAAGTGCCTAATTTTGGAAATTAGGTCAAATTGCCTAGAAAGTACAAAGTTAATTTTATTAGAATTTATTTTAAATTTTTAAATCAGTATGGATTAATGTTTAAGAAGCTTTTAGCGTCTACTTATTTCTTTAAGATAACAGACTATCTTGAGACGTCCAAAACTAGGTAATAATTCAAAAAAATGAGATGGTGTGTAAAAATAAATGATTTACTAGAAACATTTAGTACTAGTATTATAGTTTGACGTGATTACAGTTGAAATTTGATCCAAAGATATTTGAAATGGCCAATTTATAAGCTTTCTCCGGAAGCTATATGCTGCAAATCCGCTTCGACGGTGTACTTGGGTTTGACCATATTAAAAATCGAGAGAAATGCACTGAAACCCTGAAAAATTTAGGCTTGAATTGTTCAGAGCGAAGTAAGAGTAATAATAAAGTAGCCCAACTTCCTGTTCCTGCCATGTTGACATTCTTACCGGTTTCGACTGGAAATATGCTAGAATAAGGGAGCAACATTTTCAAACAATTTCTATCCTCTGCGGAAATTTATATACCAATGTAGAAATGTTAGAAAAATATAAGAGTTTAGGAGTTTGTGGTGTCATGTCATGTGCTCAATCTTAAGTTTTTAAAAAAATTGCATTCTTCCTTTTCCTGATACATTTTGACTTTGAAAAATGGCCCGTGTTCTTTTGCACTAATTTCCACGTGAATTTTACTTTGGTTTTTTTTTAAATACTTTGTTCTGATTGGTGTAATTGCTTATTTGCTAGCTTTGTGTATTTTATAATCACTCATACTTCGGTTCAGAGGAAGCGAACGAGAAGATAAAACAGTCACCATTGCTCCTGTATACCATAGCTTTGTATCGAACGAAATCTCATCAACAAAATGCTATAAATTAGTCGGTTTTTTAATTTTGACTTGGCTCAAACTATATCTCAAGATTTCTAACTTTAAGAAAATGTAAAAAAGATCTCTGTTTAATATGTTTTTTTTTTAAAGAATTTTATTCCACGAAACATAATTTGATAATAATGTTTGATGTGCGTTTAAACCACATTTGATGATATATGACAAAAGATATTGGTGCATCAAGTTCCTGCATCCAAATTGATGCAGTAATTGCCTTTTAAATCGAAGAATTCAAATTTGATTCGATTAATTAATACAGCAGTGTAAATTCATTGATATAGTGAAATTGAAATGGCAAATTAAAGGACATTTACTTATTTGAAATATTAAATAAAGATTTTAAATTCAATTAAATTTATGCATAGAAATACACCTGATAGACGGCACCATTTTGATGAGCATATAAGTTTATATTAAAGTTAAAACTTGTTATCTAAAGAAAATTTCCAAAATAAGAACAACTTTTCCTAAGAAATTTCCCGTAGAACTTGAATGCAAAGTGTTGCATTATGGAAACAAATAGTTGTAGACCAATTAAAGTTATTTTAAAAACATTTTAATATAATTTGTGAGAATTTGAAAGTTTACTAACTATATGTTAAAACATCTATCAAAAAAGATTTCTCCTCTTTTGAATGACAGTTTTTCTTCTTTTTCTTTTTTTTTGGAGGCAACATATGATACACATATGGTGTTTCACATCGAATCCAAAAAAAAAAAAAATTATGATAGTATCACCGAATTTATTTTCTAAGTATAAAGATTTTTTGCTAGATTTATAATCAATCCTTTTTTTCCCCTCTTCCAAGGGATGCGAACATATAGCATACGATAACATCGACATAAAAGCTTATGGTTTTTAGTTCACAAATCCAGCATAACCTTTAGCACAACTGTTTCCAATCATAAATCTATATGGGATTAGATTTATTCTAAAAAAAAAAAATTCCCAATGAAATTGTTTGTTTTCTATCTTTATTTTATAAAAAATTACTAAATATTATCTGAGAAGTGTTTGGCGATTTTTATTACGGGCCTATAGTTTTTTTGAATGTTAACAGAAAAAAATGTATATTAACTGAAAATAGGCCTATAGCCAATTTTTTGATGTCCTATGATAGAAATGGGATTGGTAGTTAACATATCTATGTAGGAAAAAGGATAAGGGTAAAGTAAAACACTTTATTTCAATGAACGAAACTTCTTTTTATTTATAGTTTCCCTAGCCACGATCGAATCTAGACTACTTGACTCAAGTTCGTCATCTTCTTTCTTCACTTCTACCTTTTTCTTATATCAATGTCATGCAGGCATCTTATCTGCATAACTATTGTTTGCTCTAGTGCTAGTTTAAATATCTATCGTCATGTAGGTATCTTATCTACATGACTCATATTTAATTTAGACTTCTGCTTAGTCTTATGTTAAGTCATCATCTTCTTAACATAAGACTACCATGTAGGCATCTTATCTACATGATTCATCTTTATCTAGGACTTGTTTGGAATCTTACCATGCAGCTTTGTCTACACGGTTGCAGTCGCAGTAGTCCTTTATTTAATGAATCAAGTTCCTTAGTCATCCTACATCTATAGTTCAGTGAATTAAAAATAATAATATTTCATCGTTTTGTCTGCATAACTCTGTTTCTTCATTTTTAAATTTGCTCTAATTGGCAGGTATCCTAGGCCCTTATAGTATAAATCTATCCTGTAAATTTTATTCCAATCGGTACATTAGTTTTTAAAAATACATAAAAAGAGCGTTATGAACAGGCTTCTTTTCTCCTATGATTATTTCGTTCTCCTTGGACCGATTTTATTGAAATTTAGAAGAATATTGTCATTTTATGTAGTCAACGTGTATACTTTACGTATAAACTTTCTGGTCATACTGGCTTTTGGATTATAACTGGCCGATTGTGCTGAAATGTAATACCAAATCGAGTTAATGAATAAGTATCCCATATTGTAAAATTCATCCAAGTCGGAATTGTTTTGAAATATCTTGAACACGGACGGACGGACGGACGGACGGAATGGCGGACATGCATGAATCGATATAATTTTCGATTTTCTACACACAGCCTTGATGAATTTTTCTATGCGTTACAAATGTAGTGACAAAACTAATATACCCTCTGGTAGTACCTACCGTAGGGCATAAAAATTTCGTTATATATATAGATACGATCAGTAGGAAAATATTTTTTTTTAGTTTTGGTATATTGAGTAGAAAAAATTATTAATTGATTCTTAAAAGAATAACAATTAATGATATTGCATGGAGTGGGGAAAGGACGAGATTTTGCGTGTTATTTGCTTATTAATCAATGATTAATATCAATGGATATATAAAGTTCATTCTACTTGTTGGGCAACGTAAAAAACCCAAATCAAATGTGTACAATTAAATTTTTTAGTTCTAATATTATTTATCGAATACAATCTCCTCCCTCCTTCACATGGCATTTACCTGCACCCCCCAATATTATGAGTTATTTCACTTCATTTCGAATTAAATCCAATCAAAATATCTTAGCACATTCCATTTTAAGACCAGGAAAATTACTTAAATATTCCAAAAACCATATTTTAAATGCAATTATTTGGTTAAATTCTTATACAAAAGGATAAATAACTGAATTTATGCCTAATTAAGTTGTTCTAAAATATTTTGTGGTTTTAATTTAAATTAATATTTATGATTTATTATATATATATATATATAGAGGTCTACAAGATTATATAAAGGATTGAAGAGTCTATATAGTGACTGCCTAAAACTAAAATACGGTATAAACGAGACACAAATGAGAAAAACTTGGTGAAAAAAAATTTGAATTGCAAAATAGGATAGCTCAGAAGATCAGAAAGTTGGAACCAATTAAAATTGACTAAGAGAAAATTCATTCTCATGGGGGTTTTCCGGAAAAGTAATAGTCAAGAGGAGTTTTTTTTCGTTTTTGGTAGACATTATAAAAAAAAAAAATGTTAGGTACGAGAGTATCAGTTTGTATAAATACGGAAGGAAATAGAATTATTTTGAATATGGAAATTATAGAATATATTTGAAAGGAAATATTTTAAAGTATAATATTATCAAAGAGTTTCCCGGCGAAGTTAGAAAATCCTCTTTAACCCTAGATTTTGATTGATTTTTTTTCATTAGTCGTCATTTTTTTTTTGGTTATATTAAATTTGTTCAAGAATTTAAGAATATTATCTAAACTTTTAGTTCAATAAAAAGAGAAAGTTATAAATTTTGTTAATTTAAATTTGATACCATATGCTGGCTGGGACATTTGTTACACAACGTCACCATCACCGTCACCCGACACTAAAACGGTGACATAGATAATCGAAAGATTTTTGATACACGATAACCCAAAAATATGTTGACTGATTTTAATGAAATTTTAAATGTATATCCGCCTGTTTTTAATCCAATTTGGTTTCATATTTGAGCAGAGTTGGTAAAGCTGAAATGAAGTTATAAGGTTTCTTTTCGTTTTTCCAATTTAATTGAAAAGTTTTACAATTATTTATTTCATTTAAATTCTTACATCTATAAAAGTTCAAAAATGTTCCTTTGTTAGATAAAGGCTATATCATTCAACGTATCCGCACCAAGTTTGGCATGTATATTTTTCGGTACCATAGAGAGAACACTCCACTCGGTAAGGAAGCGGTATGGGCGGTAAAAATAGAAAAACCTTATTAATTTGGTTAATACCCGCTGAATTTTTATGAAACTTGGAATACGTATTCTGGATAGTATATGCTTCCACCCGTTAGGTGGCTATGGGAAGAAAAATAGAAAAGTATCCTAATTCGGTCAGAACCGGGCAGATTTTCATGGAACTTGGAATGTATGTTGATAGACAAATTTAAGAACTGTGATATATCTCCGGAGGATTTATTCATAGTAGCATTGCAGTTGCATTATGTATTTACATTGGTCTGATTATTTAATCAGGCCAATAAATCTACATTTTAGTTCCTAGGATCATTGTTTGTATCACTCTGTACTGCTCAACTTGACTTCTTTGAAAAAAAGTTTCAAAATACCCCTAAATTAGGCTGATTCAAAGTTATGTCGAAAAATATTATGTGTTAAGTTTGGTCGTTTTCTTTTTCATAGAGTTTATTCATTAGCCTATAGATTTATTGAGTCCTAATTTTATCATAGGTCATAAAAAAGTCGGCTACAGGTCGATTTTGAATTGCTATTTTCTTTTTTATATAGAAGAGTATAATTTATTGCGCATGAATTCATGAAAACGTTGGTACTTATTTCTCTTTAGTCAACATTGAAGCTTTATTCGAAAATTTGGATTAAACATTGTCTCTCCTGATTATGATTTTAAGCTTTTGCATTCATAAAGATTTGCTTTAACTACATTATAATCGAATAAAAAAACGCGAATCCTATTTCAAACCACGTGTTTTCAAAATTTTGTATTATTCTTTAAGGTCTATAAGTTTGTTTAGTTATTTTTTTACATGAAAATTTTTTTACTTGGAAAATTGTGTAGCTTTCCAAGTTTCCAAAAACAAATTTATACTAAAAATTTGTAACGTTTTTACGTTAGATTTAGCTAAAATATAGTCAAGATGTAAATTTACTATCATTTGTATCGTTATCTGATAGGACTTTTGAGCGAGATAGCACCTGCAGATTCTGCGAGGGAGACGAAGTGATCCCAATGCATATTATCTCCGATTGTGAGACACGAGGAGAAGGAAATATCTGCGGGTATACTGCTTCTTCCCAAGTGAGATAAAATCTCTTGACCCACTACGGATACTAAAATTCCTAAGAGAAATAGGCCTGGAGGAGGTGCTGTAGAATAGGAAATTAACCTAACTATTGCACTCAAGAAAAGGGGGTACAATAGATCTTAAAGGTTGTAGTACAAAATACCTCAAAAACTTAATCTTAATCTTAATCTTAATCATTATCAGATAAGAACTGACTTGTGCAAACTTTTAGGTTTATTTTTATACTTTCAGGGTGACACATTGAAGCGATCTACTAGAACTCATCAAACCAATAATATTTTTGAGAGTTTTGAAAGTAATTGACGCCAACTGAAAGCCAGTACAAATGACAGCATTTAAAAAAGGAATTTCAAACATGTCGCATCTTTAGTTATGTAAAAATGTAGACGTTGACGATGTCTAATATAATATAAGATAATAATAAATGCCATTTTGCCTAGGGATTGTTAAGTACTACAGTTTTATTAAATTCCCAATATTTTGAGAGTAAAATGATTTAAAAATTCCATTTATAGTTGTGCTAATATTTGCAAAATTTGTATTTCATAGTTTGTTTTTTTTGAGAAAATATATTAACTTTTCCATTCCATTCAGTTAGGATTTTAAAGCCATATCCTTCCGATAGTACATGTATCTACGTATATATATCTCTTGATTATGTTGATATAATACTTCATTTATGAAAGTGCATAAGTTATAACGATGAGAGTAGTACCTACTTTCAATTACAATCTATTTCATATGAATTCCTTTTATTGATAAGGTGGATGATAAACTTGCGGATCCATGAGAGATAAGCCCATACTCAATAAACTTGAAATCGGAGGAAAAATTTATGTGGTATATATATATATTTTTTTTTTCTTTGGATAACTTTTTCATGTCTCCCTATGCGTTCGGGTGTATAAGTTTGGCTTTGAAGTGCTTTCACTTCATGAATTTTCGGAAGCTTATATTTATGATTTTTTTTTCTGGCGCTCTTCCGTTAGAAGGATTAGAAATCATTTATATATTACATACAAATCTGAAAGAAATTGAAATTCAGAATATTTATCCGAATTTTATGCATTGGTTGATTTTAAAATTGACAAAAGCATGAAAAAGTTTTCTATGTTTGGTATCCAAACTTTGGAAAAAGGGAAAATAAAAAGAAAACACCAAAAAAAAATAAGATTTATTTATTTGAAACGATTTTTCCCAATACGTTCAATAGAAAGACATATTTTTTTTTTTTTTGTTATGCAAAATAGAAAGAAGATTCAAATAATCCGCGAATTTTTGATTATTTCTGATTTAAGCTTAAGATTATGTGTATGTGACTGTGTGTGTCTGATTTTTTTTTGACAAAAGCTTATAAGCTTATAGAATTAAATTGAATTATTTTTCGCAAATTAAAACTGCTTCCTTATTGTTTTGGGAAATTAACAATCGTTTCGTGTTTTTCTTTTCTTCTTGGCAAAGTAGATTTTAGAACTTCGAGAGAATAATAAATCTTCATAGAAAAAGAAGTTATATCCTTTGAAACTAGGTGGCCAATATTGATAAGAGAGTATTCTTCAAAAATTAAAATACTGTCATATATTCCAGAAGAATTTCAAAATATTGGCAAAGAAAATAAATTCTAACCAAAAATTTGTTTCATATAAATTTTAGAATCAAACAGTTTCGAGTGAACCAGTTTCAGAAATTTCGATTTTGTCTGGATCCTTATGTACTATATATAGATATATTCACATATACCAGAAATGTACTAGAAAGAAATTGGCGCAGACCTTATAGTATATTTAATACAATATATATATATTTCCCATGGGTGGTGGAGGCGGGTATATAAAAATTTTCTTTCCAAAAATTTCCTTCATCCATTATAAATTTTTGAAAAGAATATTGATGTGAAAACAAATCATTATAAAAGAACTCTTTTCTTTTGAGTTGCAATTGTAACAAAACTTTTGCCTCATTAATAGTATAATATAAAAAATATATAAAATACAATATAAAAAAATATAAAATAGAATTAACCACAAACACGCTTTGATATAATGGAAAGAAATGGCTTTTATTGGTGAGAAGATAGTAATCATTGATTAAAGACCTTAAAGCATGCAATACTTAATTGGAAATCCAACAGTCAGGCAGAACGGATATAATCATCATTTGTCATCACCTTCCATTCCAATTTAACGTAAAAATCAGCCTAACGTCTTAGCGAAACGGAAGGTCGACATAGTGTAGTACACGTATATATATATATATTTGTATTTATACTTACTGCAAACGTAATTGTAATTATTTATATTATTTTGTATACAAAAGCTTCTCGTATCTTGAAATAAAAGCTTTCTTTAATATAATATTTAAAAAAAAAGAAAAATAAAACAAAAATTCCTTTCGATCCTGTGCCATGCGGAAAAAATAAGAACACTACTGAGAGTGTATTTATTGGGCATTGATTTATTTCGAAATATGCAAACCAATATATCAACTTCTTAAAGTTTTGAAGCTTAAAAAAAAATATTTTTGTTGGAAGAATTTGTACGCGGTTTTTTATAACATAAAGAAAAAAAAATAATAACTATTATGCATGAAAAATATGTCCTTACGTCCTATAAAGAAAAGAACTATGCTGTTGTTGACAAAAAGGAATCCCATAGGATTAAGATGTTGATTTGTTTCTAATCGAAGTCACGTAAAAGACATCTTCCTGTTGAAAATTTCTTATGTTGCATGCTAATAAGAAAACTATTGATTTTATATTTCAGTAAAAATGGTTTCAATTATTTTCTTTTTTTTTTCAAATAACATGCAAAATATTGGTTATTTATTATTTTTTTCTTTCATTTATGTATAAGAAAGCATAACGTATACTTAAATTATTATTCCATCGACTTTTTATCTTCTTAGACTTTAAAATATAGTATAAGAAAATATTGTCCAAAATTCAACCTTCGGTATATATTTTGATTGAACTTCAAGCCGGATTAATGATTAATCGTGGTCACTTTTTTGCATACAAGAGGTCTGTTTTCTTGGGAATTTCTACCGGCCACTATTTCACTTTCTCAAAAACACTATTTTTCTAATCCATGTTCTTATAACTTCTAATTTCGAATTTGAATTAAAATTTCTTGTTTTTAAACAAATAGTGAAGTTAAAATAAATAGTATTGTTGAAGCAATAAAAATAATAGAAAAAAAGTGACCAAAATCAGATAAGATTCAAAAAATTTCTGTTAATTTCAAAACTAGAATAAAAACACAAAAGTTTTGATTTGTGCCATCTACCATGTGGTAGATAGTACTAAGTAACCATCGTTAAATTAGAGAGCGATATTATACATTCCTTAAATAAGCGGGTATAAAATGTATGGAAACTGTGTTTATTTTCCGAAAAGAACGTAGCTAAGTTAAGCCTAGAACAAACTCGGTACTAGAGATAACGCGTACGTAATACAGTTCAATCGTAGAGATCTATACCGGCCATGATTTAATTGAGACACATTTGTAAAGGACATGTTTGAAAATCCTAGCCCAACCATTTCTTAAAGATCTTATGGAGGCCTTTTAATGCAATATAAGAAACATCTTACAATTTACAATAAATTTGGAAGTTTTTCAGTGTACTACTATTCATTATCCGCGTTTAAAAAACAGTTCGTAAAATCTTTCGAAACTTGGTAGGTTATATTTAACTATGTGATATCGCCCTGTACCCAATGCGGTCTATATGAGGCCTAACAGCCGCCACCTTAATATAAGTCGAGAACGACTAACCCAATTTTGTTAAAATTTGATATAAAGATAGATCATAATTAATGGTTTACTGGAAGCAATTTTTTTTTTTGTAAATAAGATTCACTTATCTTTAATAATTTATAAGAAAATTGAGCTCGAAATATTTCGTCCAATCAAACTGGATAGATTGCCATTCGATAAAAAGAAATTCGAATTTTACGTTGAACTTATTTTAAAGCAAACAATTAATACAGCTTAATATAATTAGGTGAAGTCAAATTTTATTCTTGGTTAGGTATACTCCCATATACTACTTGTTCCTACTGAAAGTATACGTCAGTAACATCTATCTAAATAATTTATTAACGCTTGAAAAGGAATCTGATAATGTTACTTCTTTTGTTCCCATATATATAATTTTGTATATATAGTAGATACCTAAAGTCTGCCCCTTTATGAAAAGTTGCTAATTAAGACTAATGACTTTTGAGATATAATATTTATTTTTTAATTAAAATACCTGGTATATACTTGAATTTATAGAAACAAGAAATAAAAAGGTTTAAACTTATGTAAATTATAACAGTGTAGCAGAACGATGTGCATTCATAAAAAAAGGGAAGGATTCAGATCTAATATGGAAAAATTAAGTAAGAACTTTTAAAAAAATATTTTCAAAGTCATATTACGAATCGGAAGTTAATGATACAAATATTAGTTTAATGGAAGAAAGAGTTTCATCTTTTAAATTATAAATAATTTCATGATTTAAGTGAAATCTCTCTTTCTAATGAACATTCTTATCTATGAGTTGAAGGAAAAGAAAAGATGAGAAAAATTGTAACTCAAAATTTTCGAAATAAATCTACTTCTTATAGGGTAAAGTTGGGTTACAAAACGTAATAACAAACTTCTGATATGGAAATCCACTCAACTTTATTATGCAAAATATTCCGGTTAGCATCGAATCGATTCATCACTAGATTATCACCTAACTTTTTGCCAAATTTGAATGATATTGAGTAATCCAGTATACCTTGTTTAGCTAGAGAGACCGAAGAAGTGGAAAACTAAAGAAGTCAGCATTCTTGAATTTTGAACAACACGTTTTCCAAGTATAATTCATCGACGCCTTTTGTTCAAGTGATTCAGATTCGTTTCAATCTTTGTAATTATGAGTAATTAGTAAAAAGTACGAATTAATTATTCATTGTTTCTAATCAAGATCAACTAATGTCTTTTACTGTGAAGCACTACTCCGCAGGTGGAGGAAATACTTGGAGACATACTGCTTCTCTCCAATTGAGATACAATCTCTTGATCCAGTTCAGATACTAAAATTGCTCAGAGGAATAAGCCTGGAGGAGGTGCTGTAGAATCGGAAGTTAACCTAACTATTGCACTAAAGAAACGGGGGTATAATAGATATTGACGGTCACAGTACAGGAAGACCCTAAAACTTAATCGTAATATTAGGGATTTTAACGAAATATCAAAATATTGATGACACCATATTTCCCAACTTTCCCCTAACAAAATTTTTCTTTACAGACAAGGAAAATTCACTCATTGATATGTTACTCGCCATTTCTCTATAACGAATTAGTCGGTACCTTTTCATTCATTCAAGGATTTTTCTCTGTAAGCGAGTATTGACAGAATTCTATTGATTCCACTATGATTGAAAATTGAGAATTGAAAATCCACAAGGACTTTTTTCAAAGACTGAATGCATGTTTATATAATTGCATTCTTTTACTAAATTCTTCATCATTTTTAACTTCTATACAAAGTACAATAAGTTAGTAGAACTAGAATCATGATCGAAAAAAAAATTGTAGGTTCCCTTTTGCCAATCTTCACGTTTCAGAAAATTCTAAATCATTTTCAAGCACTCTTAACCAATATGTGTTTGTCTGTCTATCTTGAAGCGATATGAACGGAAAGTTATAAGAGTAGTTTTTTTCACATAAGAACCATTCTATCGGAAGTTGCGTTCCATTGGTCTAAAAATTTCGGGTAGTTGACGATTTTTGTGTAAATTATAGGATACTGTAACATTATTTATGAACCGATTGGAATGAAATTTGCTACAGAATACTTTTTTAATGAAAGGACAACTATGTCCGAAAATCCGATTACAACTTCTGGTAGTTGCCGACCAAAAATTCTGATTTGTTGTATGAACTGAGATCATTTACGATCTTGTCTTCCCATAAATCACAAACGTGTTCCCAGATTTTAATGAAATTTGGTGAGTTCGTTGGCTGTACGCGGGGTAGATGTCCTATTATTTCTCGACAGAATCTAAGGAAGGATACCGGTCCTGCGGAAGGAAATGGTTTTTGTCTAAAGTATGATATTGTGCATCAGAATTCAAATGCTGAGGACCCATTATCCAACAGTTTTAAAAAGAAAGGAAAAGATAAAACAAGATACAACAATATACAAGTAGGATATGCACTTTAAACGTCAGTTTTGAAGGAATTTTCTGAAAATTCCGTAGCAGGATAAGACAACATTATATAAAGAATGAAAAGGATTGGTGCTGAATTCTGATATTTTTATAATTTTGCTTTTTTAGAACGGTTTTTGGAAGGTAAAATGATTTGAACATGCAAATGTATACTTTTGCATTACAGCTTGCTTTTTATGTCCTATGGTAGTTACTACCAGATAACTCAAAAACGCATTTTCCGATTCTGTTGAAATTTGGAATGTAAGTTGGTTATTCATTCACTAGATTTGACATTATATTTTAGCAAAATCAACTAAGGAGAAGCGAAGTTATTCAGCAAAAACCAGGGTAACGAAAAAGTTTTATATTTTTTCTTCTATGGTTTTTTCCGATTTAATTCGAAAAAACGCAAAATCTATTGTAACAAGGTTAGAGAAATTTAAAGCTCAGCGAACTATGACATCACCGGAAATCGA
This sequence comes from Xylophagus ater, assembly GCA_963422695.1. Lineage (NCBI taxonomy): Eukaryota > Metazoa > Arthropoda > Insecta > Diptera > Xylophagidae > Xylophagus > Xylophagus ater. Next base: position 12,496,015 of record OY730484.1, on the reverse strand, counting down.
ATTATCATTTATTAAATTAAATATTTATTTGATTGAACTCAGACTTAGTTTTGAACCCGTGTCTCATTGTTCTCTAGATGCGAGGTCGAGGTCTTAACCAACGAGACCATTCTACACTGTAAAGAAAGAAAGAAATAATCCTAATAGAAAATAAGCCTGTTCATAAAGTTCTTTTGATGTATTTTAAAAACTTAGCCACTGATTTGAATAAAATTTGAAGATTAGATTTGTGCTATTAGGGGGTGCAGATTATCTAGAAATTAGAGGAAATTTAGAAAGGAGGAAACAAAGTTATGAAGAAAAAATTTTGAAATATTGTTAGTTTTGACAGTTTTTCTGTCCCATTTCTGCCATAGGGCATCAAAAAATCGGCTATAAGAAGATTTTCAGTTACTATGGTATATGTTTAATGATTAAAAGTGAATATTATTAATTTTAGAATAACAAACTTATTTCCCTTGAATTGATTTGTTTATAATGAGAAGATTTATGTAGCAGAATTGATTATGACTTCACAATACCTCAATGTCTTCAAAACAAGAAATATTACTAGGATCGAGAACCACTTTCGCTTGTTTGTTTTTTTCTAGCTCATCTTTTTCAATAAATTTTATCTAATAAGAAAAGATATAAATAAATAGATTTCAACTTGATCATTAAAAGAATAACTTTTGTGTTAAAAAAATGGCATGCCAATATCAAAAAAAAAAAAAAAAAATGAAGAAAGTTTAAAAAAGAAATCAATTACTACAGAAACGTGACGTGAATTTGATGGTTTGAATCTAATGGAGCGCAAATATTAATATTTATTGCTCCTCGATGATTTTAAGTCCATTAAAATGATTTTATGTTAAAAAAAAGAGAAAAGAAAAAATAAACGAGAAAAAATCAGGAAAGATTTACGCGTTACCAGATTATTTGTTTCCTCTTATAAGGTACCTTGTACAAAAGTTTTGTGCCGTGAATGGCGTTTTGCCCATACCTTTTGCTATACAAACCTTTCAACGGAAAAAAATGATTTGTTTTTATTCTAAGTATATGGTAAACATATACGTGGCCTCTTTATTGCCTATGTCTTCCCCTTGATTTATATAAGAAAAAAAAGAATCATTTGCCCTTTTCGAGTTCATATACTTATATTCAAATCCTTCTATATAAAAAGATAATTTATGATGATATCCAATTATATCGAAATAATAAGCTTGATTAAAAAAAAAATAACTTTCTGACTATTGTATTCAATATTTTAGTTCGTTAATATGAAACATTGTACACTCAACCCTGCTACTACGCGATAAATTCGTTTCGTATTGTATCGAAACCGTCTTAAACGAAAGTTAGAGCTAATATAGTATCGAAATCATGATAAGCGAAACACAAATCAAACAGAACTTAAGGTAATGAGTTCCATGTTATCTCCGCGTCCGATACGTTTTTTTGTTACAGCGAAAAAATCGTTCTATAGCATATATTTCCATGTATAAAAAACTTAAGTTTATTGCAAAGTTTGTAATAATATTGGCTACATTTACACTGAGACGTAAAAAGAGACCTAAGTGCTTAGGTCGACCCAAAGTAACTTAGTTTAGGTCACCTAAATTGCAGACTTACCTTAAACTTAAATCGACTTAAGAACTTTTTCCATAAATGCTCACATATGGCGCGGTTTTAGACTTAGATCTAGTGCTGTGTAAACACGTGTGACCAAACCTAACTTTTAGTTAGTGACCTAAAAATTTGTCGGTATAAACGTAGCCAATAAGACTTAAAACATCATACATCAAAATTGAAATGAACCTAAAATAAAATTAACAAAAATTCAAAATTTACTATAATACTGGATGAATTCACAGGCTTTGCTCTTGCCCGCCGGATTCTACATGTCCCTTGATAATGAAACATTTTTGACGCTTTCATATTTTGGCCCCCGCAACTCTCCACAGAGTGGAGACATATTCTATCTTTTCAGCTGACCTATCGAGAATGCAGATTCCAAGTTTCATGAAAATCTGACTGTTATTGGCTGAGTTTATGACGTTTTTCTATTTTAACTCCCACGACCTTCCACCGAGTGGAGACATATTCTATATTTTCAGCTGACCTATCGAGAATGCAGATTCCAAGTTTTACGAAAATCCTACTACTTTTGGCTTAATTAGTGAAGTTTTCACCCGCCCCTCTCGAAACCCCCAGAATTAATTAAATTACCCTATACTGTAAGTTTGAAAGACGTCTGTGCATGTACCAATTGTTATTAAAATCGATTCAGCAGTTTTTGAGTGTATATGGGACAAACAAATAAACAGAATTTCAGTTTTAGATGTAAAGAAGAAGATTTTCAAAACTAATTTGAAATGGTTTGAATATTGGATAAAAGGAATTTTGATTGGTATATAATTCGCTACATTTTATATAAGTAGGAAATCATTGATGAGGAAAGAAACATAATTTCGGTTTTTATAGATATACAAGACAGAAAAAGAAGAATCTGTAAAAGTGAACCATACAAATTCCAGAAATAACAAAAACATAAGTAATTAATTTGTATCATCATGTAAAACTGTCGGTTTAAGTCGTTTTCTTATATAGGTAGGCTGAAAGTCCTAAATGTAATTTTCTTACTTTGTAGTGTTGCCAAAAATTCTTAATAAGAAGTTAAAGGAGTTTTGCAGCTTTCTTCCAAACTTTCCACTACGCACTACAGAAGCATCTTTATTGTATGTAGTAAAGTTCTAATTGTTGGATAAGTTTTGTTATACATCGTTTAAACTAAAATTTGGCGGTTTAATTCGTGCTATATGTAGAATGTCCAAAACAGCGATTCAGGCTGCATTTGTCGACATTCGAAGTCACTTTTCAAAGACACCACATATGGTTGATAGTGTGAGTGCAAGTAAATGTGTATTTAGTCATTAAGTTCGAAACATATGTTTTTATTATTCGGAGAATACATTGTAATTTATTGTTGATTTTTTTTTTTAACTAAAAATTTTTTTTTGGTGGAATTATTATTTTTCTAAAAGAGAAAAATAATTTTATTTAGTTTAGTGCTAAATAGTACTAAAGTAAAAATTAATTTAATTGAGAATTAATCGTTAAACAGAAAAAAAATTTTTGATTTAAAATTGACGAAATCTTTCATACAATTTACTAACGGAAAAATACTGACTAGCTCCAGAGTACGTCAGAAAAATTGGTGGCAAAAAATTTCCCGACGGTATAAATAATTTCCTTTTCGAAATTAGATTTAGCGAGGTGGCAAACCCTTTTTTTCATATTAGGGAAATTTTTCAAAAAAGGTGGCAATAAACGACGACAAATGTATGCCTGAATCGATGTTCAAGTCTGCTAAGTCGTGCATCTTGTTATATGGTCACCGTGTGAACAGAATGCCGTTTTATAGGAGGATGGACTGTAGAAACTTTAATTATATATTCTAAAAACTATATACATACTTCTATGTATATGAAAGAAATTATGGGAGAGAAAGGTGGAATAACTTGTAGAGCTTTCAGTAAAATTAAAAAATAATATTTCTTTTGTACGTTTCTGAACCTTATTCGGCTTGCATGCTTAAAAATGATGCAAACAAAAACAAAAAAGAAAAAGAATTACTTCAAATCAGTGAAGAAGAAAACAGATTGTAAAAGCAATTAAATAGACATCAGTGCTTTTCCATTTCTTTAAACAAGAAAAACCAAAAAAAAAACAACTTATTTCGCTGACATTAAAATGAAATCAGGAAATCCTTTCATCTCTCTGGAGTTTGCCATTTTATATGATTTTTTTTTTATTTTAACGCACACGGCGACATTTAATTAAAAAAGTACATATTTCAATTGTTGTATCACCATATGCCGCTATTTTTATATGTGTACTCATCCTTCTTACAAATATATCTATATTTCGGGAAATACTATAATCTCTTTATGCATAATAATATTTATTGCAGATTTGCCATTATTTCATACTCGAGTTGTTTTTGTGTCTTGTCATTAACTTGTTCATATGAAACAACTTACTTTATACATATGTAATTCAAAATGTTGTTAAAAATGTTAAATTAACATAAAAACTTGGAAATTAAATGGGGTTAAGTTAACGAATTCAAGTCTTGAACAAAACATATCTACTGAGTTTGAACTCATTAATTTCTTCTCTTCAAAAAGTTAATTGTAACCCAAAGAGGGCATAATTAGATATCACAAGTTAATTTTTATTTCTAATATTTGAGGTCTATTCAATTCAAATACTTAGACTAGTTACCAATTGTTACAATTGTTAGTAAATGTAAGTTCAAAATCACCATTTGTAAACTTTCAATAGTATCGCATGTTCAAGATCCAATGATATTGTAATTAAGCCGAAATTTTATTATAATAGACAGAGCCCAAGCATAGTAAAAGACAATAAAATTGAACGAATGGTAGCCTTATTCACGTCAAATCTATTCAACCTATTATAATATGCCTAAATAGGAATAAGTATTTGACTAGGGCGTAGTTTGAAGAATCAGTTACTTGTGTAAACAGAATAAATCCAATATTTTAAGTATTCAACCCCAAAATAATTAATTATTTCATTTAAGAGAAACAAAGCAGAATAAATTTGGAAAGACGAAGTTAGACGCGAAAATGACAGAAACAAAAAATTCCGCACAAAATAAGGAAGGAAAATTACAATTTTTCATTAGAAAGAATGAGGTACCTATAAATCAAATATATTCTATTTTACACGTTCTTCGTATAAGATAATTGTAGCAAGCGAGAGCATTAATAGTTTTATAATAGTGTTATGGATTTTGGACTAAAGAATGAATGAAACAAAAAAAGCAATCGAAAATTTTTTTAACTCAATTTTTGTAAACAAAAACCACGCGTTTTCTTATACTTTTAGGTGCCGATATGATTTTCCCAACACTTTTTCAAGTATTGGTGCATGTACGAATAATAAGTAAAAGAGAAATTTTTGTTAATATTTTAAGTGTTAGTTCCTGTATGAATAGTGATTCTTATTTTTTTACATAAGTGTTAGAATTGTTTATTAAAACTAGATTTTCTTTCATCTCTGTTGCACCAACATAATGTAATCTGAAAAAATGATAGATAGCTAAAGAGAATCATATGTATTTTTAAGAGAATATTTCTTATTTTAATTTTATTACACTTTTTCTTTTCCTTCCATACAATAATTTACTTCTCTTCGTAAGCATTCTTTTTGCTTACAAATTTTGACTTCTGCCTTTTAACATAGGAAGGAATTAATCACTTTAAGACCACCAATTACTCGATTATTTACTAACCTCGAAAAGTAATTATTTAACCCTATATTTCACAGTATGTCTTCAAAGAATTCGGTGTTTCTTAGAAAGTTTTTGATCATTTAAAAGTGACTTTAAAAATCTGAAATTGGTTTAGCTAACTTATTTTCATAAACTACCAAGTCCTCGTGATATATTTAATGAAAAAATATTTGAAATTGAACTGCTAAAAGTTCATGTACTAATTGATTTCTATTCCTTATGCCCAATTTACATAACCGAGGCATGCAAAATACTATAAACTAGCGATGGAAATGGAAACACAAGTAGAAATCAAATTTAACGAAAGCACAACTATGAACATTATAATTACACCACATGGTTCTTGAAGATTAGTAAATTTCCGCAAGTTCGTCTATATTTGGCTCTTCCTAGTATAATTCATTATTTACTCTTTACGTTATAAAAGGAGTTGAGACATCATTTGTAAACTTACTGATGCATGATGTAGAAATGTCTCGACTAGTTTTCAAATTGTGACACTAAATATTTTTTTTAGACATGGTTAATATCCAATACTAATTTTTGGATGTTTTTTGAAACAAATTGAAGAATTTTAGCTTCAAAGCACATACTTTGAGAAAGTGTTGGTTTTTTCCAGTGGGTTGGTTATTTTTATAAGATGGAATACTATTACTTATTTTTACTAAGCAATAATAGTGTGAAAATTACCCACTAATATTTGATGTTATTAATTTTTAATACAATATTGTAAATTAAATTAATTTCAATGTACAAATTATATTAAGTATAGTATATTAATATTGTCAAAAGTATTGTAATTTTTGTTGCCCAAATTTTCCAGTAATAACATCCCAAAATTTTTTTTTTTTAGAACAATACTATTTATTACACATGTATGTCAGCCTTAATAACATAATTTAACAAAATCTTGGTCAACTATACTAAATATAAAACATTAATTCTTCTATTAAAATATATGTTTGCCAAAATTTAAGAAATTCATTACATTTTTTCCAAAGAAAAGCGAAAAAAAGCCTTTAATAGTTTTCTACCACAAATTATCAGGCTTATTTCATAGCACAAGTCATTTGGCATGGAAAATTTTTCCTTAGAATACACTATTTTCAGTTTGTGTATTCATTTGATGCGGAAAATTGCATTCAATAAATTACAGTCAATAAATAAACTATGTCTATGATGACTTTGTTCGGATTTTATTAGGTCCTTAAAGAGCACTTTGCGTCTTTTAGGAATATTATAATAAATAACAAGAATTCAAATTGTATAACATTATAAAAATGTGGTAAATTCTCAGCCACCAAAAAATTCATTCCTTATATTAATTTTTCTTGAGGTTAAATATTTATTTTATCTTCGTAATCACGTTAAATAAATAAATATAATTTTTGTTAACTTATTTCGTGTGTTTTATTGTTTTTCTTATATCCTAGAATAAAATACAACTATATTTAGGCGAATGAGGTATGGTACAGGGTAATTACAAGATATAATTAAATGCAAATATGAACGATTTGGGTATCATACAACTTGGGAGCTTTTATTCAAATAACAAAATCTTTCATTACTTCGTATACATGGAAAGTCTAAACGAGCTCGAACATTTGCTGTTTGATTCCAACTCCAGATGAATGGGCTTTGGTGGATGTGTTACGGTTTTCATTTGCTTGGTAAAAAATTAAAATTTTATTATGTTCTTGACTATATTTTGACCCAATATTTCACCTCTCTAAATCCATATAAATCCAATACAATTTTCCATCCAATCTTGACTCGTTCTTTCGACTCTCTATTTATACGTAGTATGTATCCAACACCTTTCGTAAACGTCGACACAAAATTGTTCATTTTACTTTAACTAGTCATTTTTCAGATATGTTCTCGATATCAGCAATCAATCATGTATGGATTAAGACTTCTACGAAATACGTTGTATTTCAGGATTTTACAGAGTTTATCATTATAAAAATCGAAATCCGGCAAGTACGTTAGCGAGTACTTGTTGAATATGTCTAACTCATAGAGTTAAACGTTATATATGAAAAACTCCCTAGTATACGGCGTTATGACGCCATATGTGAAAATACAAAATAGACGCAATATATAAAAAGATATTAGTTGTGTTTTTTGGGAATTTTTATCCACTACTATTTAGTAAAATTAAAAAGAATGGTATTTTGCAAGACAGCTATTTAAAGCATTGGTAATAGCAAATAATAGAAAAAACATGCCCTATGGCAGAAACGGGACAGGAAAATAGCCAAAACTAATAATATTTCAAGGTTTTTGCTGCATAACTTTGGCTTCACTTTTTCAAGTTTTCTCTATTCGCAGGTTGCCTAGGCCTTAATAGCATAAATCTGTAAATGTTATTCCAATCAGTAAATTAGTTTTTAAAGTACATCCAAAATACTTTATGAATACGCTTATTTTCTCCAACGACAATTTCTTTCTCCATTATCGTTGGAGCGATTTTATTCAAATTTACCATAATATCGCCTTTTTATGTAGTCAATGTATGGAAATAATTTCAATAAAATTAGTGTACAAACTTTCCAAATAAAATGGGAAAACCATTAAAAAAAACGAAAAACTTTCTGGTGACCCTGGTTTTTGCTCTATAACTTCGCTTTTTTTCGGAGTTCGTTTTTGAGTTATCTGGCAAATGGACTGACAAGCATAAATCTATATAACTACACATCTATATCCTTGAAACTCGTCTCCGATGATAATTTCGATGCGTTACAAATGTAGTGACAAAACTAACATACCCTTTGGTAGTATCATTGCCAAAATCAGGTACGATTCAAAAAATTCAAAAAAAAATCTTCCATTAGTGCCATCTATACCTCAAATATAAGAATGAATAAGTTTGTTCAAAATTAACAATGATAAATAACGTTTAAATAAGTGGGTATAAAATGTATGGTAATCATCCTATTAGATTTAAAAATACTACTTCTTTTTCGAAGAACCCTGTATAAGGATTTTAACAAATCCCATGCAAATTGCATATATATCAAATTTTAAGATTTCTTTATTACGTTCATAACGAGTGAACTTTTGCCATAAAATATTAAAGTATTTGATTTTTTTGTTTGTTTTTATTTTATCTTATTTATGTAGAAATTTTGTTAAAAAATTTACGATAAAATATTCAGTTTGTTTTCTCACAAAACTCTAAATTTTGTATAATATTCTTTTTGAGTGGAATTTTTAAATGCAACGCGATGAATTGCAGAATACTGAAATTGATATATGTTATTCGAAACTGAACAAAACATATTTTATATAAATACAATATTCGTAAAAAAAAAAAAGAAAACTATATTATACAATATATAGTATACACCAAATTTAATCTGAATATTAATATTAAAAGAAGAAAATATAATAGAATATAAAAAAATAAAATAATATATAAAGTATTACCTATACTCTATGGAAATTCAATATATTGTTCTATTATTTTTATTTAAAAGAGAAGAAAATTTAGCAACGATCTTATATTATACAATATAGTATATATACTAAAAGAAAAAAAAAAACATAAAATATAGTACATATGCATAACTGATAGATTCGAGATATCCCGGTGAGATATTTTCCTGTATATTTTGGGGTGAGATATAAGGAAACAACCCACTATGTAATATATGTATATATTTTTTTTTCTTCTCGAAATTTCTCCCTTGGGATGTTTAACATATACATAATGTCATTTAGGTTTTGGTACTTGCATGCGGTTTAGCTAAACCACCATTCTCTCTATATAAAACGTAGACAAAAATGAAACGAAAATAAATGTGCACACAGCGATAAATAAACTTATATTTTCTCGAGTATTATATTTGTACTATATATTGTAGAATATTTTGAACTTTAAAATAAACACGAAAAAAAAACATTAAAATTAGGCTATAAAGAATGTTTTTTTATATTCTGTCGCAGACAGTCACTAACCACTAACCACTAATCACTCCTCTATCTTATCTATTTCAATTCCTGTCACTAAATGAGGATTATACAAATCATTTGAAATCTTATTGCTTGCTCTTAGCAAAGATGATAAAATGTATAGATAGGGAACCAGCCGATAAAGTAGAGCAACCAAAGCTTTTATTTCAAAAACATCTAATCTACGCCTAATGTCACGTTTATAGTTTAGCATATTATGTTCTCTAAGAGTTGGAAACTATTTTCCATGGAAGGTTTTGTTTTTTATCCTGTTGGGATACAAGAATGTCCTTAAATTTTGATTTGATAGAAAGTCAAGATAAATATTTTAAAATGTACAACCATTGATTGTTCATTTTTGAAGAATTACAATATCTGTTATCATCAAAATTTTTAGAATTGGAAATGTATCAATAGTTGGTCTTCATTTTCTTAAATTTATCCTTTTTTAGCTGGAAGGAAATTTCGCATTCCTACGCTCTCTGGTTGAAAATATGGAACACAATGACAATTCTATTTGGTAAATGTTAGAAGACTTTAAAGTTCTGCTATCAAAGCTTTCAAGTGCTTACGCTCTCCATTATCTTTGCTTTAAGCGTATTTGATAGTGTGATAATGCTCTCAAAAGACCTTGTCTTATCAGACAAAAAAGAAATTTTGATCATGAAAACTACTTTAAGTGTAAATGAGACGAATTATTGTTTTGAATAAAGTCTTCACATCAAATTTTTTTCAAATGGATGGAAATAGTGCCCTTAATCTCATCATTTTTGTAAGATTTTGTAGACCTTCCTATACAAATATTTAATTAAAATATTTTAAAACACAATTAATTATTATATTGTTTAGTTAATACTAATAAAGACAACGGAACTAATAGTAATTGTCGTTGGTTCACATTGTTTAGGACAAATATTGTTTCAATAAGAAGTCCCGAGTTGGAATCCATTAACGAAGCTAAAGCTTTTTAAACGGAAAATGTACAATTTTATGTTCAGAAACTATACTAAAATAGTATTTTAAAATTTAGTATTATTAATTAGTAACATTTCTAATTGAAATTGTTTATCAAAATACCACAAAAAACACACACAAGAGACTGCTTAATAAAACTAATTAAAAACAATATGTTGTAATTTTAATCATTAACAGTGTAATCGTATGTGAAAAACTTTTCCCATATAGAAATTAACATAATTATATTCATTTTCTAAGTTTTGAACAATTACTCACATCGTACTCCTTCATTTATCTTATCTTATTAAGCCAAGGATCATATTTAATATGAAGATGAACATAATAGTCTTTTTTGCTTCATAATTATACTTCTTGAGTGTTAAAGTGTCTCTACAAGTGCTCTCCATAGCGATTAACATTGCATAATATGCAACCTGTAGGTTGTGGGAATAAGTATTTTATAAATATCTCTTCAACGGATGCATCTCGAGGGATTCTTGTCTCATATCTTGAGAACTCTTTTTTATTTTCAATCGAATTAAATATTTTGTAGCATATTAAAATGATGTTTTTTTTTTTTTTTTGAATAAAATGTAATTACTTACTGTATGCAAATTAATATAATAATTAACAATTAAAAATGGAGGGAATATTTTTCACAGTATATGAAAATTAAGTTGAATTAAAAAATTAAAGTAGCTGGGAAATAATTAAAGCTATATTATTTGATTAAAAAGAAGAAGACCTAATCTTACCTTTCAGGTATAAGAAATATATGCCCAACCCTTTTTCCGTAATATATATATATATACATATATATATAAAGCTTAAGTATTTTAAGGGTCGACTGATTTATTAGCTTTTAAATCTAATTTCATTACTTGTCACGTAATTCGAAGGATTATGCGAGGGTATTAAGTTACTAATTAGCGACAAAATGTACTATGGCGAGTAAATTAGTGCAATTTGGAATTACTGTATTTAAATATTTTTTTTTCTCTCGTGAATCTTTAAAAATAAAGAATCTCTGACGCAGAATTGTCTTCAATTTATTAAAACAGAGAATTCTTTTTGCTTGTAGGTATATTTAAAAGTTAAAAAAAAATATATATATATATATATAATAACTTTTTCTTCTGTATTCCGCCATGTCATTAATAATTATTGTCAATTTTCTAAGATTATAATTTTTCCTTTACGTACTTATTTTATTCTTTCAAAACAAAAGACTATATATTTTTGTATCTTTAGGAAGGTATTTTCTATGGGAACATTATTGTTATACATGCTTTTCTCACATTTTTCATAATTTTATGAATATAATTCAATATAATCAGATTAGTAATAAATTATAAATTCCCAGCCACATTGTATATGTAACAATATGCAAAATATTTGCAGATTATTATTTAATAAAAGCATATACAGTCAAACCTGTTAATTGGGAGCATCTGTTGAATCCATTTGATATACTAACGATTTTTCTTGTAATCGAATGACTTATGACTAATGCGATTAACTCGTCTATTTAGAGCGCAGTCATAACAAGTTCTGACTCTCATAACATGACGACATTGTCATAACTTGGTATTCTGAGCCGGTCATAACTAATAACTGTCATAAAACATATCATAAGCTCCGACTGAAAATACTTTACATCATAACGAAATTTTATATGTGTTTTCTGAGTGATTTAATTGATAAATACGGAATAATTTCCACCATTTTTTAAACACGCAAATAATTGTACACCTATAAAAATATTTCAAACCTATACAAACATTTTCGAGATCATTTCTCAAATAACCATGACAACTCGCTCGAATTTATAACAGTTTAAACTGTTATAAATTCATTTTTTGGACATAATTATAACCCGTTCGCTAGAATACGAATTTTCGCAGCAATCATAATTTCAGTTAGTTTATTGGAGTCGAAGACTTTTGAGTGGCATAAACGATTTTTGGAAGGCAGATAAACGGTATCACCATAACAAGCCCAAAAAACACAAAAAGTTCCTTCAAAAATCAAGATTTTGTTCGATACCAAAGGTATGATCCACAAAAAATTTATTGCAATTAGTCAAATATTTGATGATAATATTTATTCGGAAGTTTTATAACGCTTGATGCCGAAAGTTCTTCGAATTCAACGAGAATATTGTAAATTGGACAAATGGTGTATCTTACACGATAACGCATCTCAGAATTCGTTGATGTTTCGCCAGCTATTCTTTTCTAATATTCGATTGTGTCAAGATGATGTATATATGAACGAAAGTATCATACATACTTTTGCTTCAAATTCAATTTAATATGAAAATATTGGAAATTTGTCCAGGTGACCCATTGACAGTAGCCCGATTTAATTTAAAAATCAAAAAAAACTACATAATATACTTGGTCTGAACGTCAGTCCCATTTTCATGTGCACCCGAAAATAGGCAAATTATTTTATTCCTGATGAAAAATTTATGTTTTTTTTCTGTTTGAAATGCAGATTGCAATTGAATTACGAAGAATGCTAAAAAGTTAGTGAATATTTTTCAAAAATCCGCGATATTCAGTGTGTCTGGTAATTTATCTACATTTTTCGATCATCAATGACTAGTCCAGTTATCAGGTTTGACTGTATACATATATTCGTACGTAAACACATATTAGATGTATATTTTCATGCTAATATCCAGTTATCAGGTCGCATACCCATAAATAATGGTGAAGGATTTGCAATTGAGTAAATATGAATTGGAAAATTTTCTATAGAATTATCTAAAAAAAAAAAAAAACTCGAGTATCTGTAAATATTAAATAGAATTTATTCTAATACTTATTTTAATTGTAGAAAATTTTGATTTTAATTTCTTCTTCAGAGAAAATCTATGATGATATTATTTTTATCAAGAAAAAAAAAACCCAAAAATAAAATAAAACTTTTGTATTTAATTTAAAAAAAAAAAAAGAATTGTTTTCTTACGTTACTTCTTTTTTTAATACAACATTGTTTGCAAGTATCTTACTTTTAATGATCCGAATCTATACACTTTCTCATCGAGTTTGAGGGACCAATTTGAAATTTTATCAACTTTGCAGCTCATTCACCCATAAAAGATAACAAGAAAAACATAAAAAGTCACATAGAATTGGCAAAAGATACTATACTAATATTACTTTTGCGTGTTTTCTACCAAAATACATAATATACTATATACGAGCGAAGGGTCTAAATAAAAAATAACAAAAACAAAAAAAAAGAGCTACTAATTATGGTTAAGACGGCTTTTGTCTTCACACCCTTACTTAACATTCGAATTATTTGTTTTTTTTTTTTTTTGCTGTGGCGAGAAAATGCGACCCAAAGATGAGATTTATCTACCGCAACTTTTATTTGACTTACATAGAAAAATCTCCGAAAGTAACATTTCTACCCAAAAAAAAATTTTCTTTATACTATATATATCTTATGAATAGCAACTATGAGAAAAAAGATACTTCTACCAATCACACCCAACCCACTACCACCCAATTTCATCCTAGGTTTTTTTTTTTTCTTTAACGTTTTCAGTTTAGATATCATTCTATTTCCCGGCATATTGTTGTCTTAAAAGAAATAATGGACTGCAAATGTGTATTGAAGAAAAAAAAGAAAACTTTATGATGTTTTTCTTTTTCTTTTCTTTGTTTTTTTTTGTTTAGTTATAGCTCGATATTGGGTTATTTTGTTTTGGCTGCCCTTTGAACATAAGGTTTAGATGGGGCCAAAGAAGTTATCAGAAGAATATACTCTTTTTATATATGTACATCGAGAGTTAGGTATTTTTGGTTGTTCCAACAGATAAGCTGTTTTCTTTTTTTTTTTTGTTTTTTTTGGTGTTGTTTTAACAGACAGAATATTATTTGCGTAAACTCTTTTTATATACGAGTATAGAATTAAATCGAATGGAAAAATGTATACCTATATACTTATAAGAAAGTAAATGCAAATACCGAAGAAACAAGAAAAAAAAGGAAGAAGGTGGTCCAAAACATCATCATTGAGGACCTTATCTAGTTGTTGAAATGTCCTCTGTCGGAATTATTTATAGAGGTTAAACAAAAAAATATATAAAGTATATATAAGATAAGGTTGAAGTATAATATAGGGTGAAAATCTTAACAAATAAATGTTTATAAATTACCTTATAGTACCTTCTTTTTCTGTGGAATTTCAATGACATAACACCATAGAATTTTATTCTATATTTTATGACTTATCGCAACATAATTAAAACGTATTACACTTACAGAGCAAGTATACACCATATTTTAAAATAATAATAATAATAAACAAAATTTAAATTAGTAAAGTAATATGATTTCAATAATTTCAAAGAAATATACAATTCTACAATACAGGTCTTAAGGGAGTAGATTAGGAAACATTTGGTCGGACTAGGATAAAAATTCTTTTCCTTCCTTGTTGTAAAGAAATATTAGACCACGGAGAAAAGAAACAGAGATTTGTTTACATATACATTTTTGACACGATTGCAGTGCTGCAAGGAATACCTCCAAGTTAGTACCATAGTACTTGTAAAAAAGGATGTAAATACTAGGATATCATTTGAATAATTGATTAATTGAGTAAAAAATTGTTTCATTTAAGAGAATTTAGTAATATCAACTTTTTTTTTGCTTGCGTATTCAGAGAAAATACGGAGATATCAAGTTTTACACCCTTTTTTATCAACATCTTTCCGACATAGATTTTACAGTTCGTACTTGCTTGAAATTAAATCACCGATTGTAAGTAAACCGCCTTTAATGGGAGGAAAATATTCGAACTCGGTAACTTCATTGTTGACCCAATAAATGTTTCGCAAGTTTTCTGTGGAAAGTAGCGTGGCCTGGTCTTATGTGGTCCGTACCAAAATTGAGGCCAATAAGATCAAATCGTAAGTTCAGTCTGCGATTTTGTTGTTTTGAAGTCAATACAGAATTTTTTTTTTTTCAAAACACCTATATCCTTAAATCAGATGTCGCACAAGACTGCACTGTTCGGCAAAGTTATAGCAATTTTCCTCGCAAATATTCTGATGAAAGTCGGATATCTTTCTTCGCCGGAGTCGATGAATTTATGGACTTTTCATATCTCATAAAGTAGATTTCATCAAATAATTTATAATATTAATTCTCTCAGTGTAATAAAGGATCACCAAAAAATTTTAAGAATGTAATTTTAAGTTCAACCGCAAGAAGATTGTAGAACTATCTCCGATACACTTTACCATATATGTGTATCGCAGTTCTATATGAAACATAGATAATATGGTTATTAGCTTGGACTAATTAGCCCTGGCACCCATACGAACGATCAGATTTTAGCATCGTACATATTCAACCTCCGTTATCACCAGAGCTAGCTGCCCTCTCTTCTTTTAAAAGCAGAACATACCTGCGATCCTGGCTATATATATGAGATGGGTTTTTATGTTATGTCATATAACCGAACAGGATCTTTTCGTTCTACATTCTTCTCTTTAGCTACTATACAAGAGCATTCAGATTTTTAGACCCGGATTAGAAAACATGTAATTGAAGTATAGTACTCGTATAGCAACATGATCAGTAAATACATATTTATGTTTCTTTTTAAGTTAATAAAAAACTTCTTACCCTATATTAATTTCTCAAGTACGTAAACCCCATATTGTCTTTGATTAAAAGGCATTTTCATTTTCCTTTTCCATTTCATATTTTTAAATAGTATAAATAAAAGAATAGAACTTAAGAACATTATTTAGTAAGGAAAGGAAAAAAAATATAGATAAGATAATGTCGCTGTTCCATATCAAAGGTTTTCTTAAGGACCTGTGTTATAAGGCCCTTATAATAATAGCATTTGAAATATATACTATATTGTATAAATGATCTAAAAGATTTTATGTGTGAAAGCACTTTGGATTTTATGTGCAACGTATATGTACGTGACCTCTATATATGGTTAAGAATATTCGTTTTTGCACTTCCGTACACTTGTTGTATCTAAAAAAAAGTATATAAACTTTATTTCAACATTTCTTTGACACTTTTTTTTTATGTTTTTAGTCTTTCAATTCTTTTCACTAAGCAAATGCTTTGAAAATAAAATACTATATAAAAAAAAGAAAGAAAATTAAATATAATTTCTATAACAAAAAAAAAGAAAAGAAAATATTAGTTTTAGTTTGGAAAATTTATATCTTATTTAATTATTGTATTTCGTTGTACATTATATAAATCAGTTAGTGAAATATATTACTCATATAAAAAACAATTAACCATTAGATTATAATTCAAACTGGGTACGTACAATTATTTTTAATCTGTTTTCGCGTAGAGAAAATAAAGCCAAAAAAAATAGAAAATTTCCAATAAAAATGATTCATTAGATAAAATACTAAACATTAAAAATACCATTAAGCCACCAAAAATGAAAGAACAAACGAAAAAAAAAAAGAAAAACACCATAACAACACCATGGAAAATTTATGATTTTCCCTGAGAAATGTTGTAGCAACAAGAAAAAGGAAACTTCAACTTCAACATAAAATCACGTCATACTCATTTAAGAAACATATCTTGCAATTATTTCAGTTTTATTTTTAAATGACAAGAATATAAAAATAAACGTGGTTAAACGGACCCACCTACCCACCCAAATATACTTATTTTGGAGGAGATAGCCCCGCTTATCCGTTTCTAACACTGTTCGGTTTTTATTAAAACAATTTTGGATAATTTAGAGTTAGATGAAGGCAAATTTAATTAAAACGCACCAAAATAACATTTTACATAGAAAATAATTTAAAGAAATGGTTTGAAATTTTCCTTTATACTAAAAAAGGATGTCCCAATAAGAGCATCGGATTTAATTTGAACCTTATAAGAATGTAGAAGGAGATACTTTTCGTGGTTTTCGAACGATAGCGAATAGAGATTTTTCTTCTATTTTAAACAAAATGCACCTTAATTCAAACACTTGTTCCTTAAGATTAGTGGAGTTGTTTAAAATCAATTTTCACCGAACTGACTACGGCTGCAATGAACCAATTTCCAGAATGTTACGCGAGGTAAATTTGAATGTATAAGTTTTTGACTTTTCCTCAGCAAGTACAAACTGAAAAAGATCTTATATAAAACTATTAGTTTACCTTTTAACTAGCTTTTATCTGACCGCCAATGGCGTGGTCAATTACATTTGACTAACTTTCTTTTTATACTAATATCTTCCCTTTGCCTATTTCCCCAACACTAATGATGATACTATTGGAGGAGCGTTCATTGTTACTTGACAAGTATTATTGATGAAAATTTTCGCCAAGTAATATTGATGGAAATTACCTCCACACGTGACAATGAAGAGCATCCAAACGATCAATGTTACTTGAAACATGAGTCATTTAAGTAACATTGACAAGTAACATTGAACACGTGTAGGCTCCTTATCACCTACATTCGATGCTTCGTTTATTCCTTGCCTTAAGCATATATCTGAAGTGTTTATTCCTGGACTATCGACTACACTTTTATTTCTTAATATATTAAACAGACCTGTTGGATGACGTACTGGTATTTTCTGGATGAAAATAAAAATATTTCGCTCGAATTTTTCGTTGAATTTTTGAATTGTTCGATGAGCTGATTTGTAATGAATTTTCACAATAAAATTGAGTTTTTCATTCGTCTAACCGTCCATGGCGAATAATCGTAATATCAAATATCCGCTGCTTACTGCGGACACACTAAATATACCATGAAATTTATATCCGCTGTTCTCTCTGGTTCGCCCTTTACAATGTAGGAATAGATATAACACTTAGTATAGCAAAAATATAATTTCCATTCGTTTTCTTTAAAAAAAAGAAAATATAATATTGTATAATATATAAGCATATGTAAATTTTCTTGTTGCTGTTGTATTTGTAAAATATGGATTTTTTCTTTATTTTCTGGATAATCCTGTTTATGCAGTCAAAATACTTGTGTTAATGGAGAAAGAAAGTTCAATTCAAAATCAGCTGACAACAAGACATTATTGTACATAAATTTGAACATGATTTTTATTTTACTGTGGCGTATTAAAAAAAAGAAAAGAAAATCTCTACACACATAAAAAAACGCGCTAAGGAAATATGTCAGAAGAAAGTTGAAAAAGCACTTTCAAAATTTAATCAAGGGAATTTTGTTAACCAAAAGAAAAGAAAAATAATGTTTTTTAACTAAAAAAAAAAAATATGTGAATTTATTTTTAACCAAGAATCACGTAAAATATTTACTAGAATTATCCTTTCGTCCTATGGAATAAGATTTGGAAAAAAGTTAATCTTATATCGCGATCTTTTTGACATCAACCCTGATGCAGAATTTCATAGAAATTGCAAGAAAACTTAATTTGAAAATATATGTTATGACTATCTGTCTATTTGTATGTCTGCACGATAAATTTCTTTCTAGTTAAAAGCTGCTAGATCAAGCCAGTGGCATTTTTTGGTCTAATTCGCAGGTAGCCTGCGTCCAAAGAGCGTAAGTCTAACATATTCATACAATTTTATTAAAATCAGCATATTAGCTTTTGATGTAGGTAGATAGGTAGCTAGAGTAGAGGTACTGCATTCAACGCCAGACACCTTATGGGCCCATTGTGATGCCTACGAGACCAAGAGTTACCCTATTGGGAAACCTATTCCTCTTCAAAGCATTTAATTTTCCTACAAAATTTCATTAGCCTGCTAGTGTCCACATCTTGAAGCATTCCTAAATTCCCGAAGAAATGGTTGCCCAAAAAATTGGTACGAGCTCGAGAGAGAGCTGAGCATTCGCATAGAATGTGCTTGATGTCTTGAGCCACTCCTATGCTTTTGAACTATATAGTATCAGAAACTTTATGAGCTGGTTTATTTTCTTCTATGACTATTTCTTTCTCCACTATCCTTAGATTGATTAGATTGCCTATTTCTGTGCAAATCTTCTAAAACTTTTTGGTTACTTTGGGTTTTGGTTAATAGCTTCGCTTCTCGTCGGTATATTTTACTGAAATGCAATACCAAATCGAGTTGAGGTATAACCAACTTACTTGCTTTAGAAATATCTTCTACATGGACGGACGGACATGTTTAAATCAATATAACTTTTGATCCTCTACACATCTATGTAGGAAAAAGGATGAAGGTGAAGCAAAACACTTTATTTCAGTATATGAACTTCTTTTTATTCTTCGTTTCTCTAGCAACGATCCAAACTAGACTCACTGACTCAAGATCGTTGTCGCCCTTTTTTCTACAGTAATTATGTTTCCTACCTCGGATAGTTATCCTACAATCATCCCTAATATTTACTTAGCGCTTGTTTCGAGTTTTACCATGCAGCTGTCCAAACATTCTCGATAGTCCATAAGTTAACAATGATCATGTCGGGATTTTCTCGACATGAATCATGTTTCTTACATCCGATAGCCATCCTACATCTATAGGAAACCCCTTCTACGATAGTTATGGTAGAACTTACCACAGTGCATAAAGATAGGAAAACATTGTTTACTGCATTTTCTTCTAAAAAATTTAGTTTTTGAAAATTATTCATATGTATCATTTCCATTTCGATATAAAATTGTTTTCTTAAGTTCGATATTTACGACTACAAAAACTTGAAATATAAGAAACTAGAAATGAACTTAATTTTTTCTTCAACGTGTTATAATAATGTTCAAATAAAGATATGCACTACCTTTGCTATGTATGTAATTTCGATTAAAGAACTTATGTTGCAGCTTTGCTTTTTATTTAAAAATATTCCGCAGAGAGGATCTACCTCTATATACATACCTTTAGCATCAGAACCGAAAATTTTCCAGTTTATCAGGGAACTCATCTATAAATTCAATATTTACATTTTAACGAAAGCTCTTTAGTAAAAACTCTAATATTCTTGACTTTTTGATGAACTTGAAAAAAAAGTTTTAAATTGAAAAGTTTTTTACTTAATGTTAAAGTTTTCCATTTCTTTTTTTTTCTTCCTTTTTTTTTTAGAAAATATCTGTTTTAATATAAAAAAGGATATTTTCTCGTCGAGTTTGTAAAATCTTGTAAGAATTACTCGACTATATATTATAGAAAGGTGTCTTTCAAATCACTATTTGACAATTCCCGGAAGTTGGTAATTATCATTTTAGTATGTTCACAAAATGAATTTTAAATTACTTTTAAGAAATAATAAAGTAAAATATTTCTAAAGAAAATTCTGGTATACTTAAAAGAAGTTAGATAAAATTCATAGTTTGACTTTGGAGTTTATAGTTTAAGAGTTTTTTTTTTTTTTACCTTATCACAACAATATAAAATTACATATTATTCGAACCTTAATCAAATTCACATTTTTGTCCTTAAAACTTTATATATAACAAAGGTGAGTAATATTTTTTTTTTCTTTTACAAAATGTAAATAGCAATTTTGTATATATATTGATTTTGGGGTAAAGTGATTTTTAATGAAGACATGTTGCTGAATTGTGAATATACATAACACATATATCGAGTATGTGTCTATTTTTTTTTATATTTGGCTAGACGACGTAATTACATTGTAGATCAGATATTGCGTTTCAACACCAAGAATATCATTTGTATATTTTCTCGATACAGATATGTATTGATTCCGAATTCAATGTGCTTCCTGTTAGACTGACTATATGACTATATGTACATATATAGTATTCCTTTTTCTTTAATAAGAATAAAAGCTTTGTTGCAGTGTAAATTTCTCAAGATTTTAAAGAATATTTGGGGTCTTTTTGGGCCCCATAAAACATGTTTTTAAAAAAATATCCAATAATCTACCAGTCAGTCTATTTCAATGTCTTCTTCTGTTGGGTAGGGGATGTATGGAATCTAAAATCCTTTTATTTTTATTTTTAATATCTGGGTAAACAAGTTATTTAATAATATTTTTGAAATACAAGACCATCTAACGTTTCCATTTTCAACTGATTGACTATCGTATTGAAGAAGTTAGAAGCTACTAAGAAGTCTTTTCCAACTAGATCTTGAGGTAGGTTGAATGATGAGCAAAGCCTGAAACAATTTTTCTGTACAAAATCTACTTTGATTAAGTTTGATCAGTTGTTGTTCCTTATCTCTAACACTGATAGTCTGCCCAAAATATTATTTGACTGCTATAATAGACTATAGTTTTCTGCAGTTCATTCAATGCAGATATGTACTTCATGTTCTGAATTTTCTTCTTATTAAATGTTTTTTATACAATATTTTCAGCTTCATAAAAGAACCTTTTAAAAGTACTCGTAACTCTTACTAAAGATTTGACTACACTGAATGGAATTTATTTATAAAGATCATTAAAAATCATATTATATTAATGAATTTTTCTTTCGAATTTGCACTGAAAGATTTTCTGCTAAATTAGAAGATATTGTTTTGTTAATTTAAAAGAGAATTTGGTATTTTTCATGGTTTTATTTTGACAAATTTTTCATTTCGTTACCGTATTTCTTTGTTATTTATCATTTTATTCTTAGACTTTAATAGATTTCTGTTATTTTAACGTAAACTAACTTTTTAGTTAGTAGATTTCTCTTTGATTTTTCTAATTTCAATATTAGCAGAAAATTTTAGCAATTGGTCTGTAATTCCTTTATTTCGTTTGTTAAAATGGTTTACCATTTAAACAAATTTCTCTTTAAGTCCACGAATTCAATGTTAAAAATAACAACGATGGAAGAATTTTCATATAACAAAGTTTTCCTGTCGTTTTTTATAGACGAAATTTATTCAGTGTTAGTTTTAGAAGAATATATGAAATGATTATCAGGCTGCGAATTAGGATAACAACCATTTTGCAGAAATAGGCAATAGTAATATAATATGTTTCACCTTTCATTTCCAAGGTATCTATTATTTTATTTCCCAGATCTGTATTAGCTTGTTTCAACTTCTTTAATAACAAAATGAAAACTCTCACGTTCTTAAATTTGTTACTTTCCTTTTTGATTAACTGTTTGACAGCAAGCGCTGTAAGCTCTATAGAGCTATGATGAAACAAACTTTCAGGGAGCGTTGTAGGAAAATATGTCTAAAGTGAAAATCAAAAATGTATTAAGTGAACAAAAACACTTCCCAAATGAACTTGTTACAAAGCATATATTAACTTAAAATCGGCCTATACCCGCTTTTTAGAAATGGGTCAGAAAAACCGTCAAAACTAACATTATTTCAAGGTTTTTTCTTCATGACTTTGTTTCTTCTTTTCAAAATTAACGTAGATCCTAATAGCATAAGTCTAATCTGCAAATTTTATTCAAATCGGTATATTAGTTTTAAAATTACATCAAAAAAGCTTTATAAAGAGCGGTATTTTCTCCTAGGATTATTTCTTTCTCCACTATTCTTGTCCCGATTTTACTGAAATTTAACATGGTATATTTATGTAGTTGACCTATATAATTAATTTAAACAAAATAGATTCACAAATTTTCCAATTAAATCCGAAAAACCATAAACAAAAAAACGACAAAACTTTCTGGTCACCCTGGTTTTTGCTTAATAACTTCTCTCCCCTTTGGTCAATTTTGCTACAATACCAAATCCAGTTAAGGAATATGCAACTCGCATTTTACATTTCAATAAAATCGGATAACCTCTTTTTGAGTTATCTTGTCCACAGACGGATGGACGGGTGGGCGGACGGGCATGCATAAATCGATATATCTTTTGATTACGTACGCAACTATAGCCTTTCTACGATGATTATTTCTATGTATTATACATTTAGTAGTACTACTTGGTAGTACCTACTATAGGGCATAAAAATACAAATGCAATAGTCAAGTAGTTATGGGGGTACAATTACTCGAGTAATCGAATAATCGAAAAGCCAATGAAATTTTCGAGTACTCGTTCACTCGATACTCGAAGTTCGATTCACTAGTTTGGAAGTAGTATAAGAACCGAATTTGTCCCTGGATTCTTGTAATATAATTATGTATTTAGTTTATATTCAATAATCTGTTTGATATTGAAACAAACAAACTTAATAAATATTATAATTTTGTTTTATTTCATCAAAGAGAAAGCAATTAAATGCTTTTTAAATGAGTCGCGATTTTCCTTTCCCAAACAATTAGAATGGAAATTTAATAAAAAGAATATTGTGTCATTAGTTTACAATTTTTATATAGAATTCAAATTATTTATTTAAAATTGAATAAAATTAACATCAAATCCTTTGTCTAACAATCGGACTAATAGGATTCTATAAGACACCGATTTTATACATGCAACCTTAATACATAAATTAATCTTTTGCTTTAAATTACAATCACCTTCGATATTTAAAAAAAAAGAAAAGAAATCCATTTAACTATCATTAATTAAAAAAAAAAGAATATCCTTGTTTTTCCTTATTGTATATTTTTCATTCAAATATACAATTTATCGATTAAAAAAAAGGAAAACTACAAAACTACATTTTATAACTACTCTAAAATGAAACATGAAACAAAATCTGCCTAAAAGAAAACAAATTGCTAAAGTTTTGTTTTTCTGTTATTTTACAAGATTTTCCGATTAATTACATTCATATCACGCAATTGTATTCCAACATGTATATAGGAGAGACTAGGCTAATCGAAAGATACTAAGTTTTCCTTTTATCAAAAGAAAATTCTCTTTTCTAACGTTTAATATGATTTCCTACATGAATTCCTACTAGGCTTGGGAGTATCCGACTAAACTATTATATAAATATCGTTATTTCGGTATTGTTATTTAATAATACCGGTTTTATTTTTTCCTTAGGAATTAAGAATATGTAATCTTGATGCTACTCGGGCAGGTTCATAATCCTCGTTGTCTAGAGCATCGGTTCCCAGACTTTTTCCAACACGACCCACTTTTTCTTAAAGTAAATTTCGGGAAATTTCAAAATCGGGTGCGTTCAGATACGTGAACATCTGTTTTGCAAAAATTTAAACCTGACTTGCCGTTTGCTCTTTATTTATGCACGATTTATACCAAATCTATGTGTGTGTTGGTGTAACCTATAGCGTACGATTTTGCACTCAGAATTCCGTGTGAAAATCGTTTTACAATTTCCAAGTTGGAATTAATGCATATTGGGAGATAATTTTAAAATATAATTTGAGATGATTATAAATATTTCAAGTTATATTTTTAGAAAATTTTCACGACCCTATTTTAAAAGCGACCCTAACCGCTGGTCTAGAGCCAGACGTTGCATCTGTAGAACAATAAATTTTGCAAATTGCGGCTTTGTTAATGATTGGAAATAATCCATGATCTTTGTCGTTTTCTTCATCATCACTTTGATTATCATTGCAGTATGGATCATGTAAATATAGCGAAATGCTTGAACTTTTCGTTCACCGTTCAAGAATATATAATTTACAAGTTGCCTTTAATTCATAGCTTAGGGAACATCATTTCCTATTCATCGTAAACATCGTAAATTTTGTATTTCTCATACAAAATTTACGAAATACGAAGTTTACGAGGCTTACATATTTTTTATGGAATACTAGATTCCTGCTATTTTCGCGTTAAGAAATAATAGTATGAATTTGTTTAAAAACAATTTAAAGAGTCTTTTTTCCCCAGATATCGGGATCCTGGTATTCCCGTCTCTAATTCCTAGCATATAAGCTTCATACCAAACAAATTTAATTTAAATATGTACATTTGTTTTCAAATCCTTTTAAAAGTTGCCTTCACACTATGATACGATCGGAACACGCGTCTGAAGATATTGGGTCCTAAAGATTGATTTTCAGTCGACTCAATCTTATGTCACTTCCTATAAAATTCACACTCGATTCTTAAAAATTGACACTATATTCTAGCCGCTCTGCTGTTCTTTCTTTGTGATTAATCAAAACGTTTTGATTCTTAGAAAGTTGATTTAGATAAAGCTACGTCTTTAAAGGATAAACTGAAAATCCAGCAGGATAGTGTTATATCACATCACCCTAAAAATTGTAAGAGGATAGGTGTTTTGGTTTAGTTTAATAATAATTAATACAAATAATTAGCATTAAAAATTGAAAGGTTATAGAATAATTGTAATATTTCGAATAACTGTTGTATTGTTTGAATAATATTTAGAATTTATAGAAAAGGCAAATTCATTAGTTTAACAAGTACAGTATGGAATGGTCAAGTTGGTTGAGACCTCGTTTCTAGAAATTGATGAGACTCTGGTTCTCAAATCCAGATCTCGGTTCTTCATAATTTATTAATTCTTTGCCTACAGAATCGTTTCCTTAGTGGAATCTTTAATGAAAAATATTTAATTAAGTAACAAAAACATTTTTTTTTAAAATGTTGGAAATTCGCTGCAATATCTTAACAGACGTTAAACATATGCTTTATCAAAAGCATAAAACATGTAACTGTTCACATTTTGATGAGATTTTCCAGTCGACAATTTGTCATCTTCAGAAACTTGTTTTACGAAATGTGTGTACCTTATCCGACAATTGAAGTGTCCGTCTAATTCAAATTGCTGTCAAATGTAAACCGGACACATCTTGCAATACTAAAATTTGACATGAATGTTGCTTAATATATTGTCTGTCAGTAGTAAAAATTATTTGTTGGTGAAAAGACGAGTTGTTCTTATTTTTTGTACAATGGACCTTAAACGAAATTCAATTGTCGCGCTTCATTTGATTGGAAAGTCAAACATCGAAATTCACTGTATTCACCAGATCTGAATCTGTTGGATTATTCCCTTTGGGGAATTCTACAAGTAGCGACTTACAAAAAAAAAACATATAACTTCGGCTGGTTTAGAAAAAGATCTGACTCGTAAATGTAACCGTTTAAGCTAAGACATCGTGCGAGCATCGTGTAAATCGTTTAAAAAGAGATTGAAGCTGGTGGCTATGGTAAAAGGCGGTTACATAAACTATCATTTTCATAAATTTGAATAAAACCGACCACTAAACAAACAAATTACAGCGTTTTACACTTTGACATTTCAATTGCCGGACCCGGTATTTAGTTTTCAGAACTTAATAAAATTCAGATCAAAAGCTAAATATCACAATTGATTTTCGCAAAATTTGGCCAGTAGATTTTGTATTTCTACTTTTAGTGAGAAAAACAAACCGTTTTCATTTAATTTCCACAATTATTTTAGTCTTTTCTATAGCCTTAGTGAATTACGCCAGTCTCCCCTATGCATATTTGCTAATATTTTGCAAAATTAAATGAAACTCATAAACTTTTAAAAATATAACAAACTTATACATATATCTCTGTATAGGAGAATACAATACAAACGGAATTTAAAGTATTGCATGTTAAGTTTTAATTTTTTTTTTCGAAAATATCGTACTAGGCATTACATTCGAATGGGTGAATTATAAATTTCCGGTAAGTTTTAAATGTTGAACACTTTCTGTTAAATAAATGAATCTCAATTTCAAAGTTTAGATAAAATTGTGAAGTTTGAAAATTTATAAAACTTTATTAAAATTTCCTGTTTTAAAATACACCCACTTTTTTTTGCAGTAGAAAATACGATATTTCTGCTAAAGAATAGAAAAAAAGTAATATTATTAATAATAACTTTTATACTGACTTGTGTACTAGTACTGATTTTGAAAATCGATGAAAATTATACTAAATCTGATAATTAGTTCTATCCATTGGAACTTTTCAAGTAGTTTCAATTGTGCTTTAGTAAATCACATTCAGATCTTCTGTATCAAAGAACTTATAAGTATGTATAGTACAGGGTTTTTCAATAAGAACTATTATTTTAATTATTAAATTAAATACACATGTTCGAAGATCCAATCAGCAAATTATAGGCGTTGATATTGATCTAAATACTTTAGTTCTTACACCGATTGGACCTTATAAAGCTTTAGAGCCACATCCTTTCGCAAAATAAGTCACGTAGTTCTTGTGAACAAGCCTAATTATTGGGAGCGTCGTGGAAGTCATAGCAGCAATATTTTCAGTTGAACTATTGGAAGGAATACGTTTTGTTGTTGCTACGTTGTATACTAAAACAGTCCACTCTAATTTTTCTACTAAAATATTAATTGCAGATTCTAATGGACGATTATAACGACCCAAAATATCCATGATTTCATGAAATATGATTTTCACAGATTTCCCATTTTCATAATGGATTTGAATTATGTTTATGCAATTTTCGAACGAAAATAAATTCTTTATAATATGTTAAAATGTAGACTTTCTACTGCAATTATGTTAAAAAACTAAGTGACACAAATATCATCATAAGCAAATATAACTTTACTGAAAAAAAAGTTCTTATTGAAAAACCCTGATACTAGATACGAACCCGTCAATAATGACGATGAAAAATTAAATGAAACTATATTAGTTGATTTCAACTCGCAGTTCAATTAAAAAAAAATTGAGAAAATAATAAATATTTTCATCAAGAAATTATAAATTGCTTATTTTCAGGGGTATATAAAAATGGGATAGAATTTCAGACCAAACAAGTTATATTGTTTGATGAGTAGTTTCGTCAATATAGAATGTTATTGACATTAGAATTAACTTCCAAAACAATGTTACGTTCGATATTTTAGCACAGATATATTATAGGATTTCTAAGTACTTTTTTAATAGTTTTCCACATAATTTTCCCTATATTCTTGGGTAAGATTCCCACCCGAGAAAACCTTATTATATACATACAGGGTGATTCGACTTCAGTTTCCGATCTATAAATCAAAATAATGAAAACAACAACAATTTTAACGAAATATATTTATTCTATTTTATTAATCACAAATATTATGTATTTCATTATTTATGAAAAATTATATCAATTAGATGGCCGCTTCTGGACCTTCTGCAGCAGCCGATCCTTTCAAGGTAATTTTCGATGACTTTTTCGTAAATTTCGGGCGGTATCACAGCATTAACTTGGCGGATGTTGATTTTTAGGTGCTCCAACATTTTGGGTTTGTTTGGCGTAGACACGAGTTTTAACGTCACTCCAAAAAAAGAAATCCAACGTCATTAAGTCGTATGATCTTAGCGGCCAGTTAACGCCATCAAAACGTGAAATAATGCGACCAGGGAACTTTTCACGCAAAACATCCAACGTTGCACCCACTGTGTGGCATGATGCGCTATTTTGTTGGAACCACATGTCCTTTCACGTCAATATCTTCGATTTCGTGCCAGAAATAATCGGTTATCATGCACCTATATCACTTACCATTGACTGTTACAGTCTGACCCTGATCATTTTCAAAAAAGTAAGGCCCAATGACACCGCCTGGACTACAATGCGAACCAAACAGTGGCTTTTTAGCTATGTAATTGTGTCTCGTGAACATTTTCATCTCCCCAGATGCGGCAATTTTGCTTATTAACACACCCAGAGAGGTGGAAATGTGCTTCATCAGAGAAGAGGTTTTTCTTTCAATACACAGTTCGTAAAGAATTGTTATATCTGTAGAACAATTGAACAATTTTAACTCGTTGAGCAGTGATTAAGCGATCCATTTCGTAAATGTGTTGTTGCAAACACTTTAAAATCAAGTGCTTATCGACAGCTGCTTGATTTATAGTGCTGCCAACATAGGAAACATATGATCACCCTATTATGTACATATATTTCAAATAAATATTTGTTGAATATAAAAATTTTTGTAAACGCATTTACTTGTGTGTACTTATATAATAAATGCATGAACACGACTATATATATATATATAATATGAAGTAGATTAATTGCATCGTATTATATCATAATATATGTATAATATCATAAATGATAAATTCGCCTTACTTTTGCATGCTATATTTATGTATTTCCTATGGTAACAGTGTTCATTGAATCGAATTAATTAAATTGAAGGTAATTTAGTCTAATAATTGCTGCAGAAATACCATATCCAAGAGTGAGTGAAGAGTGGACATGGATTATTATACTCTTGAACCGGATTTATTCCATATGAATTGTTTATGGAAAATATAATAAAGATTTTATATTTAATAAAATATATGAAAAATATGAAAAAATCATTTATACATTATAAAATATTACATAACTAATTGTAAACAACGCCAGTCCAAGCTATTTCAGCGCCGGGTGCAGATTTGGTATTTGTATCCAACCTCACGCAAATAGTTTTTTGGTCAATCTTTAGTTCCTCAGTAATGTCACAAGATGAAATATGCAGGATTTCCTCAATTTTTTAGAGAATTTCATCGACTTGTACATTAATTGGTCTACCAGAAACGAGCAAAGCATTTACGTGCTGCTGGTTTTGATAGAGCATCTTCAACATAAGCACTAGGAAGATTTTCACAAGCCTGCGAAGCTTTATCGCCTTGGTCGAAATGATATAGTAAAATATAGCGAATTTTTTCAGAATTGGCTCATTTTCAAAATCTAATTACCACAATTATTTCTTACAATTTTTTTAAAAATATTCTATGAAATTTCACCTTTTAAGCGAGCTATAATATAACTTAATAGGGTTAGAACTACTAAAGATAGCGACTCTAAAGCCATCTATTTAAAAAAAATAATCAAAGAAAATATGTAGTACCTTTTCTAATTTTCCACAAAATTTAATATGAAGCAAAATGAAAAAGTTCGCGATATTAAATACAAAAAACGTTCAAATTTGGGGCCTTCCAAAACTTTGGCGCTGGATGCGGTGGCACCATTACACCATTGGTTGGACCGGCCCTGATTGTAAACAGAAAATCCGACAAACATATAACTTTGTAGGGTTTTACTAACTTTTCTTCGGATACTAAATTTTTTACTATACTAAATCCATGATCTATTTGAATTAGGATTGTTTTTTTTTGCTGTTAATTTCTTTGATTTGATTTGTATTTTTGAACCTGAATTAAAAAAACAAGATGTCGGTAACAGAAAAAAACCTTTTTTTTTTATAAATATATATTTTTCATTTAGTAAATTTTTACCTTTATTTATGTCAGACCTTCTTTTAAACAAAAATTTTTATAATTAACTTGTCAAACACAAAAATTCCGACGATTTAACAGAAAAAAAAAACACAAAAAAATGTAAAAATAAAGTAAATTGTACAAATTGAACGTTTATAATTACTAGAATTAAATATTTTTGTTTTTTATTTAATATAAATGAAAAAGAAAGTTATGAATGTTTTCAATATGATATTAGCCCAAATATTATATATTATTATTTGGGCTTACACTTTTGTTATTGGTGGAAAAAAAAACATTTTTATTACAAATCAATTTCAACTAAAAGCAAGAATTAGCGAGCAAAATCAAAAAGAAGAACAAGCTATATTGCGAAACCACTATTGAAACTTCTATACATATGTTCAAAATATTTTACTTTACAAAAATCTATCTAAAAAGGACTATAGATATCGGCCTATAGCCGATAGTAGAAATAGGACAGAAAAACTATCAAAACTAACAATATTTAAGGGTCTTTTCTACATACTATAACTTTTTTTCCTTTCTTCAAACATTCCTCTAATTTGCAGATAACCCAGAACCTGGTAGCATTAGTATAATCGGTAAATTTTATACAAATCGGTGTATTAGTTTTTAAAGTACATCAAAAAAACTTTACGAACAAGCTTATTTCCTCCTAGGACTATTTCTTTCTCCACTATCCCTAAATCGATTTTACTGAAATTTAACATGCAATCGTCTATTTATGTAGCTAATAAATATAATTAATTTATACAAAAATTAATTCACAAATTTTCCAATTAAATCCGAATAACCATATAAAAATAAGAGAAAACTTTCTTTTCGCCCTTGATTTTGCTTAATAACTTCGCTCCCACTCGGTCGATTTTGCTGAAACACAATACCATATCTACAATAGTTAAGGAATAACCAACTCATATTCTAAAAATCGGATAACGCTCTTTTGAGTTATCTTGTACATGGGTGAACGGACAGACGGACATGAATACATCGATATAACTTTTGATTCCCTATACAACCATACACCCTTGAAACCTTTCTACAATGATTATTTCGATGTGTTACACCGTCAGTGATAAAACTAATATACCCTTTGAAAGTACCTACCATAGGGCATAATTATGGAAATTCAGTTCCAATTGTTTAATCTTGCATACGGTACGGTATTTTCTAAAAATTCCTGCATAATGGAGTTTTCATTTTGATATCCTGGTTTATCCTTTTCGTCAGTTTTAATAGTTTTGGGTATTTGGTCTTTATCGTTTGAATCCTGATGCAAGATTTCATAAAAATTGGTTGAAAATGTATCTCAGTCAAAAACGATTTCCTTCAACAAGATCCGTATCCTTCCAGGCAGATATGCCTACGGTACAGCCAACAAACTGACTAAATTTCACTGAAATCAGGTAACACATTTGTCAGTTGTCTTCACTATAATTTGTGAATATAATATGGGGAAAAAAAACTTCGGAAATCGTTTCATTTCATACAGAAGTGAGAATTTTTGTCGGCAGCTACCCGAAGTTATAATCGGATTCGATTTATTTTCGGACACAATATTCTGTAATTTGAAAACACAAAAAATCGAACTTTTGTTTAGCACCTCTCCGTAGTTTTAGAATTGTTCTCACGTGGGAAAAACTGCTCCTACTAATTTTCATTTAAATGGCTTCAAAAACATTTCCGCAATTTTGCATACCACAGTCGGATAGACACGGACAGACAGATGGACAGACAGATGGACAGCCAGACAGACATTGGATAAAAAATTGCAATTGATTTAGAATCTTCTAAAGCGTAGAAATTTTCATATACTTTATATAGAAGTTAAATATTATGAAACAATATTCGCGTTCGAATATGTATTTTCGATAAATGGGGAGTCAGTGACTTATTAAAATGTCAAATTTCTTTCTTATTTAACTAACAAATAGTTGTTAACAAAATAAATAAATGTCGCAAGTCATATTTGTTGACTTCACATTAATATTATTATACCTTTTATTCGAATAGACCAAAAATAGGTTACATGTTCGAATATTAAAGGATATTTTATTATATACGAGGGAAATTTTAAAAGTTATTTGAAGTATCTATATATGATTGGAGTATAGACAAACATTTCAATAAAAAAACTTAGGGTCCTATTATAAAATGAAGTAAAATCCTTAAGCCCTTAAATTCTTAAAATTCCAGAGCAAATTGTTAAACATTTAAAGGTTAAAAGAGCTGGTAAAAAGTGCCATCAAGGATAGTCGGGGGTTAGCCTAGGGATTATTAAGTCAATTGAATAAGTATCACATTAGTTAAGTTTTTTTAATGATTTGTTAATTACCTATAACTAATTTACCATGTAAATTGGAAGATGAATGTATCTAGGGAGTTAAATCTAGAAATGAATAGAACTGTATTTCTTCACTGCAGCAATAATTTATAATTTATAAGCTCACAAAAACAAATCACATGTTTTCTAATGCCTTTTTGCACATTTTTATCAAATTTCAAATTTATTCCTATTTATCGGTATCGATCAGAAGTAACTGTTTCACCAATTTCTACAAGTGATTTCAAATAGAGAAAGTTCACCATAAGCTTTCACAAGCAAACGATAATTTTCGGCGACAGTTTTCTTGAGATTCAAAAAGAAAATAACGCTTCCCACAATTTATGTTTTGTTAGAAAAAAACTATGTTTATTACATCCCACCTCACCTAAATTTCATATATCAAATATGTGCGTTGCCATTTTAATTTACAAGCAACCACTATCGGCATCTATTAGAAAATGATTATTTTTAATTCCCATACTCAATATTAATGCTTCGGACTTGGTCCCTATAATGAATTTCAAAAAATGAAATCATCATTTTGTAACAGTAAGAGTTTCGTTTTAGGCATATAGGCCTACTGTGGTCAAAAACACAATTCCACAAAATTAAAATCGTGCGTTTCTTTCGGAGGATTCTTTATTTAATTAATTATTAAATTCCCCGCCGAATGAGGTATGGATCATACCTGTAGGACCAAGAATACTTGAGACATACGTATACCTTCATACTAGAGAATTTTGTAGCTCCTGTCCTAAAAAGGAATATTTTGAAAACGTCGACATTTAATTAATTTATGGATTATATCTGTAGGACCCAGAATACCTGAGATATAGAAATTAATTATACAAATTAAATCTTGCGCTTTTATTGGAACACCTTATATAACAGGCTTACACAAATTTTATGAACTTTAGTAACTAAAGGTATATCAAGTTCTATACCTGGGATATGAGCACGTAAGTTGTTTCATATTTTTGACTCGACCAAACTGTAACGTGTTCTAAATTTATTTTGCCTTTGAAATATTTTCAAAGACTCGAAAACAGGAAGAGTAAAATCTCTTACGTATATGGCGAGTCACCATCCACAGGAATGTCACCTTTGACATCGCTGTACCTTGCTGCTTCCATTTTTCTTTGCCTGCATACCAATTCTAAGAACTTTTAAATTTCCCTTTGCATATATAATATTGGCATTTTATATTTTCTAAGTTTTTCCTAATACAACGTGGATGGAAATTGTCACATTGTTCACTAATCGTAAGTTTTTCTATATTTGTTACCTGTAAAGTTTTACTAAACAAATATTAATCAAAAATTTAATATATATGCTTACTTATGTGTATACTAGGCTTTTAAAGAAAACTACCTATTCTAAGCAATTGATGTAGTATTTGGTTTCTTGTATTGAATTTATTAATCGATATTCTTCTTAGTTCTGTACTATAGTTAGCTTAAAGTCTATTTCACATAACAAAAGGAAATGTTGCGTGCTGTTTAACGATTAACCATTGTCTTTTCAAATAAACAAACTTACTTATATTATACAATATATATAAAGATATGCACTTGAAATCGTGTTGGTATTGAATTTATCTTTTCTATTTATATATGAGAACCCAGTAATCTGGATAAAATAAAATTACTTCCAATTCTTTATACACTTTAATTGACAATAATTATCCTGATTATTCATTTAAAGGATGTATTTATGTAGTGTGATAACACCGAAAAAAAAAGAATTAGATAATAATTTGACATTTAATTTAAATACTGGATAATGTAATCCTTCCGGGTTCTACTATCCGAATAATTTATTTCAATTGTTGAATGTTGTTCTAATCGGTCTAATTGTATAGTTTTTATCTCATCAAGTTTTTAAACTTTTGGTCGGAAATAATTCGGTTACAATTATTTTATACGTAATTGACTTTTAAAGTTCATTCATTTAAACTTTTTTGTAAATAAAGGAAAATCTTTTATTATTATCTTTATATGACAAATCATCAAATTTTGATATTAAGAGAAATTTTCAAATTTCATTTGTTCATAAAGGATTGAGGATATAAAAAATTTACATCTGTTACTGCCAAAAACTTGATGAAATATAAACACCTCGTAGTCGTTGATACTAGGGTTTAACCAATTAAAGTCGCCACTAGAACGAATATATCAGGGACCTTTAGAGCAAGGATTCTTAACCTATTGCGGTGCGAGACCTTCAAATTGGGGCGCGAAATATTTGACAAATCTATGCATATTTTTATTAAGCTAAAATTGTTTATAATGCATCTCACATCAAATATACACATTGTATGATTCTCAGAGACACATTACGTGCAACAAAGTTATCGCCAAATCTCGATAAAGTTCTACGGGAAACTGTAAGAGTTATTAACTTTATTAAGAATAGGACGATGAACAGGAGACTTTTTGCATAATTTTGCCAAAACTTAAATTCTCTCTATATGACAAATTAATTATCGGTACAGAAATAAGGCGGCTGTTCAAAGGCAGATCATTGAAAACAGTTTTGGTATTAGAAAACCCATCAATGGCAGAATTTTTTCAAGATGATCAGTGGCTATGAACTTTCGCTTATTTGACGAACATTTTTGAAAAACTAAGTAAAATTAATGAAAGTAAGCAAGGAAAAGGTTATGATAACATTTTAACTGTCTTTGATAAAATCTTAGCATCTTAGGAGTTTTGTTCGAAATAACAACAACAAAAATAGCATTAGGCAGGACCAATTAAAATTGTTTCTATTCATACAATTATAACTTTCATCAATACCTGATAGATTTTGAAATAAATGCGGCACATGTTTTTACTTATAATTTATATAATTGCATGTTCACTTTATGTTTATCATTAAAAATAAAATCGGTCAGAACTTATGATATTTTTTATGACAGTTATTAGTTATGACCAGGTCAAAATACCAAATAGTCTTAAAAAAAAGTTATGACAATAACGTCATGTTATGACAGTCAGAACTTGTTATGACTGCGCTCAGAATAGACGGGTAAATCGCTCAGAGAACACATAAAATTTCGTTCCGATGTAAAATATTTTCGATTAGAACTTCTGATAGTTTTTTATGATAGTTGTGAGTTATGAGCGCGTCAGAACATGAATAAGTCTTTAAAAAAAAGTTATGAAAGTGACGTGATGTTGTGACCGTTATGACTGCATGT
Organism: Xylophagus ater; assembly: GCA_963422695.1. Classification (NCBI taxonomy): domain Eukaryota; kingdom Metazoa; phylum Arthropoda; class Insecta; order Diptera; family Xylophagidae; genus Xylophagus; species Xylophagus ater. Next base: position 12,460,272 of record OY730484.1, on the reverse strand, counting down.
TATACTGTATGCTTATTCTGAGAAGTATTGAGATTCAATTTAGAAGATGGGAGTTTTTAAAAGTTATTATAAGGAAGTTAAAATATGTGCATAAAATTTAAAGAACTTAAAGTATCCGATTTCATACGTTTAAGATTAATATTCATGATTTAACCTAGAAAATTTTCTACATACTTTCATTGTGATGAAATTAATAGATTTCGGTTACATTCTATAACACCTAATCTAACGACATTTAATATTTTCATATACCAAAAGATTTATTCTTCGAAAAAAACATGTTAAATTTTCTTTTTCCCATCGAAAGGATAATGTATGTTAAATGAAAACACGAAAAACTTCATACTTATGTTTATAAAAATTTGAACTTGGAGAAAGGATCAGTTTGATTTCTTGTCACGTTTTAAGAATTTTTCTTGTTATTTGGCAGACAATTGAAATGTTTTTTCTTTTTTTTCTTGTTGATATATTCACAATCTTTTTAAAGGGATTTTCCAATATTAAGATTTTTTTTTTTTTTTGAAACATTTTTTTGAAACATTTCGTTACTTCAAATAACTTTCCTTCAACATAAATTTCGATCCTTTTCTAATAAGAAATGAAAAATGAAAAAGAAAGAAGCAAAATAGATATTAAATGTTTATGAAAGTATGTATAATAAATTGATAAAAGAGAAAACACCAGAAATTCGGCTGTGATTCAATCATGAAGTTCAAACTAAACAGTTGGAAAATTTTTAGAACGTGATAAGAAATCTACAATTCTTTAGAGACGTTCTTTTCATTTTTTTTTGATGATTCTACTTTTTAAGAAACTACATATTATGAAATTTTATATTTTATACGCGTAGTCTTTAGTGTCAATATATTTACGCTCAACATACACAATACAAAACAATAATGTAAATTTTTCATCAGTTATGTAATTTTTTTTTTCATGCTCAATTGTTTGACATTATGTTATGCAACGTGTTAAGTGTTCATATGTGACATGTTTTAATGTTAAGGTAGTTTTTTTCGTACAGCTACTATAGGCAGAAGAGGGACTTTATCCTATTGAGAAAAAGGGCATTTGCTTGGAGCTACCACCAACAGAGATCTCTTAAAATATTCACTAAAAAATTCCTCCAAAAAACGCATCGATTCAAAACTGTACATAGGACTCCAAAATTCAAATTTCCCTGACCCTAATGAAGCTATAACGCGCCAGTAACTACAGGCTTCTAAAACATTGTATTAGTAGATACCATATGACTTAAAGGATTTTTCATCAAAAACAACACGTTTATTTTAAATGAAAACTGCATTTTATTTTAATCCAAATATTTTCCATAATTAGACAGGGCACGGACTCCGCGCTGAAACAATTGTTCGTCCTTCGAGGCAATCCAATTATCGAGCCATCTTCGCACTTGTTCAAGATTGAGTATGTGTGTGCAAGGTCATGTTGCATCGACTGAAACAAATGGCAATCGGAGGAAACAATGTCTGGTAGATACAGCGAGTGGGATAGTATTTCCCAGCCAAGCGCTTCCAACATTTCCTGAACCGATTTAGCGTGTAGCATTATCATACTGCAAAATCACTTTACCGTTTCTATGAACCCATTCTGATGCGATTCAAGTCGATCAGTTGTTGTCTATAACGATCAGCAGAGACTCTTTCACTCATTTTCAAAAATTCATGGCAGATCACACCCTTCTCGTCTCACCTAATGCAGAGCAAGATCTTCTTTCCTTGGATATTCGTCTTCACAATAGATGTTGATGGCTGGCTCGGATCACACCAAGATCTTTTACGTTTGGGATTGTCATAAACGATCCATTTCTCATCACCAGTATCAATTCCATGCAAAAATGATTTTCTTTTGAACTTTTCAAGCAACATGTCGCACATGGCCATATGGCATCCACTTTCCTTCCTTTTGAATCTTTCGCATGGCATTCAAAAAGTTCAATACATGTTTCGATCCCTGATAATATTACCTTAGTTTGTTATAGTTTAATTTTGATAGAGTTTCGTGCCTCTTTTATATATTTGGTTAGGCTTTAACAAAATATACAAAATTCTTAAAGAGATTGAATTAATGAATGCTAATTTTTTGTATATAATAATTATATTTTATGTAAAACAGATATATTTTTTTTATCAGTGAAAATTCCCATAATCAAAAATTTCCTTTAGACTATATTTAAAAAGGCTACATACATATATAAGAATTCATAAAACGTGATATCTTAATCCGATGAATTTGCACATGCTGTTTTTCTGGAGTGAACCCAAAGATAAGTCTTGCAAGGTTGTTATTACGTTAATCCTTGGTACAAATTAAATCATAATACATTTTCAGTATGAAATTTAATTAGTATACTCGTGAAGAAAAAGTAAATGGAAGCTAAACATTAAAAGATAATTGACAATAAACTCTTCCATGATAAATATATTATATTTTATTTACCGAATTCCTATACATGTTCATGAAATTATAAATAATTGTTATGTTATTATGTTTTCTGTAAGATCAAACTTATATTCTTTTCAATATGAAATAAAAAGAACGTTTTAAGATAAATCTCAGGAAATATCACATTCAATAGATAGTCTCCAATATATTGGTTTTGAACCAACGAATGTAATTCTAGGTTCCATGTCTAATGTCCTAGTGATACTCTGTCACTGTATAAATTACGGACAATTTAAGAATCCCTGATTTACATGTGAAAAAAAAGGATTCGAAGCATAATTTTAAATAACCGAAAAATTTTAATGGGTAATTTTTGGATCTTAGTATTTTATGAGATGCTTGGATTATGTACAATTACCCCACTTTAACCGCCTTTCCTTATCGTCCACTCATGCTAAATGATAATTCATTATTACTCTATTGTTTGGTTCGAGGAGTTAAGGCCAATCTCCACACAGCCGACATCCTATTCTGACGAGAAAAATAAGAAAAGTAAAAAGAGATGGACTTTTACAATTTTCGCTATGATTGACCGAATAAAAACATCAGGGTCTCTCCTTACACAATTTATAATATTATGGGAAATTTAACAACATTCCCTTCCATTTTATAGGAAAATGAAGTACCAAATTGTGTTTTCAGACTTTATCATAAGGCTTAAATTCCTATCATATCTAAAAACAAGCTATAGTGCAAAACGACGAAACTTCTATACGTATGTTCAAATCACGTTACTTTCCGAAAGCCTTTCTAAAAGAAAGCTATATGAATATGGGAATTCAGAGTGAACGTAGTCCTTAGTTAATCACAACATTTGTTGTGATATACAGACAGACAGATATTGGATAAAAATGATTGCAAACCATTTAGAATCTTATAAAACGTGGAGATTTGCAAAACAAATTTTTTTATTTTTTATATACTTCGTATAGAAGTTAAAAATTTAACCTGCGTATTTCATCACTAAACCATAAAAATCAATTCGTCATAGAAAAACTTCCTATAAGAAAATTTGGTAGTGTGCAACGGTATCGTGATTATTGTGAGAGTATGCAAATGCAGATGAAAAACCATAAATCAGATGAACAAGTTTATCTGCGTTTGAGGGGAATCATCTGGCAGATGAAGAATCAGATGGGGAAATTATAACTGCAGAAGACGACAAAATTCGTAGGATAATTGTTTCTCTCTTTCTGTTTAACTAAATTTTGCATAAGTGCATCCCATACTTTTATCAGAATAGGATGTCGGCTGTGTGGAGATTGGCCTTTATGCTTTTGATAGTCATAATTTTATCATATGACTAGGTGATCACTAAATAGAGCTATCCTATTTGTATTGTCCGGAATTAACCTACACATATCTGCAAAACTGATTTTATTTCAAAGTGAAAATTTTCATTCTCATACGTTAATTTGGTTAATTTTTTGATTATGGTCTGGTATCCAACCGAAAGGTAACTCGTTTCGTGTATACAAATATATAAATTTAACAAACTAATAATTTATGATTAAATTTCAAAAATCATATCATCGAAATAATTCTCAAAATATTAATTCTTCGTAAATTATAAAACAAATATTTTCTATATAGGTAAACCTTGCGAAACGTTGTTGCTATGTTTTAATTTTTTACGATCCCATTATGCTGAGATGTAGGCATTAGAATTTACCATAATATTAGGCTGTGTCATATGACATGTTGTATTTTGTATCAGACGCAAATTGATCGCTCGGGTAATCTGTAACAGATTTGTACAAGTTCTCAGGAAGCTACTTGTTATTTGGTTTCAATTTTGCGATAACTTTAATTTTTGCAGAAATCTTGTATAATGGTTTTGACCAAGGAAATCAAGGTAATTTTTTGTGCGAGTTTAAACTGTAGAAAAGTGTGGCCATGTTGCTGGGCAATATCAAATCTGCGTTTGTGCGATGGGAAGCGATTCGTACAAAGGCGGTTGTGAAGAAAATAATTTGAAGAAAAAGACTGTGAAAATCCATTTATTGTTATTGTTGATTACATTTTCCAAGTGCTGATGGAAGCTAATCCATTTCAAACATTGTCATCCCTCGCAGAAGAATTTCCGTGTCTGGCAAAACCTGAACAACCTAGGAAAGCCTAAATAGTTCGACAATATTACTTTCTATTTACATAACTCAATATTTCGTGACCTAATATCAAAACGGGATTATAGAAGCACCACGTTATACAAGGGCGATCTGAATCTGCAAACATTGAAATCTAACTATGAGGTCAATTAAAATTTATATAACATACATGACCAATCTTTAATATTAATTTAAACATATTTATTGAAATGACGAATAATATTTATTAAAAAAATTAAATATAAAAATAATTTACATATATTTTGGTATTAATATTAAATCGGTATTAAGTTCTTGTGTTCTCGGTAATCAAATTATTAATTTACATATTATTTTGAAGTGGAACTCGAATTAAACATATAAATTGAAATTTGAAATTTTCATAATTCGTAGTTACCAATAATTTTAGTGTATTTTGTATTTTGATTCTATAATTGAACTAATTAAAATTATTAATCAAACATTTATATTAAAAATAAACTATCAAACCTTATTTTTTCTAATAAAACATATTTATTTGAAAAAATAATTAATAGACTATCTAATTATGTTGTAAACTCATTTTCAATAAAAACACTACACGGGTATAGGAAGGATATTCTAGTTAAGTTTGAGATCACTATTTTTCTTTGATAGCATTAATTGTCACGCCCAAAGCCGAAATCTCCATAATCCGCTGTGGATATTCATAAATGACCATAAAAGAAAAATAAAGATATATTTAAAAAACGTGCATTACATTAAATATCCACTTAAGTAAATAAATGTGCAATATATTTGTTATCGGTCAGAATAAATTCTTAAGTGGGACTACCGAGCATGCATGTAATAATATTAGGTTGTAAAGATATGAATAGCGGGCTTGGCTACTTTAATTTTCAATGATGAATTTCGAAATAAATTTTTGTTGCATTGCTGTGAACTTCTATATCATTTTGAAGCGCATTTATCGCTATATCTGCTTATAGTAATAGTTTTATTCAAGTATAATTTTTGACAATTTCTCAGACAGTTAAAGAGAACATGGAAAATATGGAAATTTGTACGATTTCCTTATATGAGTTCAAAATGGGTCGTACAGCTGCAGAAACTGCTCGTCAGTCCTTTTGGCAACCAACTACCACATTTTCAAGCACCCGGACAACTTCTTGCACGATAAAACGTTCAACAATGGAGATTACCAGAGGGTATATTAATTTTATTCCTACATTTATAACACTTTGAAATGATCATCTTAGAAAGGTTTCAAGGGCTGTGTAAAGAAAAGTTATATTGATTTCTGCATGTCCGTCCGACCGTATACAAGATAACTCAAAAATACGTTCTCCGATTTTGATTAAATTTACAATGTGAGTTCGTTCTTCCTTTACTTGTTTTGGCATTGCATTTTAGCAAAATTGACTAAGAGAGAGCAAAGGTATAAAGAAAAAAACCAGGATGACCAAGAAGTTATGTCGTTTTTTTGTTTACGATTTTTCGGATTTAATTTGATAATTTGTGAAACAATTTTATTTAAATTATTTATATATTAAATTACAGTGAAATCGGTCTAAGGATAGTGGAGAAAGAAATAGTCGTATGGAAAAATATGCCTCTCCATGAACTTTTTTTGATGTACTTTAAAAACAACAAAATTTGCAACGCTATTAGGCCCCGGCTTACCTGTGAATTAGAGCGGATTTGAAAAAGACAAAACAAAGTTATGGAGGAAAAATCGTGAAATATTTATTAATTTTGATGCTTCTCTCACAGGCTTTATTCATTTAACTATAGATTTGTTAACTAATAGTCCCATTTCTATCATAGGGCATCAAAAACTCAGCTATAAGCCGATTTTACGTTACTATATGTTTTCTTTTCTTTTTATGATTGACCGATTTCGGCTTTGGAGTGTAATATAAACTATTATTATATTTTTCTATTTTATTAAGTTACCCTTAAACTCATATCATATGTCAAAAAAGGATATTTTTGGATAATTCATTCAATTTTATAAAAGAAATATCTCCAGAAGTTTGAGTAACTTATTCTATTATTTCATCTTGCTTGGAGCATATAATTGCATAGTAAAAGTCATCAAAGTTTTTATATAGTCTTCCTAGTTCCTTGTAGAAATATTATCTCAACGAAAAGTTTATGGTATAGTTTCAACATTTTTCATGCTTCTACAATCTAGTATAGCTACAATATTCCAGTATCATCCAGTTACAATATTTTCATTTAAATTATTTTATATTATTTAAATTTTCTAATTTAATTTTTTTGTACATAGAATAACTATTTGCAGTTCGTTAAGACTATATTCTGCTCTGTTTTCGTTAATTTGCTCCTGTACTGACTAACACTGCGAAATAAAACCGGGACTAAGGCTGGCCAAGGATCTCCTTGGGAAATACAACCACCCAGAGATTCAAAGCCTTCATCAACTCCAATAAGAAGAATATAAAAGTACTGACTGGAATATTAACAGGACACTGCAGACTCAAAACACACCTATAAAACCTAGGACTTGAACGAAATAGCACCTGCAGATTTTGCGAGGGGACGAAGAAACCCGAATGCATATCCTCTCCGATTGTGAGACACTATTCCGTAGGAGAAGGAAAATCTGTGGGCATACTGCTTCTCCCCAAGTGAAATAAAATCTCTTAACCCACTCCGGATGCTGTAGAATAGGAAATTAACCTAAGTATTGCACTAAAGAAAAGGGGTATAATAGATCTTAAAGGTCGCAGTACAGGAACAGCCTAAAACTTAATCTGCATCTTAAACGCAAGTTTATAAAAAGTATGAATCGATTTGAAAGGTTTTTGAATTTATACTTTTCAAATGTTCAAACAAAAAGTGTCATAATCACAGGAGAATATTCAAAAAGACAAAACAAAGCCATCTATTGGAGTAGGAATCTTCTGGTCCAAGTAAGAGGTGGTGTATATTGTTGTTGTATTCAAGTAAAATGTTGCTCTGATCTGGAACAATTTGTGAAAAAAGCGCACCTATTCTTTTCTATTCATAAATTGTAAAGTCTCTGCAACAAATTTATATAAAGAAATTGAGAGCTTTCATTCAAAATATGTATTTAATTTAATATTTTTTTAAAAAAAAGTTCTTATTGAAAAACCCGATATAAAAAAGGAAAACATTTTTAATCAAATACGAAAGAAAATAATTAAATGAGTTTTCTTGAAATATAATTTAGTGTGAAAAATTTTTATTTAATAATAAAATATAATAAAGAAATATATATTTGCATTGAATTATATACAAATTACCGGATTGGAACCAATTTTATTTTTAATACAATTTTGCATTTCATCTAATTAAGCGACCTGCGATTTTCCGAGAGGTATTAATAAACGAATAAGATAAGGAGGAGGGTTTTCCATGTTCTAAAATACACATGCCAAAATATATTTTTCCCATTTTCTTGTAAAACTCATCACGCAATTGTACATTTGGTTTTTCTTTTCCATTTTATATTAAAAGAATTTCAAATTTTCTTCATCATAATTCATAACAAGAAAACTTTTTCTATACTACATAAAAGCTTTAGAAATGGAAAAAAATATGTTTTACTTCGACAATTTTTTGTTCTATTCCTTTTTACCATCCTTTTTGACACCTACTAGAACCAATTTTTCTTATTAAGCTTGAGCTTTTGTTAAAGAAATTCGTACAGGAGTAACGAAAAAAACGCAAACCAGTGATTTTCGTTGATGAGATTATCTATCTGAAAAGCTTATTTTACTATAAAAGGCTATAATGTAATTTTTGAAGAAAATTATGAGTGTTGGACTTCAAATCTTGTTTATAATAAATCCTGTATTTTTTTCACTTCTTTTTGGTGCCTTTTCCTAATATAAAATATATAATACATAAAATTGTGTAGAAAAACAGAATTTTCCTTTTTTCATGTAAATTTAAATTAAAGAATTTACTATAAAGGATTTCTATATTCATTTCAAAATTATATTAATTTTGGATTTATTCAAGAAAAAATAAGAAAATAAAATCACGTATTAACAAAAAATTCGGATGTTCGACATGTACTAGGACTGGGACTAGGACAGTTCCAATAATATGAAAATTTTCTTTTAATTCCATGTAAACCAGCGTATTTTTTCCATCAAAAGATTTTTGCTATTATTAAAATCAATTTGGAAATATAGTATACTATATACTATTTAAACTTGTTGCATCGTTTGGTAATAAATTTCGTATCTGTTAGGACCTGGCAACAATGGTGAAATTTTAAATTGAATAGCTTATCCAGATCAACAATTTTATTCTCTTGGCGAACTTTTTTCAATAGAATGTTGCACAAAGCTGTGTAAGCTCTTTTTTTTTGAATATCAATTCAATTTTGGACCTAATAAATACCGCATTTGTTGTAATTTTCCTTCGCCATTCGTAGTATACAATATAATTGAATCGATGATTGTAGGAACAAACCACCAAGGTTTTTCTTTTTTTGGAAAATTTATCACGGGTATATGCATGTTGCTGTTTAAAATCCGCATGGGTTCAACAGTTTTTTTAACACAAAAATTTAACTAAATAAAGGAACCTGTATCAGAATAATCTCAGATCATAATTTGAAGCAGAGCCTTTGTTATCATTATGAATTACTAAAGCGAAACATATTTTATTCAACCATGATATAATTAGTGTTCTCACAAACATTTTAATAGTTGCCTTGTATTGACTCGTGACTCGTACCTAATGTAGAATATCAAGATTCTATATAATTGGTATCGGTATTCATGAGCAAATACCCATCTCATACATATAGCCAGGATCGCAGGTATGTTCTACCTCTAAAATAAGAGAGGGCAGCTAGCTCTGGTATTGACGGAAGACGAACTAATCCTTTGAGATAGACTTAATTGCACCATCGGCGAGTACAATCGTTTGTAAGGGCGCTAGGGCTAGTTAGTCCAATGAAATATCTATAATTGTAATTAATGTAGAACTGCGATACACCAATATGTTCTTATCATTTATGTTTATAGGAGTCGTATTTTACAACATTCAGTAAAGTGGGATAAACTTATAAAAATTAGCTTCAAAAAATTGGTTCTTTATTCTTGTAAAATGTTGTGAATTATACGACTTCTGAACTCATAGATTCGATAACTATTATTGTACTACACGTTGATTTGAGTATTTTAAACGCCCAAACCAAATAGCTAAAACCCAAAATAATGTTATTAGTATATCCTATACAAAACTATAGGCATTGTGTGGTAAACACTCTATGCCATTGGATAAAATATATTCTCTTCCCTAATCGACCATTCAGAATAATCTTTTTATTATAGTGTGTATAGTAAATATATATTACATGAATGCGTATATCTAACAAAATCGTATATGTTAAAAACCCTTCCAGATCTTAAACAAGCTCGATAAAATCGATGCTAAACGAATTGTATTATGTGGTAATAGCCCTCTTGTTGAAATTTATTTTCTCCAAAATGTATTCACTAAGTCAATAAAGAAGACACACTATAGACATTCAATGGAAATTATTTATTGGTATGATTATAGGCTATGCCGTTTTTCTTTTTTTTTATTAATTGGATCAATGTAGGTGTATCTAAAGGCTACATAGAAAATTTATGTTTTCACAAACAATATCTCAATCTTTAAATATTTTTTAATCTTTTAAATGAAAATATTTATTGGTAATTACTGAGATTAAAAGTTTTAATTACCAGATTTCAATTCATTAATTCATAAAAAAAGATAATAGTCTTTCTATTTTAGGCCTAATAAATTCCAAATTTTAATTCGATTTAAAAGAATATTGCTAAAAATAATTTCAGACATAGACATTTTTCTATGTAATCAATAGAAATGTTTATCCACTTTGTCATTATATGGTATATGGTATATTTTATGTTATCCATCCTCTAAAATGTTAAGTAAAAATATGTATATATCTTCTGTGCACGTCTTAAAGAGCTAAACAGGCTATCAGGCTATATCATTGAGTATAAAATAAACTCTATATACAATGACAGACGATATAAGGATATATTCTTTTCAAAAATGATAACACGTCTTCTGCAAAAGTTTGCCAATTACTCGGATTTCCTTTGTTTTTCTAGGTTCTTTAGATTCCTTTTTTCTTCAACATACTATATTATAGACATTTTTTTCCTATGCTTTTCTTATATAACAAATTTACACACTAGAAATCCATTATATATTTGTCCAAAGTCCGGAAAAGATATAATTATTGAGTGTGGAAGAACATTATTATTTCGTTCATCACTTCATTTATGTATGTACACAATAGTTTCGATATATATAAACATATTAATATATATCGAAGAAGATGATAATTGAAAAAAAAAAACAATTAATTAACGATTCATATATTGATTGAATTAAAAATTAATCTGAAAAAGAATGAATTCCGAACATTATACCTTAATTTTTGGCATGTGGAGCCTGACTGGAAGAAAATGAGTCAGCAGAACATTTTTTGTGTGAATGCCCGGCCTTTTCTAGAATGAGACTTACTACATTGGGTGCATGCACCCTGAGTAAATACGGGTTAGCTAACAATGAGCTAACTACAGTGCTGACCTTCATTAGAAGGACTAATCAGTTCGGGTAGAGACCTACCCTGTCAACCAACCTTTTAAGGAGAAGGTACAATGGGCCAGTAAGGCCTACGTGCCAAGGTCCGCAACTGTCTGGGCCCCTCCAAAACAACACAATGTACAAATTTACGAAGTATAAAACAAATATACACTCGGGTCTCTTTTTATGCGGTAGATACAGATTCTACAGAAAACCAGACAAGAAAAATTTCGCAAAAAAAGTTAATTTACGTCATAGAATAATAACACCAGGAAAATAAACAAAGAATTCTGTGTATAAAAATTTTTCGCACCATTGCAAAGGCTGCAAAGAAATCTATCCCGTCATTAGTGTATATAAAAAACATTGTAAATGTATGTATTTTTATATCACACAGAATTTTCTTTTCAAATATTAATAACCGTTTGGTTTTTTAATAATTTTGCTCACCTTTGGCTGATTTTGCTGAACTCCAAAACCAAATCGAATTAAGGGATCAACTCACATTATAAATTTTATCAAAATCGGATAATCCGTTTTTGAGTTATCTTGTACACGGACGGACGAACGATCATGCAGAAAACGATATAACTTTTGCTTCTCTACACAATATATAGTCCTGAAGCCTTTCTCCTATGATTATTTCAATGCGCTACAAATGTAATGACAAAAATAATATTGCACTATATTTTACTTAGGATACTTGGTGATTCATAAAATCATCAAACAATAACAAACAATAAAACATTGTCACAATACAAGTATTCTAAGTAAAATAACTAACACAAAAAAACACCACACGACAAAAACAATTCTTGGAAATATTCAAGAATTTGTAGACTATTCGGGAAATATCGCCATCTAATGTAGCGTGCTAGTCTTTCGGTTCGATGTTATTAGAATGATAACACTTTTTATTTGTGTATGGAATAGAAAATTCTAGATCTTCTTTGTGTAAACGTTGCCACCTAGTTTTAGAAAGCCAAACGAGAATATTCGAGAATATTCCGAGACACATCAATTTTATATAAATAGCCGCCGGGATTCAAGTAGAGAATCAATTCAGATCAGAACTTCAAACAGTGAACTTGAAACATTCGGAGTAAACCTAAAGCCTTGATCTTAAAAGTAATTAAAATAGTGAAGCTCTAAAACTGTGATAAATAATTGTAATAATTAAATTATTGAAAGACAAATATTTTTAAGACTAATTGTTAAGCAGAAATAATTACAAATAAAGTTTATACACTAAGTTCACATAAATAAAAAGTGTTATCATTCTAATAACATCGAACCGAAAGACTAGCACGCTACATTGGTGTCAGAAGTGAAATTATTTATCGTGAATCAGTGCGGGAAAGACAATTGTGCTAAAAATTTCTGCAAGAAAATTCGAAATTAAACTAGAAACTTCTGTGGGGAAAATTTCGAAGAAATTCGTTATTAAGAAATTTGAGTATAGTAATTTCGACTGTGTGAGAAATTTCAGGGGCGTACAAGAAATTTTGTATGAGTTGTATGAAAATTTCGATTGTGCGAAATTTGAGGTTATACGTCGTGTATCGTGTGAAAATTTCGATTGTACGAGAAATTTCGTAGAAATTAAGATTATACTAGGAAATTTCGTAGTATTTAGATACTGTGCGAGAAGTTTCGATAGAACAATAGAATTTCGTGAACAATTAAAAATATTTGAACGATGGAAAGTAAATTATTAGATAGTTTGAGTACATTAGAACTATCCACAGTTCTGCGTGTGTGGAAGTCAGTTTCCACGGGAACTAAACCAGAAAAGAAGAAAAGAGTAATCGCTGAATGTGCAATAAGAGGACTAGACAGTAGCACATTCGACTTTAGTGAAATTCTGAAAGAGGGAAACCAAGAAGAAAACACGAACGAGGACAATGACAAGTCCGATTTCAGTGAAGAGGGTGCAAAAACAACAGCAAGTGTTCAAGATAATTTAAAGACGCTTATGACCATGATGATCGGTCTTCAGACTAGTCTGCAAGAAGAAATGAAAACAAATGCTTCTAGTCTTCAGACTAAAATGGACTCAACTGCTTCTAGTTTGCAAAGTGAGATGCAATCCAATACAGCAAGTCTCGAAAATAAGATTGCAAACATATCTGATATGCAGAACAAAATGGAATCCAGCATGGGTGAATTAAAAATTCAGGTGGAATCCAGTGTTGCGAACCTTGAAACTAAAATTAGTACAGAAGTTTCTACAGTTCGTACGGAAGTTTCTGCAGTTCGAACGGAAGTAAGCAAGGTTGAGCAGAAATTGGAAGACAAAATAACTACAGAAGTTACAACAGTTCGCGCGGAAGTAAGCAACGTAGAACAAAAATTGGACCAGAAATTTGAACAAAAAGTAGCAGAAATAGAAGCAAAAATGGCTGACATCAAAGAAAATAAACCAAATATTGAGTCATCAGGTAAAAGGATGAAGCCACCAATATTTGACGGCAAAACTTCATGGCCTGTATATAAACGACAGTTTGAAGCGGCTGCTGGTGCGAACGACTGGTCCGATAAAGAAAAAGCCACAGCATTAATTCTGGCTCTACGGGGTAACTCAGCCGATTTATTGCGGACAATCTCACCGGAAGATGAGAAAAATTACAATTACATTGTAATGCAATTGGATAATCGGTTTGGGGACAACCACATGAAGGATGTATACCGGATCGAACTCATCAACAGGACGCAGAAATCTGCGGAAACGCTTCAAGAATTAGCGGCGGAAATCGAACGTCTAGTATACATGTCCTATCCCGATTACCCTGTGGAGATGCGGTGCGAGATGGCGGGAGAAAGATTCGTTAGCGCCATACGGGATACGGACATACAAAATAGCGTCCGGGTTAGCGGAAAGCGAACGCTACAAGAAGTATTGGCGTTTGCTTTGACATTAGAAGGTGCGAAGAAAGCTACGAGATCAGTCCCACGGATCAGGACCGCTACAGTTGCTGAAGGGTCACCGCAACTGGATATCAAAGACCTCAGGCAGCAAATAAAAGAAGTACTGCGGTCAATCCAGAAAGAAGGGGACAGAAGCACGCGCAGGAAAATCACATGCTGGGGCTGCGGAAAAGAGGGGCATGTACAACATAAGTGCCCGAACCAAACAACAAGACAAAAAGGTTCGGGAAACGAAGCGGAGCTAACTTAAAGGGGGACAAGTTAGCTCAAAAGAATAATGCCCCCAGCATCGTTGTATCTGTCTCGCTTATGCAACACAACAACAACAGTCTAACGGTACAGGGTGTAATTGCTGGTCATCAGTGCAGAATTATCATAGATACAGGCGCAAGTAAATCCATCATTAACAAGAGACTAATCAATCATAAACACATCAGTGAAAGCAGTAACAGGGTGCTTCAAACCGTTACGGGTGAATCATCTCCGATTCTTGGGGAAGTCGATCTAGCATTGGAGCTAGATGGGTATGTGTTCCGACATACATTTTTGGTGGCTGATATAATGGACGATTGTATCATGGGCCTGGACTTCATGAAAAAGAATGGAGTGAGTCTAAATGTTGAAGAGGAAGTTCTGCGATGTGGAAATATTGATTTCTCGCTAACGTTGGAGGAAGCAGGTTCCAGTGCCAAAGTAGAAATTCTACAAGACCAAACAATTGCAGCAAATACTGAAGCTGTTGTAGAGGCGAGACTGGTCGATGGTACTGGGAGGCCAGCAATACAAATTATTGAACCTGACAGACAAAACTTAAAGGATGGACTGATGATAGCGCGAACAATAGTGAAAGTGAACGAAAAAGGGACAATTCCAGTCAGAGTGGCGAACTTTTCAAAAATTAACAAGAAATTGAAAAAGGGAACCATTGTCGGCAGTGCTGAAGGAGTTTCGTCAATAACAAACGAGGACTGCAGATACAAAGAAACTCAACGGGAGGAACGGGTTCTTCCGGAAGCCTTGAAACGACTTGTCTCTGATATCACTAAAAGAGTATCAGAGTCGGAAGCAGTTAAGGCTACAGGTTTATTGAAGGAATTTGAAGATGTCTTTGTATGCAGTAAAGGGGACTTTGGACGAACGGACCAAGTGAAACATAGAATTAATACCGGCAATGCAGATCCTATTCGCCAACCGCCAAGGAGACTACCATTAGCCAAACAAACAGAGGTTGCTGACATGATCGAGGAAATGCATCAAGAGGGAGTAATTGAACCATCAAACAGTCCATGGGCATCTCCGGTAGTCCTAGTACGGAAAAAGGATGGGACTACAAGATTTTGCGTAGATTACCGAAGACTGAATGACGCAACTAAGAAGGACAGTTACCCTCTTCCCCGCATAGACGACACGTTAGATACACTCTCAGGAGCAACTTGGTTTTCAACACTTGATCTAAAAAGTGGCTATTGGCAAGTTGGAATTGAACCGGAAGACAGAGAAAAGACAGCGTTCACAGTAGGAACAGGCTTATGGCAATTCACAGTGATGCCATTTGGATTATGTAATGCACCGGCAACATTCGAACGACTGATGGAACATGTCCTACGGGGCTTAACATGGAAGACGTGCCTTGTATACTTGGACGATATCATCGTAATCGGGAAAACTTTTGATGAACATCTCCAGCGATTACGAGAAGTATTTGGACGTCTTCGTGCAGCTAATTTGAAGTTAAGTCCGAAGAAGTGCGAACTATTTCAACATGAGGTAAAATACTTAGGACATGTTGTGTCTGCAGAAGGAATTGCCACCGATAAAGACAAGATAAAAGCAGTTCAACAATGGCCAGTACCAAAAGATAAGCATGAAATCCGGTCATACTTAGGCTTGTGTACTTACTACCGACGTTTCATAAAGAATTTTGCTAATATAGCCGGTTGTCTACACAAGCTAACGGATAAGGGAAAACCATACGAGTGGACCGAAGAATGCCAGTCAGCTTTCGAGGAGTTGAAACATAGGCTATGTTCTGCTCCGATATTGGCGTATCCAAAATTTGGAGAAAGATTTATAGTGGATACGGATGCCAGCAATATCGGAATTGGAGGGGTACTCTCTCAACAGATCGAAGGTGAAGAAAAAGTGATCGCATACTTCAGTAGGAAACTTTCCAAACAAGAGGTAAACTACTGCGTCACCCGGAAAGAACTCTTGGCAGTAGTTGAAACTGTTAGGCATTTCAACAAATACCTCTACGGGCAGGAGTTCCTACTTCGAACCGACCATGCGGCACTTAAATGGTTGCTACAATTTAAGAATCCAGAAGGTCAAGTGGCAAGATGGATTGAGCGACTACAAGGGTACCACTTCAAGACAGAACATCGAAAGGGGACATCGCATGGTAATGCTGACGCTTTATCCAGAAGACCATGTGGTGAGAATTGTAAGCACTGTGGTAGGCTAGATGAGAAAGAAATAGTCATGGTCAAGACAACAGGAATAGGTAATGATGACGAGACTAGTATCAGAAATGAACAGCTAAAGGACAAAGATATTGGACCAATCCTTGAATGGAAAGAACAGGGTCAGCGTCCGGGACGGAGCGATATTGCAGCTTATAGTAGTACAACAAAGAGTTATTGGGCTCAGTGGGACTCGCTGGAAATAGAAAATGGCGTTCTCAGTAGAAGATGGGAATCTTCTGATGGTAGAGATAAACTAATGCAGTTGATTGTGCCCAAGTCCAAAGTACATGAGGTACTTGGTGAAGTACATGGTGGGACTTCAGGGGGACATCTGGGAGTCAACAAAACATTAGAAAAAGTACGAGAACGATTCTATTGGATAAATTGCCGAGCTGATGTTGAAAGTTGGTGTCGAAAATGTGACACATGTGCGGCGAGCAAAGGACCACAGAGACGAACTAGGGCAGCAATGAAGCAATATAACGTTGGCGCTCCATTTGAACGAATCGCAATTGATGTAGCTGGACCATTTCCTCAGTCTAAACGAGGGAACCGATACGTGTTGGTTGTCATCGACTATTTCAGCAAATGGCCGGAAGTGTACGCCATTCCGAATCAAGAAGCTACCACAGTGGCAGGAGTAATAATTGAAAACTGGATAAGTCGATACGGGGTTCCACTAGAACTACACTCGGACCAAGGGCGGAACTTCGAGTCAGCGGTATTCCAGGAAGTATGCCAATTGCTGGGAATACATAAAACCAGAACAACACCCCTGCACCCGCAATCTGATGGTATGGTGGAACGTTTCAACCGAACCCTGGAGGAACATTTATCAAAGGTGGTAACATCAGACCAAAGTGAATGGGACAAACACATTCCATTGTTCCTAATGGCATATAGAACTGCAGACCACGACAGCACAAAACATACTCCATCGGAAATATTGTTTGGACGCAATATACGGCTTCCTGTGGATATAATGTTTGGAAGACCAGAATGTGACAAAATGGAAGTTAGTGACTACACCGATAAACTGAGGGATCGTCTAGACGAGATACATCACATAACAAGGGATCGGATAAAAATTGCTAGCGACCGAATGAAAATAAGGTACGACATTGCTACAAACAGCTGTGGATTCCAGGATGGTGACTTGGTATGGCTTTACAATCCACAACGAAAAAAGGGAATGTCACCTAAGTTTATGCCAAAATGGGAGGGTCCATATACCGTCATAAAAAGGATAAATGACGTCGTATATCGCATACGAAGATCTCCAAGGGCAAAAATGAAAGTTGTTCATTTAAATCGGCTAGCAAAGTATCACGGGACGGCTTCAGAAGATTCTGTTCGGGACGAACAGATCTAAGAAGGGGGTAGTGCACTATATTTTACTTAGGATACTTGGTGATTCATAAAATCATCAAACAATAACAAACAATAAAACATTGTCACAATACAAGTATTCTAAGTAAAATAACTAACACAAAAAAACACCACACGACAAAAACAATTCTTGGAAATATTCAAGAATTTGTAGACTATTCGGGAAATATCGCCATCTAATGTACAAAAGATCTGTTCCAGAAAAATCCAAAATGCAATTGTTTACGCAATCCGTAGAATACAATACACAATGAATCATCTATCAGTGTCACAAACCCAAAGCAATGATTCAGAAGTATTTTTATTTGTGTATGGAATAGAAAATTCTAGATCTTCTTTGTGTAAACGTTGCCACATAGTTTTAGAAAGCCAAACGAGAATATTCGAGAATATTCCGAGACACATCAATTTTATATAAATAGCCGCCGGGATTCAAGTAGAGAATCAATTCAGATCAGAACTTCAAACAGTGAACTTGAAACATTCGGAGTAAACCTAAAGCCTTGATCTTAAAAGTAATTAAAATAGTGAAGCTCTAAAACTGTGATAAATAATTGTAATAATTAAATTATTGAAAGACAAATATTTTTAAGACTAATTGTTAAGCAGAAATAATTACAAATAAAGTTTATACACTAAGTTCACATAAATAAAAAGTGTTATCTTTCTAATAACATCGAACCGAAAGACTAGCACGCTACAATATATATTCTCTGTTAGTACCTACCCATAGATAATAAAGATACGCATTAAAAGAGACCAGAGTGTACTGTGCTTCAGTAATCAATACTTCAGAATGGTATCTTGAAAATGTAATGTAATGTTGTAACGTTGAATGTCCTTTTTTTTTAAAGTAATATAAAATTTTATTCTAATAAGATTTTATTTATTGTTACAATTTGAGTTTTCAATTCAAACACACTAAAAAAAAAACATACTTCATAAAATCCTTTTTATTTATGTCCTATGGAATTTTAATTTTCAATAATCTGGATTATAAATCGTGTTATTAAATCGACTATAATTGATTAAAAATATTTTAAGACTTCATTGAAAACTATTTAAAAAAATTATATTATTTCGAATTGAATTTGGAAAATGTGTCAAAATAAAATTTCAATTTATCATAATGTCAATCTGCTGATCCACCGTTTATGATAGTTAAGTTTAAGAATCCTAATTAAATTTCTGTCACATAGATGGCCAATTGCTTTGACATTTGATACTTTTTTGAACTGGAGAGAACACTACTTTTCGGTGAACGAAACAAATAAAAATTAATGTTTTCTGATTGGAAACAAATTTTCTTTTTAGTTTCTTATTTTTTTTTTTTACTTTAAATCAAAATAAAGCTTACGCTTAAATCCTTTTATGAGAATGTTATTTCATTTCTTATGTATATAATATTAAATTCATGTATTTTTTATATCCTATGAGATTGTCATTTTACATACACCCCAACATTATCCTTATAGAAAAGAAAAACCAAAAAAAAACAAGAACCAAAAACGGAAAAGGGTTTTTTTTTTCTGGGTATCAATAAAATTGACCAATAAAAATGCTTCACTATTATCATTTCACTGTCTTTTTAAATGTCCGCTTCACATATATTATATTCCCAAAGAGATGATCTGTTCAATTTTGTTCGTCACTTTTTCTTCCTTTTTCTTCCTTTTTTTTTGCTCATTTTGTGAAGGAAAAAAATGAAGTTAACCCGCTTTACACCAGTAAAGTAAAGAGTTTTGAGAATGGTAAAACGAATGAAACGCAAAAAAAGGAAGAAAAAAACAAGTTGTTAGATAAAATTTGATGGGCTCCTGTAAAAAGGACGTCAGGTTCTTTTTTTTTTTTTTTCTTGTGGATAACATATCTACGCAAATAACGTAGAGGATCTAATAATCATTTTGGTGACCGAAAATTGAGAAAAAGGGTTAAAATTGAAATGTCTATGGGTGGCAACTGCAATCAATTTTATTGATACTTTTGATGGAAAATACTCGTTTTTTTTTTTCTTTTTTTGAGGAAGAAGAGTAGGTTTTCCAACACGAGGAAAGCAAAAAAAAATAAGAAAAGGAGATCAAATGATTGTTATGAAAATTGTGTCATGTTAGTTTAGATGACGATGTCTTTCATTTTAGAAGAATAAAAAAAAAAGAAAATATTCTTTTAGTGGGAAAAATATCGAGGATGAAAAATGCTCGAAAAGAATTTTGTATATTTATTAGTAAAGAAGTTTTCACTTTTGTGTCTGTTAGAAAATGGGATAGAAAAGTATTTTTCCATATTATTCCAATTTCAATTTTGATTTCAGTTTTACATATAATATGATATCTATTTGTAGAAAATAATTTTCAGTATATAAGATCTGCATGTTCTTTTGGTTTCACCCCAGCAGAAAAATGGAGAATGCATTTCTTGGGAATGCATTAAGAGAATTTTATAGAATTCCCTAATGATTAGTTCATGAAGAGTTAAGAAGAATGTTTAGTTTATCTCCACATTACCTTAATATGTCATCAATTTGAATGCAATGTCATCAATGTAGTGCAGCGGTTCTCATCTGGTGGTCCGCGACCCAAATATAACTTGAAATATTTATAATCATCTCAAATTATATTTTAAAATTATCTCCCAATATGCATTAATTCCGACTTGGAAATTGTAAAACGATTTTCACACGGAATTCTGAGTGCAAAATCGCACGCTACAGGCTACACCAACACACACATAGATCTGGTATAAATCGTGGATAAATAAAGAGCAAACGGCAAGTCAGGTATAAATTTTAGCAAAACAGATGTTCACGTATCTGAACGTACCCCATTTTGAAATTTCGGGAAAAAAAAAGAAATCGTCCAACGATTTTTTGGATTGTGGTTGTGCTTTTATTACTGAATCAAATGCATTATTTTTAATAAAGCAGTAATCATAATTTTTTTTTAAATGCACAAATATTAATTTTTTTTGGGTCGCGTAATTTACCTTAAAAAAAAGTGGGTCGTGTTGGAAAAAGTCTGGGAACCGCTGGTATAGTGGATATAATATTTGCGGAGAAATAACCAGGGTATTCTCAAACTTAGTCGAGCTTTCTAGTATAACATGTCGTCTTCTCGTATCAAAAGTTTCGTATACGAAAGAGGTGAGTAGAAAATCATGATACTCGATTGTGGTGAATACTTTACAGTAAATTTTTACATTAAATCTTTGAAGTTTTAAGCTTTTATGTGAGTATATACGTAAACAGAAAAGGTTATCATTCTTAATATCCAACTTGTAGGTAAAAAAACGATTCATTATTTTTGTCCCATTTGTTTGAATTCCAGATTTGTGAATTTGAAAAGATATTCAATTAGGTCCGACTCCTACTCCAACTACGACATCGCCTCCGATTTCAAATTCGGTTCATGATTTTCCAAACCAAAAATGTTTTCGAACTTAAATTATTTGATCTCAGAGTCGCCAAAAATTATTCCAACTCCGATTCTGACTCCGGACAAAAACAAGTTACTCCGACTCGAGCTCTGACTCCACAGACCTGGAAATAACAATAAAAGCAATAGATTGAAAAAGAGACACTTTTCTAATATGATTTGAATTAAAACAGGATTCTTTCTTTTAACCCATATTACTTCTGTACATTTTTCTTCAGTATTTTAGACGTGTTTTCCTGCATTCAGGACCAGATAAAATAGGTGCTGGCTGTATTCGAGCGAATAATAATTTTAATACACACATTCCAAGAAAAAGCTTGGGAATACGGTCCATATTTTTAAAGATCTGACTTTTATGAACGGTCTCCCTAAGTTTTGATCAAAAAGCGTACAATAAATAGAGTTCTCAACTTGGATTCTAATTTGGTCACATTTGCAGTTTGCAAAACATGCCACTTTATTAATAGTACTTGTTAAAAGAAAACTCTGTGTCGTATAAAAAGGCATGTGTCAATGGTGTCAAGCATTTACTCACAAAAATTCTCTGTTTCCTTTCTCTGTGGCTTGATCAAATTTTAGATCAAAGTACCAAGTTTCATGGTTTTAGATGTTAGATATAGCCCGCAAGCATCACATTTGACTTTTAATGATCTTACCTAATACTATGTGACTCTCTATTTATAATATAAAGTGTCATTAAATCTTATATACGTCAAATATGCCACTTGAACTCCCATCTAAACTATTCTAACTATTTCCAATTTCTAATGTTATAGAACCCAATTCTATTTTCAAGTGTCTGGTACATATCCACATAAAAAAGTTAATGCGAAAACTTTATTAACTTTATACAAAGTGTTTTTTTTTCAGGCCTTTTAGGCTTAAGTTAACAATCTTACATCGTCACTTCTGTTACGAAAGATTTATCACTATCGCCTTTTATTATCTGTTGTTACCAAATTGTAATTGTTTGTAAATCAGGATAAAACGTAACAGATAAGATATACTTGTAAAAACTCAAAACTAACATCCGTAAGAGAATATATGCCAAAAAAATTATAACAAAGATCTTATATAATAGTGCTACCACAGATATAAATGAGTAAAGATACATATGTCAAATTCTAAAATTCATTTAACATGAGTAAACTATCGTACATTAGATCTTATGGAAGGATCTTTTAGGAGCTTTAATCTCTTTCCATAAGACCTAATGTAAATTACTTATGTTAAATAAAACCTTTTTAAACTTTCCACATCTTCTCTTTATTCATATCTTTGGTACTAATATAGGACCTTTGGTATAAACTTTCAAATAAATTCCTTATCATGAGAACACATTCACAGTTGGTATTCATTGGAATCATATGGAATTATTTCACACGAATAGAAGACGATATACGAAGAGTACTGAATTCTCTCGTTTCAAGAAATGCCTGAAGTTAGGTTTTGTGGTTCATTTTCCTGCTGGGATAGTATAGTTTAAGATTTCGTTATATAATTTTTCAATTCCTTTATAATAAACGTCATACATAGTTAATAACATAAAAATATGCATTTGATGATATTTCGCTGTTACTTCGGTAAAAGAAATAAAATCAAAAGCATGTTTACATGCATGAATCATGTCACACTAAATGTTGATTGTATAATATTGTATATTCAATATCCAAAAGAAGTACGTCTTCTATTGTTATATAAACAAATATATATATATATGTGCATATATATATGATAAGTACCATATATTCTGTCTTCCTGATGGCACTCAACAAGCTACCATTTGTTCATGTTAAAATTCGGCAGATAAATGAGCTTATCCATATATAGTACCAGAGTGCTGAAAGACTTTATTAGAATAAATGAGTTTAGATATATTATATAGAATGTCGCATATCACATATTTGTGATATGGACACTAATGAAAGATGTAGAAAATCTACATCAAGGATTTATATTAGTTGATAACTCTTAATATAGTATTCATATATGTACTATAATAGATTAGTATTCCTTTTTTTGTTTATTGAATTAAATTTATTAAAATTATTTATATTTTTAATTTTATGCGAAAAAATTTAAAAAATCCATATTTATAGTAAAAATTATGTCTTGGTGCATTCAAGAAAACCGATTGGTTTTTTTTTTATGATATTTTAAAGTGTTGGCACTCAAATAGATAACTGGCGCCTCATCTCCATATGCAATGAAATTTATTTCTAAAGAAACATAGATTTTTTTTTTCTCTTCCAAAGACGGAAACAAAATACTGTGTCTTGTTGTTTTCTTTGATAAACAAACATTTTATTGGCAACGATTCGTTGCAATGATCTCCTCTCTATACACAACAATTGAAAGGAAATTTTGTTTTGTTCACATGGATTTTCAAAAAAATGAATTCAAAAATAGGAAAACTTGTAAAATAATAAATAATTCAAACAAAACAAAAAACAAATCAAAATATAAAATTAAATATATTTCATTTCGCACTCAAATATTTTTAATTTACGAAACAAAAAAAAAACCTAGAAGAATTTATAACAAATTGATATTGCTACTGACTTTGCTGGAATTATTTCTAGAGCACGAAAGTCATCTACGAGTTTGCGAACTGGCTGTAAGATTGATGAAATATTGTACTGATACATATCTTATCCTGTTTTTAAAGCCTGTCCAATTAGAATAGTGAATGACAGATCAAAATCAGTTTATAAGTTTTCGAGTTTTTCAGAACCAAACATAGATATTCTGACAAAAGGCATATTTCTAACGGCCTATAGCAGATATTTTGATGTCCTATGCTAGAAATGGGACTCGTAGTTAACAAAACTATAGTTCCTCTTCTTCAAACCCGCTCTAATTCACAGGTAACCTGATACTGTAAATAACTTTTACAAATTTTTTGGTCGTAGCTACCATACGGTACAATTATAAAATTTGGAATGTACTTGCTAGGAAATTTTTTAGTATATAAAGAGTATTTTATGGAGAAATTTTTCAGGTCGTGTTGAACGATTTGGGCGCTATTTCGGTCCAACTTAAAAATAGCATAAGTTGGAAGAAACTTTCATTATTAAATGTTGTTAATATTAAGTGTTAACAAAATATTGATCAGGTAAATATAAGAATAAATGCAAAGTCGTCAAGTCCCCAGGTAACATTTTCAATAGCCGAAATGTAACTGATACTCTTATTAATCACTTATTAAAAGTTTCGATGCCCGCTAAAGACAAAGCTGTCTTTTAATAGTCCCACAAATTTTATACTACTAAAAAGTCTTTTAAAATAAGGCTGCTAGATTTATATAAAGCAACAGCAGGCCATGATTATTTGTACTAAAATACGAAAATCTTCAAAAGAAGAGCAATGAAGGACATGATTTTTGGGAAGGATACAATGTTTTAAAGAGAGACTGCCCTCCTTAAAATAGGACGCCTGGATACTTTAATTAAAAAGACTTTAAAATTATGACATTGACGTCAACTGCAGCCATTACGAGTAGTACTCGCTACTTGAGCCGTAAATTCTTTTGTTACTCATGTTACCAATGTCGAGTGAACTTCGAAATCAAATTCAATGATAGCTGGTAGTGGAACCAAACCGCAGACTCTTCATTACTATAGGAATAAGCTCTAAAAATACTAAGTATATTTTCCTTCCGTTTTCTTAATAATCTAACGAAATTTACACTATTAAAATAGTCTATTAAAAAGACTTTGACATCAACTGCTCATAATATTCCCATTTACCAGCGCACTTCCATACATGGATTCGGCATTGAGTGGTCATTTTACATTATCATATATGGTATAAATATATGAAGATTGATGAAAAAAATGTACCATCTTTATAATATAAAAATAAAAAAGGATTTCGTCGGGCAAAGGACTAAAAGGTTTTCAGAAGTGAAATATATATATACATTCATAAGTCTTTAGTCAACAAAAATATAATAATAGCAATAATAAAATACAGTGAAACCTGTTTTATAATAAACTAGCGGCCCGACCCGGCTTCGCACGGGTGGACATTTATTTTTTAAACATTTTGGGATAAACGTAAAGTAAATGTATCTTTTTGCAGGACTTTATTTACATTTTTGTACATTTTTATTTTATGGCTTAAGTAATTTAACTTTGTAGAATTTTGTGGAAATTTACGGAGATAGAGAGAGGGGGTAGTCTAGAGTCCCACTGGCGAGTCCGCTGAGGATCCGAGCGCCTGGCGGCAGTCTGGAGACTATAGAGGCCCTACAATCGATCAATGGGACCCCAGTCGTCGCTAATGACACTGAATATCGGGTGATTGAAAAGCAATAGTCGTAAAATCTCAATTAGGGTCTTTGTGCATGAAGTTAGACTACAGAGAATATTAGACGCGACAGGCATAAATGTGAGGATTATTGGATACAGATGTATGCGGAATTACATTATTTAAGTTTTAGTAGAGATCCCTAATTTTTTCTAGTAATAAATACAAACATACAAATCTTTCCTCTTTATAATATTAGGTTAGATTAGCAAAATTTTGCAAACAAATCAAATCTTCCTAGCGTATAACGAAAGGTTTCACTGTAACAAGATTTTTAACAATATCATAAGATTTTCTATTTCATTTTCGGGTCTTTTTAAATACAACATAATATTTGCACGTGGTTTTTTTTTAACCGGGATACATAAACTTTTCATCAATATCATTAAAATATATTTCTTAAGTTTCAACAAATAAATGCTGTACTCTATAGAAGCAAACAACTACTATTAAAATTTTACAAAGCTAAAAACGTTGAAATAAACATTGAAATTTAATTAAATACTTTGGCAATTGACTGAGTAAAATAATGAAATTCCTGGAAATCGGATTTTACTTGGTTCAGGAAATTGCAGACACAAAGAAACATCAATGAATAGGCTTTAACATAATTGGATTCTCTGCAAAGTTCATTCGATTCTTTACAGGAAATGGACATAATATCGAATAGAACTTTGGTTATTTTTCGTCAAGTATTTGTTTCTAAATGAAATTTTTAACCCTTTATTTAAGGTCAATAAGAATGAAAAACATATATATAAGTATATATACGAATATCTAAGAAATAAAATTCTGTATTTGTATATTGGAAAAATTTATAATGTTTCCTTTTTTTTTTGTTTTCATGAAGTATCTATAAAGACTGAAGAAATCTATCTGTCTGTTCCTGGAAAACGTCTGAGTAGATTTTGATCTCGCTTTCATTATTGTAATAGAATGGGCTCTAGAAACAAGATGGGCTTATATATAATCACATCATCAGCGTGCTAGTCAAACCCGAGGCAACCTAAAACTACATATGCAAACTATAGTTATTTTTTAGCCAGAGAATAAGTAGTTATTAATTACCCAAAGCTAGAGAATAACAAAATCGACCAATTAGAGCAAAGCAAATGGATGGCAATGAAATAGTGTGTCTTGTCGTGATTTCCCTAGAGCATGTATTGTGTTTCTTAAAGTTTTTAAGAACAAAAAACTTAATAGGTATTCTAAATACTTTTTCTTAATTCGATTATGATGTTTTGAAGCAAATATGAATTTTCTTTCGAATTTAACTACTTTCAATCTCGGTATTCGATGAATTTTCAATCCCGAGAACCTAAAGGAACAATACCAACTATGTGTGTGGATTACGTATGTGTCGGAATCGAAACAGGATAGGAACTATGGATAACTTACAATTGCTTATTCTTTGTTTTATGCGGAGTAATTATAAGGTATCCCAGCTTCCTTTCTCTGACGTGACGACGTTTTTTAGATGCCAACTATAAATTTTCAAATAATTTTCTATCCATTGCTGACATAGATAGAGGCTACAATTTATACGTATGGATGAAAGAGAAATATGATGTGGGCAAAGAAACACGGGCTAAAGTTTATATACCAATGCACAAATACTAAAAAGAAAATAAGAGTTTTAAGAGTTTGTGACGTCATTCGCGTGTTATGGTTGCTTCGCTAACTTTGGGTACTTTATAGTTATTCATACTTCGGTTTTTGACGACAAGCTTTTGTTTCAAAAAAAAGAGCTACGGTCTTTTCAGAGCTCTATATCACATTTCATATCTAGCCGCCTCAAGTTGAGCTACGCACCTTAAAATGACTTTCTTGCTCTAAGAATAACATGGATCAGGTCGAGGGTTGTATTAAATATAATTATGTTAATAAATAATCCAAAAATTTCATCTAAAATGACATTTTAGTAAATCCTATATTTTCAGTTCCAAATTATCGACGAAATTTTCATTGTAATAGGCTATTTTATTAAATGACCGTCGATTTTATCAAATAATGACTTATTTATGTAATATTATTATATAAAATATTTTCTTTTTTTTTATATCGATCTGATATAATCCTAATAACTTGATAATAAAAGAAAAAAACAAAATTGCTTCGAAAACTATTTTACATTATAAATGTTAATTTTCGCCATTTTCGGGATAAATTATCACCTAACCCTAATGCCTCTAAGAATAGTCTGAAAAATATACAATATATAATAAAATAACATAAAATAGATTACATATTGCTTGACATAATATTTATTTATTTCTTAGCAAATGTATTTAGTGAAAAAGAGCATCATGTGCACATGCCACTCTAATTTCGCACGATATTTCACATTTTTGGTTATTATTTATTGGTCAGGAAATTGAAGTATCACGAAATAGACATAAAACATAAGGACATCCAGATAGCCCAATGCTATATATGGTAGTACACTTGAATTTTCGTAGCACTGTCGACGAGAGTATATTTTAACCTGTTATCACATTAGATAGAAGACTATAGTATCTCTCTAAATATCATCTGAAAACAACAATAATTTATATTTCTTACTTATGATGTATTTATGATAAACTATTTTCGAAAATTTATATATTTATATATTATTATAATTTATTAGGAATGTTCTAGTATAGATTTTTGAAACGGTTTATATATGGTTAATAATTTAATATGAAATTATATATGATAGTACTGAAATGGAAATTGCAATTCTTTTATAAGATATAAAATGCTATCAATGTTGAGCTAAACGAAATATTATCAATTGTAAATATGTCTATCAAACACTTTTATACATGTTTATGTTTACAAAAGAATGGATTTTTTTTTCCAATTCCTCAGATATTATTTGATTCAATTTACATTCAAATGAGATATAAAATTTCTACACAGAGTTCATTCAATCGAACTGAATCAATATTTTCATACTTTAAATCTTGACAAAGAAAAGATTAAGATACGGTTTCCGAAAGGAGCTATTGTATTTTAGTATAGAAAAATGATGTAATATCTTTATTATTTATTATTGATCCAAGGCGTACCACATTAAAAGAGTAACTTTAAAACTTCCCTTTCAAATAATTCCCATAATAAATACAGGATTTTCGATTAATTGCAAATTAATTAAGATGTTCACAACTGAGAAAGATTTGATTTTATATAGCAATTATATATAAAAACAATATCAGACAAATAACCGCCTCTTGCTGCTTTACAGAGATTCATTCTTTTACCAATATTTAGGACCACATGTTCACATAATTGCAGCTCTATCTTTTCGACAACCTAAATCAGAAATTGTTTACAGATTGCTTTTTTAAGCCTACCTTTCACATAGCCCCAGAAAAAGGAGTCCAATGGTATTAAATCGGAAAATTTTAGATATCAATCATTTATGGAATGAGCTTGTTCAGGAAATTTCGAATGTAATAAGTCTAATGTTCTGGAGTCCCTGTAGGGTGTAGCGTCATCCGGTTGTAAACACATATCGTCAAGATTCATAACTCCTGATCTAAGCCACAAAAAGTTGGTTATCTTGCCGCACCGCAGTCCTGTTACATTAACCGTTTGGCGAGCCTCATTCTTAAATAGTCCAAATACTCTTCTGGCCAACAAACCATACTAAACGTAGTTTTTGAATTGCTTTTGGATTCTCCTCTCTCCACATGTGGTAATTTTGCTTATTTACGTATCCTCCAAAGTGAAAATGTACCTCATCACTAATTTTTTTTTTATTTGAACGCCCATATGTCTGTCAAATAAGCTTTCAAAATATGAATATCCTGATTGAAAACCCTTTACAAAAAATTCTTTATTTGAACTTTATTTATGGAATAGGATGTAGGATCAAATAGTCGTCACCTTTTCGTTGCCACGCAATTACGAGCTTTTTCAATAGCAAATTTCAGACAATATTTCAATGATTGTTACTCGAGTATTGGTCTTAAGTTGCTTGATTGATGTTGGCAGAAACATGTTCTTTAAGATAACTCTTCAGAAAAAGTCTGGAGTATGGCTAAATTAAAACTAGGTCTTATCCAAATATGCAGAAAAAGAAAGCGCCTACATCCATTAACATGAATCCAATTATACCTTCTTATCATTGTGTTTCACAATCAATTACACTATATTTAAACAGTCTAGCAAGAATATTAACCTTTTTTTTGTTGTTGAAAATCTTCGATACTTATGTCCTACCCTCCTTAAACATATGTCAAGTTACATTTATTGGGATTCTATACATATCAATAAATTAAGCTAGAATAATCTTAGTACTTATTGATTGACATCTTCCGCTTCAGTCAATAAACATATCCATAATTAAGTGATTAAACTATATACAACTGTATTATGTCTACATATACTTAATTTGTTCTATTACTTTCTTATACTTCAGGTATTTGGGTCATATAATAAAGTTTCATATCAGATTTTCAAGATGTTTTAATATTTATGGAATCCACATCCTTCGTTTCTATTTTGGGAATTCATTTTTGGCTATAATATGTCAATAATCAATTTGGATAAAATTCTATATACAGAAAGGAGATCGATTTTTTTTTTTTTTAGTGGAATCTTAAACTTTAAGTAAAGAAGTAGTGTGTGAATTTATGGGCTGTCATACATTATCGTCTTTTCTATTACTTCAATGAAATTTTGTCTACATAAGAATGTTTAATATCTCCTGTATAGTTTATAGAGAAAATTAAACTTAAAGAATTATGTATTAAAAAGATGTTGAGTGGTTTTCAAGTCATATACTATATATTTTGTACATAAATTTGTCTTTTTTCTTTGACTTAATTTTTTATGATCTTTATAGTAGACATTTTATTGTTTTACTTTCACGTGACTAATAAAACGTTTCGAATAAATTCAACTTTTGCTAATCTCAACTCAACATTCACTATCCAGTAGTAGCTTCTATAGAAGATGTTCTCACTTTGGTACATATAGGTAGATATTCCTTTGCTCAGGGCCGGCCTGGAAAATTAAGAGATATGGTATAATTTTATGTTTCAATTAAAACTACAAAATAAAGTGTAGAATGCTTTTCTAGAAAGATAAATATGAAATCAGCAAAGCTACTAGTGGAGTTCTGTAATTATGACAGTAATAATCACTTTGATCATTTTCAAAAGCGTCGAATTCAAAGTACAAAATGCCCAAACATTAACATATTTAGGTAAAAGTCAGAACTATTCGATTGTCACTTTACTGTATCACCTTCAAGTAAAAAAAATCCCTTCGAAATGCATAAAAACGACAATTAATTGTGGTGTTTACCGAATCCCACTGCAGCTACCGAATCTGAGTCTCACCAGTACTAATAATTAGAGTTATAAACGTCAGGGGCTATACATTTTCTCCTTTTATTTATCTTATTATACTAATTGATTATTATTTCATATAAATGCTAATTATTTGTATGCGCCTTAAACCAACAGAACTAAAGTAGATATTTCCTGTGGTTTTATAAATAAATTTCTCAAATTATTTTTAGAAATCCGATAAAAATAATATAATAAAACCTATAAACTAGAAATTCTCAGAATAGCCCCAATTATCCCAAAAAGAATGGTAAAATATGATATTATACTTTTCAGAAGACATTTTCGTATTCTGGCTTTAGTTAGTAATAAATTATTTAACCTTTTCAACTAAATTCGGTGATATAAAAAAAATTCATCAATGTGCAACCAAGAATAGAAATTAAATTCAAAATATACTTTAATGTAATTATTTTCTTTTTTCTTCAGATGAAACTCTAACTTTTAGTTTATAGAACACAAATGATCTGACCTGAGGCATGTCATTCGTAAACTTGTTAACAGGGCTAGTTCGGACTCGTCCTGAGTTTATTCTCTAGAAACAATGTGTCACCAGAAAATTGTTAATTATAAATTCGACATGAAAGAATTAATTAATCAAAAGGTTATAACTATACAAACTATTTACTATGTACGTGGGATATGGTATTCATCTTTATCATCATTTTACGAGTGATAAATTGCAGATGAAATATTTGCCATATATAAAGGTAAGAAAATATAATAGTTTATAGCAATTAACATATATCCTGTAAACATGGAGAAATGAAACCGGATTCAAATGTATGTACACGGATGGTTTATTCAAAATTGGAATGACTGAACCAGACGGTGTTTTGGTAGCTGGATTTCGACCCAGGACTCGTCCTAATAATACTGCAAATATGAAAAATTTGGTAGTATTTGATAGTATATAGAATTGACATTTGTTAGGTTTTTATGCTTTTTTGCTTGTATTGCAGATTTCATGAACTTGGTGAAAAATTCAAATTTTTTATGTTTTCGACTACATTTGAACTCAATTTCAACTCGATTTTTCAATCCACCATCTCTATACACGGGTTAACATTTCGAATCGACCTCAGTTCGATCTTTCGAGTCTCCATGTATAACATACATACCTAGTATCACAGAGAATTCTTTGTGTATAGATCTTTGTAGCGCTTGAGAAAAATCTATTTCGTCATTAGTGTTTGTAAAAAAGGCTATAAATGCATGTATTTTTATATCAGACATGGTTTTTTTTACAAATACTAATAAAGAGATATTTTGTTTACAGACAGAAAATCTGGCCCACTTAAGAATACAATAAGACGTGTCTATCGAATTGTTTGCTTTCTGGTAGTATCTGTTGTGGTGGTTACGTTAAGTCAAAATATTTACATAAATAAGCTTGTTGAAAACTTGACTGTTGTAGAAAAGTTTTATTGAAATTTTCTTTTTAGTATTAAAAGATTTTCCAAATATTTTTTTCTTTCCCCCATTATTTTCTCGTCTACAAAATTTCCCATTTGCCTGGTAAAAGAAAAAAATTCCAATTTTTTGTGTGTTCGACTATATTTGGACATGATTTTGACTCATTCTTTCAACTCAGACTTGAACTTTCGACGCTCCATATACATGTACTATATAGTAATAGACTTGGAATTATATTTTTATAATTTGTCAGTCAATAAAGAAATAGAAAATAAGATGAAGGTAATTGTATTGTTATCTTTAAGAGTATTTAAGGGACTTTGAAAGAGAAAAACTTAATTAAGCCCTGAAAGCATCTAGTTCCAGACCGGTTGATTTAAAAAAAAGAATTTTATAGTATTACTAGCACGAAAGAGTTATATAGTATTTCTAGATTCTTTTCTTCTTGTCTATATGATCTATTGACCATTAGATAGACATAATCTTTGATTTCCCCAAACTCCTATTATTCTAACATCATATTTCCTGCATACAGGAATGAGTGGTGAGAATATCCTTTTCCATCAGCAATAATAAAATTACAATATTTTGTTGACTGATGAAATATTGAGTAAAAATATCTCATTTTCTCGTTTTGTCGCTATTACAAAGCGAATTAAAAATAACATTTTTTTTTTTATGGTTGTCCACGACAGATATTTAGCCATTGGCGATTTGAAATTAATTTCTTCTTATATATAAAATATGTAATTTTAACTTTGTTTTGACAAAATCAGATTTTCATCAATATTATATATAAATAAAAAATATTTAAAATATAAAAATGAAAAACAGATATTACACAAGAACAGAAAAACTTTTATTATACAAAAATAGAATTAAGTTCCTTTTTTCCGTTCTCAAAGGATGAGAAATAAGTTCTGCGCTGTTTTTTTTTTTTTTCTATTATATAAATTTAAATATTTTACAAGTCATCCTATTTTTATGCAAATATATTTTTTAACTCTATTTTTTTCTGGATGAATATTAATTTATTAAATAGTGGAATTTTTCTTCCATAGACCGAATCAAAATCTGCATAGTACAAAAAAAGGAGTCTATATAAATAGAAAATTCTCCAAAAAGTTTATAAGATATTATCAAATGTATATGAATTCTGTTGGTGTAGAGATCTATTTCCGAAATTCCAAAATTATATATCTTTTCTATATAATAAAAAAATGCAGTATTTTTCATATTTTTCGTTTCTTTTGTGAACATCGAATTTATAACTGCAATATAACTACTTAAAGATTTTATTAAATATTAATAAGAATATTTTAGTATCATAAATTGGCTTTCATATATCTATAAAAAGAAAACCGAAAATTGTTTTAAATTAATCTCAGAATATGTTGTTTAGTTCAAAGGTTATTTTATAAGACCTCGGAATGAAATATTTATCCGCACAATAAAATAATCACTTCATCACTAATATATCCTTTCTGATTTAAATGATAGTATTTGGCAAACTGCCTTCAATTCTAAGAATGATTTTCTTTAAAGCTCCTCCGAAAATAAAAAAACGTGTTTAAAATGCAAGCGCAGAATCTTTATAAAATGCACATAAGCTTTTTTCTATATACTCATTATTATATTTTAACTTTTTTAAGGACTTCTCTTGATGTACGAACTGCGGTTTTATTTAAAAAAAAAAAAACAGAAAAAAACATTGTGGTCAAACACAAATTATTATTTTTAATAATTGTTAAAACAAATAAATTAAAAATTAAGAAGACTTCTTTTATGTATATATAATACAACAGAAAACATATGTACTTTTCCATATAATAACAAAAAGCTTGTTGACCTAAGGATATTTATATATATTATATTGATAAAGGAAAAAGAGCTTTTTCTTCGTATCCTTCAAGAGTATCTCAAGAGAAAAGCTTTCCCAACCATGAAAAGGATAACATATTTTCCGAATAATCTGTGCATGCTTTTAAAACAAATTAGTTTAGTTTTATTCCAACCGCTATTTAGGACGAAAGTCGTGTGTTCGCGTTCCTCTTGGAAAAAAAGTCGGTTTTAGAAAATGATTTTTTGAAAATATATTTTCTAATAAAAAATTTTTTCTTAATTTTTAATTTTATATTACTTTATTTATATAAAGTTTTTTGGGTGGAAATAAAACTAAATCCAGTGTTATATAGTATATGATTTTTTCAAAATCTACATAATGAATTTTTTTATATTAAATATTCGTTATATTAGTTTTGTTAGCAAACCAAACGAATTCAAAATATATTATGATTGTGAAATCCAAAAGACTCAATGGCGTGACATTCGTAAATAAGTGAAATTTCCGATGATGTTAATATAAAAAAAGGAAAAACATAGGAAAAACTCCTATACTATATAATATATACTATCAAAATAAATATGTTACCGATATGAAATCGGTTCTAAAACTTCGTAATAAGATTATACTAAACTCTAGAAAATTTGTCATTTTTAAATTCTATACAAGAATAATAATGTTCAGTGTCATTGGGAACTATTAATTTTCCTATATTATTTGAATAGTTTTGCACCAAAAATCTATTCTATAATCACATTTGTTATTTAACATTTTATAGCAATGGATTTTAATAAGAATAAAATATTTTTTGGATTAATTATTCTTTTACGAATTTCAAGACTTATTCTTGTTAATTGTAATGAAGGTAACTTTTCAAAATTTTTGTATAAATTCATGCTATTTTTTTTCATATAACTATATAACTCCTAGAACTCCTTTTGAGGGAGTCTAGGACTTTAAATATATATAAAAATAATAAGTACTTAAATAATATTTTTACACAATTATAAAAGTTATAAATTTTTCGCGCCAAAAAAAGAAAATCAGGACTATTTTATATTTTCTCTTTAAAAAATAACTTTTATTAACTATTTTTATAACAACTAACAAGGTACAAGAAAATTCATGGTGCTCTTTTAGGTGCGGAAATACTTGTTGCCAGTTAAAAGTTCTTTCGCTTTTTTAATGGCTAACATAATTCGATTTAATATACCACACAGAGTTTGTACTTGGGTATATTCATTCATTTATGTTAAGTCAAGAAGTAGTTTAAAAAAATCGAATAAAAATATATTAAAGAAACGAAATATTTAATTAATTGATATTAAACAAGAAAATTACACTTAAAAAAATACATTAAAAATATGCAAAAGAGATTAAAATATAAATGAATCGTTTTTAAATTAACTTTTTTAAATTATTTATAGACCAAACAATTTGTCTTAATTCCTTATTTGATTACCATAAGAAATGAATAAGGAAGCAATTTGATTCGTTGATAAAGATCGAATGATTTATTTAAAAAAGAAAAAATGGAAATAGGAATTAAAATATACCATAGTCAAATTGTGCCTTAGGCAAAACCTGCCTAAGACAGGAATTTGTCTCTAAGAAGTTCCTTGTTCCTTGCGTTCATGTAAAAAATGAAAATTCTATGTGGTCTCTTCTTTCACAGTTTCAGACAGGTTTTATTGTATTGTATACCAATAATGGTCATAAATTTTCATTTTCTAAAATATATTTTTCGGAATCAGAGGCTGGTAGGTTACACACGGACATATGAACTTTGTAGTTTATTCAATTGTCCAATATCTAGAACATATGAATTTAATTATTTTAATATAGAAAATTATTAATATGAGCTCTTTGAATTCCATTTTTCAGATTAAATCCAAAAAATTGAATACAATTTTATTCAAAGGATAAAATACAAAAATCATTTAATTTTTTTAAAAATTTTCCTGAAATATTATTAATCACAATTTTATCACCTCCGAATATCAGTAATCAAAAAATATTTTTAGTTATTCATTAATTATAAATTACATTAATTTATTATGCATAAATATTTATTTCTTTCACACCATTTACTTTAGGCCCAACACATAATAATTAGATTTTTGTTTATATATTAATTCGAAATATGAAATCTGAATGTTGATTTTCAACATATTAAATAATTTATATTAAATTCATCATAAAGAATTTTCCTATATTTTGGAAATAAAATCGGTCTATAGCCGATATTTTGATCTCCTATAGTCGAAATGGGGCTCGTAGTTAACAAATTCAATGAATTAACTCTGAGAAAAAAACATTCAAAACTAATAATATTTCAAAGTTTTTCTTCAGGACTTTGTTTCCTCTCTTTGCTCTCATTTACAGATAGGTCCTAATGAGGTCCTAATGACATAAATTTCTTCTGCAAATTGTATTCAAATCAGCACAGCTTATCAGTTTTTGAAGTAGATCTAAAAAATTAAATAAACAGCCATAAAACTGTATGCTCAGTCCAGCTTTTTCCTACAACAGTTTCTTTCTGCATTATACCTGAGTCGATTTTACCGAAATTCAGCATAGTATGAGCTTTTTATGTAATCAATCTGTGTAATTAACTTAAAGAAAAGTGCTGCACAAATAAATGTGAAAATGGAAAAGGACCAAATTTTGTGGTTACTCTGATTTGTGCCTTATTCCTTCGTCCGTGGGTCGGCTTTACTGAAATACCATACCAAAGGAAATTGCGGAATAAGCTTACATTCCAAATTTTATTAAAATCGAGTAACTCATTTTTCAGTTATCAGTGTTTAAAATGATTTTATTTAATTAGTGTTTAAATATCCCATTCGATTCAAAAAAAAAAGGTTGCGACGCTTTAACACTAATTGGTTTTTATTCTGGAAGAAATTGAATCTAGTCCTTAAAATTATTCAAATCGGTGCTCTTGGAAATCAGTAAATTACGGAATGGGTGTAAGTTTATAAATAATTGTTAGAGAATATTTAACAACGAAACTGAATAACTTGAGTAGTGTCACGGAGGACTCGAAATTTCACTCTTCAAATTTTTCAAGTCCAAGAATACCCTTAATATACTTGTACTCGTAGCAAGATCAGAAGAAATAGACTTGAAAAATCATATCCTGTATGAATTCGTATTTCTCCTAATTTGTTAGTTATTAAAAAATTAAATAAAATTATTTTTCAAAGTATTTCTTTTTAATATCCCGAAAAGTTACTAAAATACCTAAATAATTGTTTCAAAAAATGATTCCAATAGATAACAAATAAAACGCCAGTAAATGTAGACCAAAATCGGATGGACATCATTTCGTTGTTCTGGAGTGAGCATAAATTCATTGACCTTATTTGATATTTTTCTAAGTAAGGGTTAAGTTGGTACCTAATAATATTAATATGTCTTCAAAATTGTCTTCCAATTGATCGAGCAGTTTCTGAATTAAATCGAAAAAGATAAAAATAGCGAAGCTATATGGACAACGGAATACTTGATAGTTCCAAAAGAAATAGTTACATTGCAAACAATTTCTTATGTCATTATTAATTTCACTGAAATTTCAAATCTAATCATATGAATGAACTAAATATGAATCAAATTGGTTTATAACTTTTCCAATTAGAATAACACCAAAAAAGTAAACTACAAAACGACAAACTTTCTGGTCATACTCGTTACTTTCTTATCTTTCTAAATTGCACTCAAATCCAAGTAATTTCTGATTATGTTTGCACACGTTTCCTTTAGAACGTTATCGAATGATTATTACTATACCATAGAAATGTAGCGACAAAACCTAATATGACAAAACCTATTCGTATATACTACCATAGGGTAAAAACAGCATCTTTGAATTATAGTTTATTAATTAAAAAAAGTACAGATAATAGAACTTTCCTGTTCGATGTCCTCAATATTCATAAAAAGTTTTTGCTTTCCAATACCTTTGAGAATAATTATCATAATATATCGGCATAAAAATACGAATTAATAATATAGACTTTGGCAGAAAGTTGATTTCTTATGAAATGCAAATGAAACACATATACCCGTCAAAAGCACAACATTAATTAATGTTTGAATGATTTCTAAAAATAAATGTTAATATAAAAATCAGCCACGAATTTTATTGGATAAGAAAGAAATATTTAATAATGGAAATATGGCTATTGCAGAGGTGGAAAACGCGATAGCCGTAAGACAATTGGCAAATCGATTGATTGCCATTCAAAATAAAAATTAATATTTTCGAAAGCTGATACAATATTTTTTATTTCTTTTTTGAGAAAAATTAGTCTTTTAATTCAATTAATACATTTTTATAATAAATATTACTATATTCGCCGTATTGCCTTACCGTTGGATCACCTGTATGGTTCGGTTTTTTTGCATAGAAACAAACATACCAAATCATACAACGATGCAACGATATACCACGTTTTACAACTGCAAGGGAATACCGAGTAAATTTAGGTTTATTTAAATTAAAATAAAGTTAATACAGGACTCAAGTAACATTAATAGCAATAGCTATTACGGTGCTGTGATCTTGCAGATATTTATCATTTACTTATATATCTTAGGATGTATGACAAGACAAAAGCAGGGATTATGAAATACAGTGCAAAGCCCTTTTTACTTTCCCAACAAAACGAATGTTTATAGGGTAAAGCATCACATTCCTACGAAAACCTAACTTTTTTCAAGAAGGGGTAGAAAGAATAATTAGCTTCATATCCGACCGTCCGTCCGTCACAAAATTCATTTATGGCGACACTAATACACAAAACTTTTTATAAAAATATTTGTGTATACAAAATTTGTGGTCTGATTTCAATAAAATTTTGATAGTTTAGGTGTTTCAACTTATCTACAGCAAATTGGGTTTTTCGACAGAATTTGACTTTGCATCAAGTTCTAATGGAAACGGGACAAATGTGGGTTGGAAAAAGCAAAAAGGAGTAGTGAGTGTCTATTCATCTATGCATCTTCACTTTCCACTGAAGATGCATAGACGAATAGACAAAGCCATACGAGAACTGGTTTTGAAACAATAGCGCAATGAGGAATTCAATGACATTATCGGGAAAGTTCCATAACGGTTAGGCTGAAATAGAGTAAAGTGTAAATTCATTGCTATAATTTGCTTTGCTCATCTTCGTTTTTTTGAGTAGTGTAAAGACGAAAGAATTATAGAGAATCATAAGACGACGGTCCCAGACGTTATATTTTCATAAATTTGTATCATGAAATTTAAAAAATTGCATATTTCCAGGTGCATGTTCAAATTATTTTCGATGATGACAAGACAGACACTGATTTATTACAAAATAATTCTTCTAATCTTTTCAAAGTTGCTTGGGAATTCTATCAAAAACACCAAAGTTTAACGGAATTTTAAGTTTTGAATTTTTATATTACAGTTCCCCTGAGTCTGTCAGACATTTTGTAAAATATACTACATTTTACAACACGTTTTGTCGCGTGGTCTAAATGTGAAAAAGTTATATTTTTGTCAAAAATTGTGTGAAAAATTAGACAAATTTGAGTTTTAAAAACGTATTTTACGAAATGTACACCATGAACTATTGTCTAATGCATTGACAATACTACTAATACTAAACGAATAAGTAATCCTAATAGTTGAGAATGACCATATGAACATCAGTAGCTTCACATTCCCTATGCTGAAAATGTTATCGAACCCTGTGTGATAGTATGTCATCTATTTTGAAAGTTTTGAATGAAATTTCCGAATCCTATTCCAATAATCTTTTGATAATAGAAAAAATTTAGGAAATATACTACAAATTTTCATCTATATTTTATATTTGCTCATCTATAAAATGCACAACCAAGTGTTTTGACATATGTACTTGTCAAATCGTTTGTCATTTATTTAGATGATGAATTAAAATCAATCTTAAATTATCATAATCTTCTTCTTTTATCCAATAAAAAAAAAATGTTTTTTATCTTTTATATTCAGATGTAGATAATCATGAAGAGCTTTTGGAAGATATCAGAGAAGACACATCTATAAATTCTATACCAGAGAAAGGTAATTTTTTTTAACGTTCTACTAGATACATTCATTTTAGTATAAGGTGTCCCAAAATTCATGCTAGAAATAATTTTTAAGGAAAACACAGGTTTATAATTAAAAATTATAAATTTTTTATTGATTCATAAACAATACAGTATAGGGTTATGTATGGAATAGCATATCGGGTACATGGCCTCACGGCTTTGCTGGCACATACGCACTCTTTTGTTCAAATTTTCCATGACTGTGGCCAAATTTTGTTGATACAGCGCTCAATTTCCTCCTTCAAGAGGTTGGTGATCATCTGCTTGTTAGCATGAAACTTGGACTTCAAAAAACCCCAAAGAAAAATCAGGGCGGCCAATTCTGATAACTAAAACAGGAAATTATACGACAAGGAAATGACTCGTGTAGTAATTGAATTGTTTTTAAGGCTGTATGGAATGTGATACCATCTTGTTGAAATCATATTTCATCCACATCTATATCTTGCAATTTAGGCACAAAAAACAGGATTATCACGTCGCGATAGCGAGCATCATTAACTGTTTTTGCTTGACCAGCCGTATTTTCGAAGAAGAATGATCCAATGATGCCTCCAGCCCAAAATACGCACCAAATATATGTTTCTCAACAATCGCTCGTAGATTTTCTGAACCCGAAATGGGACAATTTTGTCGATGAACCAAGCCATCAAGATAAAAATGAGTCTCATCGCAGAATATGATTTTGTTCATTATTTTTAAAATATTGCTCAACAATGAAAACACGTTGTTCTTTCACGTAGCGCTCCATTTTTAATAACCCTAAACTGTCAGCTATCACGCTGTCTTCTTGTTCGTTGGCAACACTTTACCGCACAAATGGCGGAAAATTCGAATCTTGCCTGAATTTTGGGACACCCTTTATATAGTACTGTTAAACATTTTAGTTATCCTATCCTTATAGTGCATAACTTTCTATTGTATTATGCAAGTTAGAGAATTTGCATTTGTTTTATACTATTCTTTTCTACTATACATAAGTATGTTATATATGATTTTTGTATTTTTTGGCAAACTACTTTATTTCTTTTGTATTATGCTTCTGAACTAAAAATACACCTGGGTATAGGAATTCGCTGTTTTCGAAAATTGATTACAAGTAATATACACATATGGTGTTGATGTACAATTTTGAATAAAAAAAAGATACAGTTTGAATGTATCTTAAAGAAAAATAAAATAAAAAAAATGATGCACGTAATTTTTTATTGCACTTTGGAATAGAATAAAATATGGTGAACATGACAAAAAGACAGAATTTTTGAAGTATTATATAAAATCTTTAGAAAAAATATGCTGAACAACTGAATTTCGTAGTATATAATTGAATAAAATACATTTGATATGCAATATATAGTATCTAACAGCTATATTCACTATACTTGTACTAATAGCATATATGTTTCCTGTTTCTTATTATTATGATTAGTTTCAATTTATTATTATATATATATTTTTTTTTTTTTGTATATATTCTTATAATTTCCATAATTTCTATAATTTCCAAACTAATCGAAAATATATTGAAAATTATTTCAGATTTACCAAAATTTGGCGAACCTCTGCAAAATGTTACAATCGCTATTGGACGTGAGGCAATTCTTCAATGCGTGGTCGACAATCTACAAACTTATAAAGTAAGGAATTATATTCATATACCATCAAAAAAAAAAAAATAAAAACAGAAAAAAACCAAGAAAATCCTATTAATATTCAGTTATGCTATGCGAAAACTATAACCCGAAATTTTTTTTTATATTAAAAAATACATATCTCACCTATTATATATAGTATATAATACCTTCTCTCTATATATTCCTGTTGACGTAAATTATTGCAATAATTTTCTGAACGTTATAATTCGCACCCACATCTTCTCTACAAAAAATATATAACCAATACAATGGATTGGCTATATCACATTCCTCCCCCCTTTAAGAAAAAAAAACGAAAACAAAATTATAGTTCAGGTAGCCTAAATAGAAATGAACCTGTCAAAATATAATATATAAAATCACCTTTAATCCTTTCTTCGCTGATTATGGGCATTTATTTAGTATATATAACTAATTTTTGGTTTTTTTTTTTCATTTTCTTTTTATTTTCCATTTATTTTCAGATCGCGTGGCTTCGTGTGGATACTCAAACGATTCTAACGATACAAAATCACGTAATCACCAAAAATCACCGAATGAGTATTACTCACGCCGAGAAACGTGCCTGGATATTGAAAATACGAGATGTAAAAGAATCTGACAGGGGATGGTACATGTGTCAAATAAACACAGATCCAATGAAGAGTCAAGTTGGCTATTTAGATGTCGTGGGTGAGTCTCTTATATGATCCGTATAGATAGATATATATATGAAAAATAACATGTTGTAACTACATAATAAAAACCACAAAAAAAAAAAACGAAAGAACATTTTTACGAGTGTGCAAATTAGTTCTTTTTACCCCTCCCAATCCTCTCGACATATACTATAGTGTAATATTAAATATGTACATAAAATGAAAACCAGGAGATCCTTATGAAATATTAATCTTACAGGATTCTCATAGCAGGAAGAACTTAAATATGTA
Source organism: Xylophagus ater (assembly GCA_963422695.1). NCBI lineage: Eukaryota > Metazoa > Arthropoda > Insecta > Diptera > Xylophagidae > Xylophagus > Xylophagus ater. Next base: position 12,417,290 of record OY730484.1, on the reverse strand, counting down.
TATATATAGAAAGGTTATATTATGTGAGACACTATATGTGGTATTGTCACAATATTATAATATTTATTTTTCTGTGACAGGAGTTGTGACGATTAGTTTCACGTCTAGATCTAAATCTTTTTTTTTTTTTGGTTATGATTCTGCACTATACTGTCCAAAGTGATATTAGAATAACCTAATGGCATGAAAATGTAATTATGTATTATATTTCTTGGATTTTTATTCAGAATAGATCTATCAAATGTTTCATGTCGAATCTATATTGAATTATTGAAAATTCATCTTGGTCCTTAGTAATTGTAGCAATTTTATATGATACATATATAATGAAGATTCTAAACGTCTTCTAGTGTAATCTATATAACTTACTTAGAAAACAGAAGTAAAATTATATAAGACACTGCTTCAAAGTGTCGCTATTCCTTAGAAAATTGCTTAAATATTATTTGAAAGGAACAAATTGCTTCACGAAATGTATGAAAATGATAATTAATTGTCACTTGCAGTTCTTTATTTGTAAAAATTTGAATTCAAACAAATAATAATTAGCATTCGTACGGTTTGACGATGATATTCAAAGGGAAACAAAAAAGTATGACTACTACTGAGGTGAGGCAATTTCAAATCCCCCAATTTCTGCGTTTTCACATAATTGTCTATATGACTTCATTAAATCTAGAAATGAAATATGCACTCGTGAACAGGTATCCTGTATAAAGTTCCTTTAATTTCTCATTACTTCCAAAGTATCAAATTACTAAACTTAATGAATTCACTTCCGGCTTCCCTATACACACTTACTATATAGTATATTTCTTTCTATCAATCTTGAACTATTCGATATAATGACTATGATAAAGAGAGTATAAGGGACGCAATCATAGTATATTAATTAGTATTTTATGTAATAACTGCGTGACATTTTCTTTCCGTTTGCATATTACTGGTTTTCGAGAGAATTTTATGGAAATTTTCTTTATTTTCTTTCCATTTTTCCATTTTATTCTATATCACAAAACTATTTAATACAAATCCTTACCGTAAATGAAAAAAAAAAATAGGAAAATATTTATGATATCCACTAATGTTGTCCATTTCTTACATTTATTATATTTTATATGTTACATGTGCAATAATACAAACCTCTTAACATAGTCGTTAAGTATAAATCAATATTTTTTGTCTACAAGTTCAATTAATCTTAAATAATACATATATTTATTAAATTATATTATTTCTAAGTATTATAATTGATTTCTTACAATCAGAATATAATGTCTGATTTTTGAATATTTTTTTCAGGATAGAAAATTTAAGATATTAGTTCTTAGATACTACTTTTTAGAAGTTTTGTAGTTCTGTTAGTTTTTGACACGAATTCATTTAAAATATTAGATTGAGTCATAAATAAATTCGATTTTTTAAAATAAAGTTTATTCACCAATAAAATGTACTTCAATTGATTTTAATCTAATATATATTCGTCCTTATTCTCTGCAAATTACCTCATTTTTTGACGTGTGGTTTGCTAAATAAAGACCTTTAAAATACTGTCGTCGAAATCTGTATAGCAGTCTAGCTTTGGTTTAACTTCTAAGGACAAATCGCCAGAAGCAAACTTCGAAAATCCCTACCATACAGACCACAATTTTTTTCCGCTGTTGCTATAACGTTGTTATGTTACCAAGTTTGCACTTCAACTATACACTTTTAAATTCTCCTTTCGAAGGACATCAAAAACACGTATAAATTGCAAAAGTAAGTCTTCAACTGTTGTACTTGAACTGAAAGAAAATTTTCCAATAGCCATTCAAAAACTTTAGTCGAAATATATTCAGACATTCTTTGAACAACAATTACATTCCATCTCCAAGGGAAGTTCTTTGTGATTCAACCCAATAATACTATATATAGAAAATGAGAATCGATAATCATTTTTAGTACTGTATGCATTTTGTCTCAACTTCGAATCAAGACAAATATAAGAAAAACCGAAGTGTTGTTTGACTGATTTTTCTTAAATTGAATATTGAAACAAACTACTGAAAGTAAACTTAAAGTTTATGTGCTTATATTTGCAAGAACACGCAGCCAACTTCAGTCATGTTTTTTGGTAAACGTCGAAAATTAAAAATTCTGTTTTTAGACAAATGGTGAAATTAAAACAAATAATATTTAGGCCTTTTGAAGTATTGCTTTAACCAAATAAATCTGAAAACAATAAAAATAATTCAAAAAAATTACCAAAATCTGCTAGGATTCAAAATTCAAACAAATTTTCTGTTAATTTAAAATACTGTTATAAAAAAACAAAAATTTCGATTTATGCCATCTATATCTTCAATATGGTACTAAGTAACTGTTCTTAAAATTAGACTCCGACAAATAACATTGTTTAATAAGCGAGTATAAAATGTATGTAATCATTCCTATTTTTCGCCAAAAAAACGTTGCTAATATCTTGATATCAAAACCAACGAACTAAAGAAGCAATTATTTAGAAGTAAATTTATAGAAGCTATTAGATTTATTGAATAAGTTATAAGCTTCCGTAACTTAAGTGCGGAAACTTCGTGTTGTCGGGATGCTACTGCTAAACTTTGTGATCTGTCGTGTGACAAATTTTTAGTCATAAAAAATTTGTTATTACAAATACTATGATTAAAATTATGATTTCTGAGACAAGTCATAATTATGTCCAAAATATGAATTTATGACTATTTGAGAAATAAATACTCTTGAAAATGTTTGTATAGGTGTAAAATTTTTATATAGGTGTAAAATTATTTGTGTGTTTAAAACAATGGTGGAAAATTTGCCATATTTATCAATTAAATCACTCAGAAAATACCTAAAATTTCGTTGTGATGCAAAGTATTTTCAGTCAGAACTTGTGATATTTTTTGAAACAGTTGTAAGTCAGAAGTTATGAAAGTGACGTAATGTTATGACTGGACTCAGAATAAGCCTGTAAATCTCTTGTTAGAACAACAGAAATAAGAATCTTGTGATTCTATTAAAGATTAAAGTCATAGTAATACGAACAATATCTATAAGACCATTTTGGAAAGATCACGTAATATCACGTAACATCGCAATTACAGAACGGAAAATTACCAATAGGCATGCCTCCCAAGAGATGATATGATAAAGCTGGGCGCCTGCATCACAAATCTAGAGAAAATTTGTAGATAAATACAGGTCGTAAGAGACTTAATACACGAAGAAGAAAAAAAATACCAAATATAGTTTTTATTATATGTTAGAAACCTATTTTAAATTTATATTAATTTAGTTCAAGTATAAAATAAATGGACGAATGGACATGGGAAATGAAAATGTCTTTAGATTCTGTATATTGTATATTATCTACTATCTAAAGAGTTTCTTTTGAAGACTTAAAAACATAGTATATATATTTTCTTAATATTCTTGTCATATAAGCATAAATTTAAGATTAGTTACAAAAAATAGATAACCATCAAAAATAAGATAATCATTTCATAAAATTTACTTCAAATATCATATCATGTTTTGTTCCTGTACAGAATCCTCTAAAAAACTGTATCCGATATAGTCTATACCTGAGCATGTATTTCAAAATGAAATAAATAAATAATTAAGCTATTTTCAGTATTTCACAATTTCTAGAATAGCATAACTTGAATCCGTATATAGATACCAATGACATGGAATGAATGGAATCACGTTATCAATATATAACATGTTAATATGTGTATACGTGTATATAGTCAAAAAGTACAGGTCGTAAAGAGATTAGCCTTCACAAGACACCTTCTTACAGGGAATATAATCTTCTCCATCCATTCCTTAATAAAAAAAAAGAAATATTTTGATTTAAACTGAACGCTTACGAGCAATGAAGTTTACCAAAAAAAGAGAAAAAGCTCTAATTTTTTTTTTTCTTTACACATGCATTCTAATACAATATATCTAAGTATAAAGGATATAAAAGGAATTTGTTCCCACATGAGATTTAAAATTTTTGGAACTTTGAGAAGAGTTAAGTGTATACCCGATATATCTGGTAGATATGCCCAAGCTTGTGAATAACTTAAACCGAGTAGGCATTCATATACAATATGCATATATATCCTCAAATATAACAACGTAGATCCGTTGATTTAGGACAATATTCATATATAATAAGAAGCACATGGGAGTTCGATGTCAACCTTCTCATTTTCAATACTTTATGAAATAATGTATCTATAATAAAATCATATAAAAGGTTATATAAGGTATCAGATTTGAATTTTCCTTTAGGCTACTGATAAAAAAAAAGTAACATGTTCTGTATGTTTGTACCTTTTCTTAAATCACATATGATAAATCTTATACTTACTGATCTATGAGAAATCAAAAATTAACGATATGGCAATTAATTCATTCTTTCTCTAGAAAAGTTATTACACGACGAAATTTACAGAAGAAATTATAATTGCTAAATTATAGCACACTAATAGCTATAAATGCTATAATAATGCTATTAATGCTCAAAAATGTTGAAAATATGTTTTTTGGGTAGTTAATTGGGGCTATTGTGTTACTTATTTTTTACGTGATTATCCTTCAATGTAAACCTTGCAATTAAAATCAATTGTAAGACTAATTTTATGATTTGAATGGGACTGGGAGCCCGTGTTTGTTAATAATAGTGTTGTATAGATATAACACTCTAACATGTGATCATATCACCATCAAAGATTATTCTTATAAAGGAAAAAAACTGGCTCTTCCCCTAAAATCGAACCATAATTTTTTTCTAGTGTAGTCACAGATACGAGTTTCCCAAGGATATATACCTCTAAATCACGATAGACGTTCCATTCTCTTCTTTCTAAAGGATTCTTTAACTCGTACATTTTTTTTTTTTTGATATTTCATAAAAGCTATATTTACTATTTACAGATAATACAATCTAGATCCTGTTATTCTCATCCTATCACATATCTATTATTATATAACAATTCAATTTATCTTTATTTCAATTAGTTTTAACTTTTATTAATGCATTTTCTCTGAAATTACGACATAAATAGTGCCCCCTGATATCCTTGATTATCCAACAAGTACAGATATGGTTGTCAGAGAGGGTAGCAATGTTACGTTAAAATGTGCAGCGACAGGTTCACCTACACCGTCTATTACATGGCGTCGAGAAAATGGTGAATCAATTCAATTACAAGGCGAAGAAGGTTGTTATAGCTATTTTTTTTTGTTATATACAGGGTGATTCAGATAGTAGTGGCATAATTTTATCAGATCATTCAAGAGCTCATATATATGTAAGTATTATATGAAGATTTGTTCGATTCTCCATGATATTCGAAAAATAGTATAGCTCATTTCCTTTTTTAGGGCTTAGGGGGACTTTTGGTTACTAGTATCTCTATAACTTAGAAACTACTGAAACAAATTGTTTTATTATTGATTTAAAGAGGAAGAAAATAGCTTTTGATAAAAAATATTATCCAGTTACAAAGTTGAAGGAAAAACTATAAAAAGTTTCTGCATAATTAGCACTCTTTAGTTGCAGATCTCGTATAAACTCCAATTTGCTACTCGTTTTTCTTCAATTTTTTCAAGCTGAAAGTTATTAGTCAAGGATCACAAGTTTGTCAAGTTTTATTAACTAATAAATCGAAATTTTCGAGTGTGTTTTTTAAAATGAAATTTCTATTCACTAGTTTTACTTGATAGCAACAGGGCTAAAATACCTCACATCAGAGAGTGTTAGAAATTCAGAAAAAAATTAGTACTGCAGTAATGAAACGAATTTTTTTTTTATTTTCTTAACTAGGGAGCTCCGCCCCCTGGTCGCTTCGCTCACCAACCCCCGTGCGTATAAACAACAACCAAAATACTAAACCAATTTAAAAAAATTATCAAGGATATTATTCTTTAATTCTTTGGTTTTTTTCTTTTCTTTTGCAGTAGAATAAGATTCTCTTTTTCTTTTTCTCTCCGTCTCAATTTTTCAAGATGCTAAATTTTCTATTCTTAGTTTTAAATTTGTGAGTTATATTTAAATTCATTTGTAAGTAAAAGCATTTCCTTAAATATATTCGCCTAAAAGTAAGCATACGCGCAGAGAGAACTATTTGATATTATAGAGAAATTCCCCTAAAAGTATGCATACAATTATTTATAAATGATTTGCGGAGAAAAACTGTTTTATATAATATGTAGATAATATTTATTACATTTAGTTTTACTACATTATTATTACTATTACAAATGTTCGAGATCCTGCCTTGTGCAGTTAATGTTTTAGGCATCATTAGAAGTTTGTAGTTGTATTTTTTATTAACTCAATTTTAAAACTATTTGATTCCTGTCCGCAGTTTCTAGATTATAATGATATTAGTAACTGAAGGTCCACCTAGACCCCAAAAACAGTAAATGAAAACCATGGAGAATCGGAGAAATCTTCATATATTGCTAATTGCTTATATGAGCCTCTGAATCATCTGGTAAAGTTATGCGACCACTGTCAAAATAACCCTGTATATATATATTTTATTCTTTAGTTATCCAAACAAAATTAAAAAAAAAAAAAAATATTATATATACATAGTTTTTAGTGTGAACGGTTCGATTTTAAGCATATCTAGAGTGAATCGTTTAAATATGGGAGCATATTTGTGTATAGCTACAAATGGTATTCCGCCAACTGTTAGTAAACGAGTAATGTTAATTGTACACTGTAAGTTTGATTACATTTTCCGTATAGTAATTATTTAATTTCAAATATATATTCTGTATTTTTATGTAGTTCCACCAATGATTTGGATTCAGAATCAATTAGTCGGAGCTGCAATCGGACAAACTATTACATTAGAATGTCAATCTGAAGCTTTTCCAAAATCAATTAATTACTGGATGAAAAACGATACAATTATTGTTCCAGGTAAGATTTATATTATCTTGAAAAAGAATGCTGAAAAATATATAAATTTTAATATCAAATTAAATCATTACTTTATAGGATACCGATTTGTACCAGAAACATATGAGAATGGTTACAAAGTTGTAATGAAGTTAACAATCAAATTTGTTGATATTGCTGATTTTGGATCTTATAAATGTGTGGCGAAAAATTCTTTAGGAGATACAGATGGTGCCATTAAGTTATATCGTAAGTTTTTTTCTTGGTTTTTTTCACTAATTTTTAAGTTTGCTAACTAAGAATATGCAAATAAGTTTAGTGTCTCTTTAAACATCTCAGTGTTAAATATGTTGGTATATATTTCGCGGATTTAAATCGGATTAGTTGAAATGGTTTTAGGCCAGATAAATAAAACCGTTCATTTCGAAAGCGGCATAAGTGATTTTCAGTTATGCGGAATTTAGCGAAATGATTCCAACACAAATTGCACTGGACAGTTCCAATATATTTCGTTATTTCGGCATTTTTGCAATAGATAACTGACTATTAAATTGTTTTAAAAGAAAGTACTAGATATCTATCTAACTATACAGTGTTTATTTAACTCATCATTGTATTCTACTAAAAGTACTTTTTAAAAAAACCGCGGCCCTAAGATGTACTCCAAGGGAGCATGACATGTAGTAACTACATACATATATACATGTGGTGATTACAGACTGCTAACTGAATTTTTCTGGATAGGTCGTTGATGGTAGTGACGGATCACTACTTCCCATTATCAAATCACATAAAAAATAAAACCCTATCCCGCTATGTATCGCTATCGCACACACAGTAAGCATTTAACTAATTACGAACATATGTATAATGAAACATATCTAACTCAGTTTATTACGTCAGTTCTAATATTTTCTCATACAAAAATAGCAACTTTATAGTTATTTTACTATTAACAGCGATGAGAATTAGTTGGCAGTAAGAAACATTTTTTCAGTAAAAGCTCGGCTTGAACTCCTTTGGACTTCTTGATTCAAAAAACTAATGCCTTACCACTAGGCTTTTTTCGTGGATGATATCACATATTACATATTTAATGCTTATGAGTTTATACGTTTAGACGAAATCTTTGGGTTAAAAATATTAGTATAGAAAAAGATAGTTTTAGGCGTTTGTTTAAATAGTTTATTACCAACAATTAGCTTTGAATGGTTTCAATAAAAATAAATACAAAATGGCAATTGTATTGTTTATCATAAACAATGAAAATGGTACAAGAATATCGATGAATTGGCTTAATACACTTAGTTCAAGATATTAATATGTAAAGATATGTACAATTCCAAACAGCTTTTACTTAACATGAGTAAATAACATTAGGCCTTATGGTATGAGTATAAAGCTCTCTTCATAAGAACTAATGTAATTTACTTATGCTAAATAAAAACTATTTTGAACTTTCCACATCTTCTCTTTATTTATATCTTTGATACAAGTACTAGAAATTGCTAACAGCTGAGATGATTCCGGCTTCAGCAACATTCCCATTTTCTTCAATTTCCTACAAAGGTTTCTTTTTAGGTATTTTACAATTTTAGGTCTTCAACGGCCGAAGATGGCATGCTTTAAATAAATATTTAATATTTATAATATTTATTTATTGACTTTATTGACATCACAATGGGCCAATAAGGTGCCTGGTGTTGTACGCAGTACCCCTACTCTACCTATTGACTTTATTATTATTAAGAAAAATTGAATTCGACAAAACTCGATAAGAAACGAACATATCGAAATGAATTATGATTGCAGTTCTTACTCATTTACGTATGAAGAACAGCTGTTCTTCTCTTATTTACCATTAAAGGAACAACAGCTTCCCACGCAGAAATTTCATCAATGTTTTGGTCGAAATTTCGAAAATTTTTATTGAAAGAAAGACAAACTGTTATACGATGTAATCTAGAATCTAGATTACTAGAAAAAATTAACTTTATTTCAGATTGGGTTATATCCTAGACAGATCTCCGATTTTAATGCTCATTATTGCCTAATCGGTCATTAAAACTCGATAATGACCTTTATTTACGTAATAATGTACAATTTTAAGTATCTATTTCAAGCATCATTATTGTTATTAATTATCAAATGAAATTGTGAAGAGCTCCCAAATTGTTGCTTCACACTGTTTACAGGGCCATCTACATTTGAATCTTTTAAAATTTTCATGTGATTTTGACATGTTTTCTTTTTCACAAAAACTTAAAAGGAGGAAAAATGTTTATTATTCCAAAAATTCCTTAAAATTTACTAAAAACAATTTAAAAAAATTAATTTTATTGAATCAAAGTGAATATTTTTGAGTTTTGAAAATTATATCCAAAATAGTAATTTTTTGAACCTTTTGGAATGACAAGAATAATGATCATTGTGAAAAAAAGAAGATGTGTTATGGGTCATCCAGAAGTATCATTAAAAAATAATTATTATAATTAAAATCAGAGATCTGTCTAGAGCATTAGGCCCTTCTGAGCGCTGATCGTTTCCCTGTGATCGCATGCGCTTTTAAAGCCAAAAAATTACAAAATGTATTATTAAATTAAATACATACTTTACTTTAATGACTTTAATTATTTTTATTTAAAAATCTGAAAAAAATTAATTAGGATAAACTATGGGAAAATTAATTCTGAAAAAATAAGAAAATTATGCAAAAAAAAAAAGAAAATTAAACTTCACATGAAACAACTTTTACTTTATTTTTTTTTAGCGAAATAACAAAAAAATAAAAATAAAATTGTAAATAATTTATTGTGTTTGCCAATCCAATTATTATGGCAGTAAAAAAATATTTTTCCTGAGACATGAAAAGTGATGTTATGAAAATTTTTATTTCATATATGTGGGGACATGTATGTGTCTCTATATATTGTTTTTCCATAGTAATTATTTTCGTAAATCCTATTTTTCTATATCTATTGCCAATATATATGTATATATAGCGAATGTATAAAACATTAAAAAAACAGAGTCTATTATTGCCTACCAATTGACTCATGTGGAAAATTCAAAAAAAAAAAAAAAAGAAAATTTGTATATGTTTTTCACTGTTTCGAGAAGACTGAGTTTTTTTCCACAACAAAACAAAAATCGACATGGTACATATTTATGGAGACCATGAATTCGAAAAAAAGGACGAGAGTTCATTATATTTTTTCACCTGACTTATTTTTTATGTTTTCAAATTATTGGCCTGTTATTTGAACTTCTTCCAAAATAAAGCATAAGTCCAGAATGCTAAAAAAAATAAAAGAAAATAAAAATTTTATATTTAATTCGAGAGTGTAGATTGAAAAGCAAACTTTTTGAAATAACATATTACATACTTCTATTAAGGAAACACAAACACAAACACAAAATACATCAATAAAGTGCAAGTAGTTCAAAGGAAATGCCATATGCAAAGATTTCTTATTATATAAGATAAGCAAAATATAGGGTGTCCTCCATAATAACGTCAGATTTAAATTTCGCTCAATTTTCATATCATTAAGTTGACAGTACTAAAATCTTGGCATCTGCAATCTACCATTATTGCTATTAATAGTCATGGAACTCTGCACGAAGGAACGAGTTTCAAGCTTCAAAAAGACAATTTCACACAATTCAAGTCGTGCGTTTCTTTCGGAGCATACTTTATCTAGATAATTATTAAATTCTCCGTCGAACGAGGTATGGATCATATCTGTAGGACCAAGAATACCTGAGATATACGTATACCTTCATACTACATATCCTGTCCTAGAAAGGAATATTTTTGAAAACGTCGAATAGCATTTAATTCGTTATTAAATTGATCTTCGAATGAGGTATGGGTCATATCTATATACCCGAGATATACTCATACATCAAGTTACGCAAATTAAATCTTGCACTTTTATTGGGACACCTTATATTTTGGAAGGTTTTCTATCCATCATTAAAGATAGATAAATATGTCACCATGATAGCTTATATTTCAATTAGTTCTTTATTAACTGACGAAAATATGACACACAATAAGGTTTAATCATCGCAGTCCTTACCACTTTTAGCACTCAAGACCGTCTGCCGATGCTGGAAAATACTTCTTTGTCAAATCAAGTTATAAATAATTCCTTTTTCTAGACTATCAGTTTCATATTTACTCCAATAGTGGGTGTCGTTAATGTCTCATCTAACTGGACACCTCACAACACGTTAGTATCATATTTAAGAACACAACTCAAGTATTGAAAGAGAAATAACAGTCATATCTAAAACAGGAACAATTGTTGTTTTGTTTTTTGATGATAATGATAATTACCATTCTCTATGCTCAGTGATAAGTGATGGCTGAATGGGGCTCCAGGTAAATTTTTATTTTGGAGTCTCATATTTAGAACTCACATGCTGTGAATTTTTGGGTTTCGCTGTTAGTGGCGACCCCAGGTAAAAGTAGTTTTTTTCCCCACAGAACTTCATGCCTGTGTCTATGATGCTACAGCTGATCAAGATCATTCATTGAATTTCTTTATATCCATACGATTATTGACAGCCTTGATCTAGTCATGAATGTCAAGTTTAAGGATATTATCGGCAAAACTTTTAAACAATTTTGTCCTAATACTAGAGATACACATAAGGTATTCATTCCTTTGTATCGATACTAATATTATAGCTTATACCATGGTATAGAGAAGCATTGGTACACATTAAATGAAATATTAAGGTTTTATCGATAAAATTTTGAGTGCTTTAATCATAAAGCCTGGGCCGGAACACGCGTATTTTATCTGAAGACTATTTTTTTCTACGCTTTTTGTGGACCGATTTTACTGAAATTTAACATAATATCGTATACTTACGTAATCAACATATGTAAATAATTCAAATAAAATTGCTTTAAAAATTTTCCAATTAAATCCATAAAAAAAAATTCTGGCCACAATGGTTTTTGCTTAATACCTTTGCTTCCCCTAGGTGAGTTTTGCTTCAATAACAAATCGAATTATAGAATAACTAACTCACATTATAAATTTTGTCAAAACCGAAAAACGTATTTTTAATTATATTCTAAACGGACGGACGAACGGACATGAATAAATATAGATATAACTTTTTGATTCTCAACACATCTATAGGCGTGAAACCTTTCTCTGCTGATTATTTCTGCATTACAAATGTAGTGACAAAACTAATATACCATCTGTAAGTGCTAGGGTATGGTTGATTATTTGGTTTCCGAGGTTAGTGAATAAACGAATAATTGATGGTCCGTCCTATGATAATAGCCAGAACTCTAAAGTTTTAAGCAAAAATTACCGCTTACAAAGAGAAAGAAAAAGAAAAAGCGTAATAAAAACGAAAGAGAAAATATTCTCTTAAATATATATATGATTCTTGAGAAATTTCATAAGAGTGCCATTCGTTACACAGATTTTGAATGTGTTTTTTTTTTTTTGTACTTATTCTCGTTTTTTTGGTAGTTTTCCATACTTTTCCATTATAGGACTTCTCTTCCCAAATTTGTTCTCTTTTGGCTCTCTTAAATAAAACAATTATTCAGCTTTCGTTTGATTATTCAAAATATTGGAATAATTCTGTTTACTCAAGTAATCGACTACTCAAACTATGCCCTAGTTAGTACCTAGCATAAAAATATAGACCTAAACCTAAACCTCTTACATTTTCGAATTTCAAAATCACATTTGTCCTTCGTACTTGAAATAGTATTCTAATAATACTAGGGCGCCACAGATTCGGTACACTCGATGATATTAAAATGAAATCATATTAAATTTCTGACAATTACACTAGTCTATAGGATTTAGGATGATCATTTGGCGAATCGAAATCAATTCCTATAAGAATTGTTTCCATATAAAATCGAGAAACTATGAATGGATGTCTTTTATGTGAACATAGTAATCCTAGACAAAATTTCCGAAAGAATTTCATTTAATAATAGCATTTTTAATGATGAAATAATCGCAATACCAACTTTTCATTCATTTTTATTTTTGTTCTATGTAAATCGGAATAAGATTTCAAATTCATTTTAATGATATCTTCATTATTCTTGAATCTTAACTTTCTTTTGCAAATGCACAATTTTCTCAATATAATATATAATTTTTTCTTTTTGTTTTTGTTCTTTCTTATGATTATTTCTAGATATTCCACATACTACAACAATGACAACAATAGAGCCAACAATTCCGTTGGATACGATAGCAGTTCTACACAAAAATGGAAATTATAAAGGTGAGTAATTCGTTATTTTAATCCTGATTTTCGTTGTCATTTTTTTTAAAATTATATTCAAAGAACGGAAAAGTGTTTGCTTAAACTTAAGCTCTGACAAAAGAGTTAAACAAATAAATATTACAAAAAATTTACTCATTCGAAAAAAATTTAATTATTTTCCATTTTCTGACAAACTGTTCTGAAACTTAGATTTCCGTTTATAAAACAATTTAAAAAAAAAAATAAATCTTTAAGAATTTTAAAGAAAAATAAAATTCTTATAAAAATTAGAAATTGATTCAAATGTTCATCAAATCAAAAAGTTTTATTAAATTCTTGAATAATTGCCGAAAATTTACTTACCAAGTTCTTGGATAAAACACAGTCGAACCTGACAAAGGAGCAACATCAAGAGGATACTTGACCAATACTTGTCTACAGTCTACCAAAAAATTCAAATTAATAAATTGTAGTCTGTTCAACGCAGGTTCATACGTTTTGCCTTCAGAAACCCTTCCGTGGAATGACCCTTTTCTATTGTCCCCATATAAAAACGGATTAAAATTGATGGGTTTACATTCCCTAGAAAAACGGCACCTAGTGTTGGATGTGGTTGTCATTATTCAAATTCAGAATGGTGCTATTGACATCCCCCTTTCTGCTGGAGAAAAAGCATCCCAACGTTAATAGACGATTCTTGAGACCCGTTGAATACGGTAGAAACGAACCAGTGTTCAGAATACTGCGATTAGTGAGTGCTTGAGTAAAAGACACTTATTTATTTTCCTATATAATGAATTTTGGCTGTTTCTTGCAATGTGTGATAAAAAAAAAATAAATATGAACCTAGATGTCCATTTGGGTAGTGTGATGTTCAGTATTGCTCTTGTAGCTAAAATTGAACAAGAACACATATAAGGAACTTTAATGAGAAAGAAATTGAAGAATCTATAATGTGTCGGGATATTAGTATACAAGAAGAATGAATCTAATGCACAGTCGTTGGAAATTTTAATTATTAGTCTATACGTGAACATTGCTTGATTTGAATAAACAACACAATAGCTGTCGCTTTGAAATTGTCACTGTCAAGTGATAAATTGGCTTACAAAATATATGAAAACGCCAATAAATTGTCATTTGTCGTCTTGGACTATTCCGTTCCAGGTTTTTGGTTTGAAAAGGTTCATTTCTATGAATGCAAAAAAAAGAAACAGAAAAACATGCCATTTTAGACAGATTCTATACGAATTTTGAGCTATAAAGAATTCGACCCTCGTTGCTAACTGAAGAAGCGATATATATAGTGGAATCATGTAATTCGATTGAGATTTTATATCGAAGAATCATTTCCATTTATTTCTATACTTGCTCGATACGACCAAATCGAGTTACACGATTCTATTTCAAGTCTCGGGTGTTTTGCATTAATTTTCTTTGTCTAAACGTCTTGTGCAGATTGTACTCGTATCTTAAGGCCAATCTCCACACAGCCGACATCCTATTCTGATGAAAGTATGAGATACACTTATGCAAAGTTTGGTTAAACAGAAAGGGAGAAACAATCATCGTACCAATTTTGTCGGCTTCTGCATTTCTCATTTCCCCATCTGATTCTTGATCTGACAGATAATTCCTCTAAAAAGCAGAAGAACTTGTTTATCTGATTTATGGCTCTTCATCTGCGTTTGCATACTCTTACAATAATCACACACGATATCGTGGCACACTACCAATTTTTCTAAATTTTATGGGGAGACTCGGATGTTTTTATTCGATCAATCCTATCGAAAATTTCAAAAGTCCATCTCTTTCTAGTTTTCTGATTTTTCCGTCAGAATAAGATGTCGGCTGTGTGGAGATTGGCCTTTAGGCAGGTTCGACTGTATTTTTTTTGTAAACATTTTTTTTTTTTAACATAATTACAACATTATCTTCATTTTCATCATAATTTTATACAAATTTGTGGGCGGGCCGGGCTGGCAAAGGAAAAGGAGAAAAAATAAAAACTGTATATCTTTAAGCTGATTTTCTTATGCATGTTTCTATTTTTAATTTCTTTTTTATATACATATATGAGGTTGAAAATCTCAAAATGTTTTTTGGGGTCGTAATTCTAATACAACCACCTGCTAATAGCAAGGTAATTTCCCTAAAGGTAAACGTCCATGTTATTCAGTCATAAAGTCAAGTAAAGCAATAAAAATATATATTTTATAGATTGTATAGCAAATTAGTTATAAAAAAAACCAAAAAAAAGGAAAAAAACAAAATATAGTACAATTGGAAGTTTAGTTTTAGAACGTTTTCGTTAAAGTCAAGGAATAATAAGCCTCTTTAGCTTGCTCGTGTGTCGTGGATACGTTAGGTTTTTATATTTTTCATTGCTATAACTCCAAAAAAAAAACAATCTAAAAACAAAAATATTTTTATTACACTTTATTCACGTGAGTAATAAAAATCCCAAAAAAAAAACAAAAATTATTCCTACAACTTCGAAATTATATCTACTTCATTATTTACTCGCAATTTCTTTAGAAATTCTTCAGTCATTTCTTCTCTATATACCTTTTTTTTCTTTCTTTATATTTAAATATAAATTTAATTGTACAATTTCACTGGGATATGCAATAATAGATCCCTGTCCCTTAGCTTTTTTCTCTTAATTTGATTATCTGACATGATTCCTTTAAGAAACTTCTCTACTATACTATCTAATATACCTTATTGTTTCAGAAAAGGGTTCATATCATAAAGCAGCAGTAGATTTAGTAGCAATATCAACAAATAATGTTCTTGTCGGAGCTACTTCGAGTTTATGGAATTCACCAGACACCATCAAAGATCGACGTAAGTATATATATTGCAACAAGGGAGTTAGAATAGTATAGTATCTTGTATATAAGACAAAAAGTGATGCGATTTTTAGATAAGACCTTTGAATCTTTCCATGTTTCGTCGTGTAATGTTATTTTGGGAATATTGAAATATTCATTATTTCTTGTGTTAAAGAAATATAATATTTATTTTATTTTATCTCAAAAAAAAAGAAGAAAATGCAGGAAAATTTATATATTGCATTTTATTTATAAGAAAAGTTCAGAAATATCAAGAATTTAAAAGCACAATTTTCAAGAGCCCATGAAGAGTATCATTCTTAGAAGTAGAAGAAGAAGAAAAAAAAAGTGTTTTCCCAGAAAATGACGGTATAGTGTCAATAACATATTATGGGAAATATCCTGAAAACAAGCTGTATATAACTCCCTTCTTTGGAAAATAGGTTTTATATGCTTTTAAAATATGTGCGACATATATTTTTTTTTTTTTTGAAATACATGAAAGTGCAAAACACTTTCTTTCCTTTTGTTTCATTGGTATGTACTTTTGAAATATATATATCCTCCGAATAATCTATAAATATGAAATACATATAGTTTCTTTTTACCATCGGCATATGTCGATATACAAAAAATGGTCCTAAGGGATCTCTTGATATCCAGCAATTGGCGACAACCGAAACAAATAGAAGTTACTCAACTTTTTTCCGTTACCAAAGGATAAAACAAACCGATTGCCAATAGGGAATATAATGGGATATGTAGTAGAATATATACGAGTACTATTTTATATGAATAGAAACAAAAGAAGAAGAATTTCTTTATACCCGGAGAGAAAAACCCAAGTTTTCATTATTTTTCCGGGTTTTTTATATTTTTTATATATATCGAATAGTATTAAAGGCATAAATGCAAACATTTCATATTTTTCTATATTTTACCACTTCGAATATTGAGACAGTATTTTTTTATTGTCACAATTTCTATAGAAGTTCGTCTCCTGAGATATTGTCAAAATATTAATGTTGCGCCCTTTATTTAGCCTTTTTTTTTCTTGTTTAAATAAATGATTACAACACGTCACTTATCCTTAAAATTCCTATATCCACGAAAAATGCATTTTCAAATTTGAATTCAGCTTTTAAAGCTCAAAAATATAAAGGGTGATTTTTTTAGCGTAATAACACAAAAAGTTAACTTTTAATCAAAAATCTTTTTTTTTTATTCGAAAGACCTATTCATGCCATTAATATTTAAAAATGACTTTGGGCATAGTGGCCATATATAACTGATCTGGACGAAGCGCATATTGTTAGTCCAATTTTGGTTTGTAGTATTTTCGATCAATAGCGTCCGTGGGTCACGAATAATACGAACAATGTTGGCCAATTATTGCTGGTTTATCAGACCAAACTGCACGTAAGCCCATAGAAAATGTTGGAAAGATGTCAGATCTCACCATTTTGGAGGCCAATTTAAAAGGATATTTCTCAAAATCGCTAAATCGTGATTTCAATAAATCGATGGTTTCTGTCACTGTATGGCACGTAGCATCTTCCTGTTTAAACCACATCTCAACAGGATCAATGACATACAGATTTTCGAACAAACATTCATTGATCATGATCCGGTAACGCTCTGATTGGCCATAACACGAGCTCTGGCCTCATTTTTAAAGAAATAAGGAACAATCATATCACCAGCATGTGATTTTTCTGGATATAATGGAATGCCTAGAATTTTTTCTAGGTTGGTCTCACTCTAGAAGCGACAATTTTGGGTATTAATAAAGCTATTGAGCGAAAATGAGCTTTGGCACCGAGCACAATTTTGCGGTAAAATAACGAGACTAATTTTCAAAGCAAATTTGGATTTTTCTTGATTGTTTCTCAACAGTGAATTTATTCATGGTGAAATGGCAAACCAAATTGAACATAAAATATCTATCAGCTGTCAAATTGGCTGCCGCTGAAGAAAGTGTTATTATTATTATCAGTGACGCTAGAACCCTGTACGGGTCTTGGCCTTCTCAAGTCTGCTTCGCCATGAATCTCTGTTTCTCGCAGCTGTCCTCCAGTTCGTTGCTCCGATTTTGACAGCATCTTGATTAATCCATCATAATTTCGGTCTGCCGGCTCGTCTTCTTCCTTCTGGGACGGTGTTTAAGACTCGTTTACAGGGGTTGTTGTTATTAGACCTGATAACGCGTCCTGCCCACCGAAGCCTTGCTAGTTTTAATATCGTGACGACATTACTATTGTTGTATAATTCGTACAACTCACTGTTGTATCTTCGTCGCCAGCCCTCAGTTTCTCGTATACCTCCAAATATTTTTCGGAGAATTTTTCTTTCGAAGATGTGCAGGGTGTTTTCATCAGCTTTATTTATTGCCCATGTTTCTGAGGCGTATGTGAGTACAGGAAGGATCAATGTTTTGTACAGTCTAACCTTTGATTTTCGAGATAGTGCTCGGCTTCGAAAATGTCTGGCTAGGCCAAAATAGCATTTGTTGGCTAGTATGATTCTTCTTTTTATCTCACCCATTGTATTATTTGAGGCGTTTACGGATGATCCTAAATATACAAATTCTTTGATCACTTGAAAGTTGTATTCATCTACGGTTAGGTTTTGACCTATGTTCCGAGCTCTAGCTTCCGATACTGATGAAAACATCAGCTTGGTTTTCTCTTCATTTACCGTCAGTCCCATCTTCTTTGAGGCTTTTTCGATGCTAATGAATGATGCTAAAGAATGAAAAAAGTGTTGCCAATTCGAAAAACAAACCTCTTAAAAAAACACCCGTTAGATTATTCTATTTTTTCCTTTTTTAACCGAAAAACGATTTAATGATGTGATCATACCAGTTCTAAATTTACTATTTGAAAGGAATTTAACATAAGAGTTTGCACTTCATTTTATGTGCTTCTTTTTTTTTGTTGCCCTAACCTTTTTCTGTATCCGATTTTTGTTTAGCACGCGTCAGCTAAACGTGATATTCTCTAAATACGAATGCTTTCTGAATCTAAAAAAATATATATATATATATTTTTATATACTAAACATTTTCTTCAAAAGGAAGCTTTCGTAAGTAGTTTTCCTATTTCTAAATTTCGTAAAGGTTAAACGATAATAATATATAAAAAAAAAAAAAAAGAAAAATCATTTTTCTACTTGTTAAGCTTACTAAAAGAAAATTTGCAAAAAAAAAAAAATCACAATTTTCAAAGAAAAATATATTATTTCGAGCTTTTAAAAACTAATTGAAAGAAACGGCTTTTATGAAATTCCCACTCAAAAGATTTTTCTAAATATTCGAAGATTATTGAATCTGAATTAGAGCCAGGCCATAAGATTTAAAACAAGGGTGTCCAACTTTTCCGTTTCCCTGGGTCGCATTGGAGGAAGACATGGTGTTTTGGGCCACAAGTATATTACTACAAGTATGTATAAATCCATATTATAAAACGAATGTGATACCTGGCATTGAAGTTGAGAAACTAAACCGTCAATATCTGGTTCGATTGATATAGTTGCAATTCTCAGGCAGTTCTCAAGGTGTTGATCCAACATGTTAGTTCTAATTTTACACTTAGTATGTTTCATTCTTCACTTAAGCCACCAGGTGATAAACAACAGAACAGTGTAGCTGAGCGAGTAATGCCAACAGAAAGAGAATTTACTACATAACGAAAGGGCTTTCCTGTTTCTGTTGCTTGTCACTTGGCAGCTTTAGCACGAGAGTGCAAAACACACAAATCATTCGTTAGAAAAATTAACATGCTTCAGTAACTTTGAATATTTTCGGGCCGCATTGATACTTGACTTGGGCCGCGGGTTGGACAGCCTTGATTTAAAAGTTAAAAAACTCTTCAGTTTTCGACCTATATGTAGAAATTTATAGGTGCAATACTGCAAAGCTTATCTTAAACTAAACTATAAAGAGGCTATATAAAGGCTTTGTTATAATACTTTCTTACTTTATAATAGTTGTGATTTGGACATGGTCTTTATGGACATGTTTTGGACGTTCTGGTTACTGAAATATATATATCCATGAAATATATTAAACTAGTAGTGTCGCATGTAAAATTATCATGAATAAGTTTCTCCAGACAAGAGATTTGCACGAAAATCTATTGTAATAATTTCTATTATACATATTGGATAATAAAGTCGGAAAATAAAGGAAGATTATAACCCATTTGGAAATAATATTGAATTTAAAAAAATAAACAATCAGCGACATTCTTTTGCGATACCCTCTAATAGTATAATTATAATATTAGATGGGCTAAAAAGTAGTTGGGTTTTTATTCTTGGTAAATGAAATGCGAATTTTCATGGAAAACAAAAATGTTATTAAACAATATTATATTGCTGATGGACCTCTTGTTATTTTACTGTCACTTTGAAGCTTCTGGATTTTCTAGGTGGAAAACTGAGGCAAGACTCCTTTGGAACAAAAATTCTAACCGATAACAGAGTTCAGAACCGAAACTAATGGTAGTCTGATCGTGCAACTTCAAAAGTTCCCTGCCATGTATCTAACAACGGGCTTACTTGTGTTGCAGTGTGACAAAATCACACTGCAAATGGGGTAAAAACGCACTAAATGCCTAGATGATCTAAAAAGTATATCTTCTTCCTTGCGAGGGTAATGATATAAGATGGTGCAGCGACTGTGAGGAACTGAAAGGCTGCAAGGCAAGCTGAGTTGCGCTTGCTAGCTCGCCGGAGTGGTGGGTCGTTGCTCACCACTATCTATCATCAATATTACACATATATTTTATTATATGCTTGCAAATGATTTTTCATGTCGTTAAGACTTTATGGTGGGTAATTTATTTACCCAATCAAGGAATATTCGGTTTTGCGAGAAATAACGGAAGAAAAGGCAGGGTTCGTTAATCTTTCGGCCACCGGAAACTTGACCAACTCTTCGCGATTGCATTCGCAAGACATGTCGGTGCCGATTGGCTAAGGTGTTGTGCCAATCTGTATTAATTGTGGCTCGTCTCACCCTTTTTGGACCAAGGGGCAAAATATCGGTCCCCATGATCGTGTCTGCCCCTTGAATAGACCCAATCCCGTTTCTGTGTGATCTATCGTTATCATGATGTTGTGATTCATCATTTCTGGATGCTTCCATTTGGTGATTTGATAGTTTTTAACACTTGATATAGATATCTTAAGATTCTGAGCAATATCTAATGTCGTTAAATTCAGATTAAATATGATCAATGTCTTTATTTTATCATCATAAACAGTACAATGATATTTTAGCCCATCAAATAATATAGGGTGTTCCAATAAAAGCGCAAGATTTAATTTGCGTAACTTAAAGTATGCGTATATCTCGGATATTCTGCATCCTATAGATACGACCCATACCTCATTCGACGATCAATTTAATATCAAAGTAAATGCAATTCGACGTTTTCAAAAATATTCCTTTTTATGATAGTAAATCCAAAAATCCAAAAGAATGCACCGAAAGAAACCCGCGATTTGAATTTTGTGGAATTGTCTTTTTAACCACAGTAGGCGCTCGAAACTTGACAAACTGTCAATAATAATGTTGTTCCAAAGTTCCATGACTTTATTAATAGCAATAATGGCAGATGGCAGGATGTTAAGATTTTAGTAAATTTTCCAGGAAACTCCATTATACTTTTTTGAAGACTTATTTTCTGTCGGACTGAAAAAAGTCTTGAAATAGGTCTAAGGGTTAAGACATACTGAATCAGAATTCTCTTCAGAAAAAAAAAACATTTTTTTCATTTGCTTTTTTTGTACATCATATGCAATAACTTATTTCAAAAATTGTTACAAAATATCAGCAATTATATAATCTTGATATTTTTGTTAACACGATTTGATTTTATTTAATATCTTCTTCAAAAATTATGAAAATATATTTCCCTGAAAAAGAATTAAATTTCGGATCAGTTGATTATCAATTTGTTTCATTTCATTACCAATCGTTCCCTGGCAGAATTTCTTTCAGAGAAAAATTTTCGGGCATACTTAACCAAAAAAAAAAAAGAAATATACAAATTTTAAACATTCGATGCTGTTAAAATTTCCAACTTGGACGCATTTTTAAATATAAATCTGACAGCTTAATATAACTCATAAACCGAAAAAGGGAATAAATTTTCAACTGTTCCCCTGATTGGTTTTTTTCTGAAGAAAATTCTGATTCAGTATGTCTTAACACTAATGGAGTCGTGGGGTTAAATCTGGCGCTATTATTGAGACACTTGATATATGTGAATTTTTATCACGGTAATGATTTGATCTATACTTTTCTATTTACAGAATTAGATCATAGCAATTATAAAAGTGATGGTCCAAGTTCAATTCAACGAGAAACAGATCACTTACCTGAAACTGATAAGTCATCATCGTCACCAACTTTAATATTTATTATAAATAATTATCAATTATGTTTCATAATATTGTTATTCACATATGCTTTATCTTTTGTATAGCAATGATTTTTTCATTTCGATTTTTTGTTAACATTTTAATAAAAACATTTACTAAATATAAAAATTAAATAAAAGCAAAAAAAAAATTAAGAAAATTAAGAGTGAGAATCATCCAAAATATTCAGTAAAAATTGTAAATGCGCGCAATTTAAAGAAAAAAAATAAATAAATTTTTTTGCTCTAGAATTTATTTACTTAAGTTTAAAATAAAAAATAAATAAAAAAAAATATTTTTGGTATATCTAAAATAAAGAAAAAGTTGAAATTGCTAGAGAAAATCTATATTCAAAAAGAAAGAATTGTAATTTTCTCCATACTTATAGAAGTTATATTAAAAAACAAAAAAGGACTAATTTATAATTATAAAATTATTGAGACTGCAAAGAAAAGGTTTTAATATCAAAATTTTGCAAAAAAAAATAAAAAAATATATAAAATATATAAAAAAAATATTTATTATATTTAAAATAATTGAATAAAAAAAAATATATATAGTTAAATTACAATATTAGAGCTTTTTGTAAACTTGCCCGATGAGCAAGAAGAAAATTATATTATTATGAGGAAAAGCAGAAATTTTAGATTATAAGATGTTATTTAAAAAAAAAAAAGAAAAATATCAGAAAATAAAAAAAAATATTATATACAAAATGTTGGTTTTATTATTTCCAGGTCTTAACATAAGTTTCCGCTTCGATTTTTATAACAGCGGCGATAGGCCCGTAACAAGCATTTTGCTGGCCCCCATGAAAATTTGAAGAATATGATACGAGCCCCTTTGTGCCCACCCCTGATATTCAGTTCTGGTTACGGGCCTGAGCAGCGATTAAATTCCCAGAGCTTTCACTAAAAAATACAATAATCAATACTTATACCACAAATCTCTAAAAATCTGTTCGTCCTTTACACAGCAACTGAATATTTCTTTTCAAATTTGTTCCATGGTTTGTATTGTATTGTAGTGGAGAGGCCCGCACAGTTACGGGCGTTGGCAAATAGGCCTTACTGGCCCATTTTACCTCTTCCTAAAAGATTGGTCTTCCCCGTACCGGTTAGTCCTTCTAATGAAGATCAGCACCGTAGTTAGGTCCATGTTAGCTAGTTCCTCCTTACTCAGAGTGTACACACCCAGTGTAGCAAGTCTCGCTCTAGAAAAGGCCGAGCATTCACACAAAAAATGCATGTCGGACTCTTGACCACCCCTATTTTCCACATGTGTTCGTTTAAGAAGCAACGTCCTGTTACAATACCCGCAATGGCACTAATCCAATCAGTATCATCTTAGCTTGCCTCCATGGTTTACAAACCATGTAAAATTGTAGCTGCAAGTTGTAACCAATCTGAATTGACTAGGTGTGCCTTCAAATAGTTTCAAATTGTTACAATTGTCAACAAATGTATGTTTCAAATTTGTAAAATTTTAATTGTAACTATTATGTGTTCAGGATCCAACGACAGTTACTTTATTAGTCACAAATATGTATTGGCCTTTCATATTTGCATTAGCGTTAGCTTCAGTTGTTTAGGCTCTAAACCTTTTTATCAGTAACAATCATCAGTAAACCTCATTTTGAACAGATCTTTGACATATACATTTACTGGGTACCTAGTTTAGGGACATCTACGGACCTCACGAGAGATATGTATGGATATATTTAGTGTAATCCAAAAAGGAAAAAAACATGACTCTAATCTTTAATATTAGTTAATGAATATGCAAATACATATTAGATTGAATGTGATGAATAATCGGTGAATACGTACTTATGAAAAATTTTGACAAATGTGTATTACACGCCGTATAAAGAAATCCAGCAACATTTTAAATAATTTGGGTGAAAGTGTGGAATTAAAACGACCTTTTCACTCTTCAACCAAATATAAATATCAGATCCTGCCTCATTTCACTAGTTGCCCAGAGTTCTTGTTTCTAGACATTCAGTAACAACTAATAATATATCGATTTGAATAAAATTTGGAGAAAAGATTTGCACTCTAAGGGCCCAAGATACTTACGAATTGGAGCAAATTTCAAAATGAGGAAACAAAGTTATGCATAAAAAATCTTCAAATATTATTAGCTTTGACTGTTTTTTTTTTTTGCCCCATTTCTCCCAAAAAATTAATTATAGGCCGACTTTATGTTACTATATGTTAGATTGTCAACTAGAAATTCTATGAATCTAGTTAAATTTTGCCTGAATCTACATAAAAAAAAAAAAGTTTTACACTCTAGATAGTAGAATGGTTAAGTTCAACGTACTTAAAGCTTATTAAAGTTATTCAATCAAATTAAAATTTATTGAATTCATGCAATTTTTTAATTAATTAGTTTTGATTCAATACATTTTGATATGAAAGAAATGTAACGATACTGATTTCAGATTACCTCATATCGAATAGTGTTTTGCGTAGACTCCATAACAGAAGCTATAGGGACGAACTATGAAGTTGTTTCTAAAAGTTTTATAACTCTTTGTCATACGAACCAAAAGGATTTTGTACAGAAAATTGAAAAAAAGTACAAAATTATTTACCAACAAATTAATTACAATTGTTTAAATAAGCTTCTGTAGAAAAATGTTTCATAGACGGATATATAGTTACTCTTTCATTCTTATTTTTTCCTATAATAGCAAAATATATTTTCCATCTAACTTTTACATGATGTGGTTTTCAGTTAATTTACAAAAAAAAAATACTATATAAAACTTTTTCTCAAAGCATTTTCAATATTTATTTATAAAATCACATAAAACTTTTTAGTTCAAATACAATTTTTTCGGTTTATTTAGTAAATTTTGTCGTCACTTCTAGAAACAATTAAAAATTATTTTCAATTTTAATTTTGTAAAATTTGTTTAATATTCATAAATCAAAATAGTTTCGTAATAGTTTCGTATTTTATTAAAACAAATTTAATAACAAAAGAAATCAATTTTGTATAATTTCAAAAATAACGAACTATTTTCGTTTATATCCTGTTAGGTTCATGTCTAGATTATTCGAAAAGGAGAAGTGTTTTTTGTTAACGTCAAAATATCAAAATAACTCCGAATAATGTAATACCGAAATTTATGCGCAAACCATTTTTTAGCCGAGCCTCATTATTCTTATGATTTTCTGTGTAATTTCATAGAGATTTGAATAATCTTTTTTTCTTCCTTATATAAAAAAAAATAAATAATATTTTGGATTAAAACTTCACAGTTAATCTTAGGATTAATTTATTTTCCACCAGTTTTCTTCCTGTATTTTCGGATACATAATATACATACATACGTATATGCAGGTAAATAATATATTTAAATGATTCCTGATTTCATATTTTTGTCCGTTATAAATAAAGCTCCAGAATCTTGTTGTTCTTTTCAATAGTATTTTATTTTCTTAAATTTATATTTTAATTTTCATGCAAAGGTTTCAACTCAAAATTTACAACATTTTCATATTTTTTTTTGTTTGTTTTAAAACTAATTTAGTTTCTTACAATTCTGATACTATAATAAACTTAAATGAAATTACATTAATTATTAATAAAATTTAAGAAAATAATATTTAATTTTAAGCCTATATAAGGTGCTCAACACAAAAGTAGCCGAAATTGATAAGACAATTAGGTTATTAGCTTACATGTTCTTCGGTGTTTTTTGTCCATTATCAGTTTTATACCGGATTCGGTAATTGAAGTGGATTTAAAGTGGTTTTAGTAAAATTTATAGAAACGATAGTTTATGATACATAGTTAATTTTACATTTATTCAAATGGTATGTAACCGCCTTTTGCCTTAACCACCAGCTTCAATCTCTTTTTAAACGATGCACATGATGCTCGCACAATGTCTAGGCCCAAACTATCACCTGTGCTGCACTTTGTTTTCTTGTGACTCCCAAATTCTCAAAATTATCATCGGAACATCTATTTACCCAACACGATAGTTTTGTTTGTTGAGAAATTGTTCCATGCAGAATGTTTTCTCATCCGAAAATACCAAAATTGATAAGTCACCACAAGCAAGCGTACGAAGTAATTCTTTTGATCTTTCGAATCGAACTTTTTTTTTAAGTTAGTTCTTGACACTTTTGTTTTTTTCAAAGGCTTTACCTTTAACTTATTTTTCATGATTCGCCGAACACTTCTACCGCTTATGCTCAATTTATATGCTATTCTTGCTGAACTCCACTCCGGATTACAATACAACCGATTACGTACTTTGTTTACATTTTCTCGAGTAGTTGCAGCCTCCGCCATAGCGTTTTTTATGCTCCCAGTCTTGTCGAATCGTTTAATAGTACGATACACAAACTTTTGATTTAACTCTCACCGAATTTCGATGTTTGACTTTCCAATCAAATGAAGCGCAACAATTGAATTTCGTTTAAAGTTCATTGTACAAAAAATAAGAACACGTCTTTTCACCAACAAATAATTTTTACTACTGACTGACAATATGTCAAGCAATATTCTTGTTAAATGTTAGTATTGCAAGATGTGCGGTTTATATTTGATAGCGATTTGAATTAGACGGACACGATTGCCAGACCCGGTAAAATGTATCCTCAATCCAAAAAGCTTAGTGTAGTTCAAAGACCTACAGTTCTGAGACCTGATAGAAATCTTTGTGAGTTGTGTCTGATTTTGTGTACGAATCGTGTATTTTTCATAATATTGTTGACTCATATATATGTGGCTCCTTTTCCTAAATCTATATTCCCTTTAAATTTGTTATTTTATCGGTTCTAATGAAACAATTTCTACCCACTCCTTAGTTTCTTGATACAAAAAATGATGATTATACAAAAGTAAACATTATGATATTGATGTAATTTGTTGTACTTACTTGAAGCATACCTAATAGTGTCATATAATAACACAAAACAACTTGTTCTCTAGTACACAAATAAGAATGATAAATACTGTCGTGTACGATTTCTGACAGTTTTATAAAATAGAAGACATGCAATAAAACTCCACTTCAGAGGGGAAAGAAATTTACAAAACTAAAAAAATGATCTGGCCTAAAACCACTTTTATGGTGAGCTCCTCAATCCCAGTTGATTTCTTTGGAAATCTTGGTACTAAAGCTAAAAATGCGACATAAATTGGCACTTATATAAATAACATTTATGAGGAAGAATAAGTTTTACATGTACAAATGTTTGTACATATGTGTAACACTAAATGAATTATTAATTATAAAAATATTAATATTTAAATATCACAAAGACATTAAATCAATAATAGTTATATGAACATTATTTGTATCCTTGATCATTTTAGTATACTTAATTATAATTTGAAATTAAAGAAACCTAAATTATATTTTCATTTCTTTTAAATAATTAAGTATTTAATACTGTATAAAGCTGGTTCTAGACTTTCGTGGTATGATCTAACTTTTGGTTCGTTTTAAAAATGCATATTAAATAAAATGGAAATAAGTTTTCCATATTTCCCAACTCATTTCGCGTGCAGGGAATATAATACTGAATATCTGTCACTTGCCATTAGAGCTATGAGCGACGAAATAACTGCTAGTTCAAAAGCGAACCAAAAGATGCTGAACAGACCAAAAGATGCTGCCACCTTTACGAGTACAATGTACCTTGAACATTTAGAGTACTGTATAGATGAGATGGTTGTGTTTAGTACGTGTTTTTGATGGGGCGCATATATGCGATCTTCTAGTTTTAGTTAATTTACTAAAATATTAGATATGCCCTATAAAAAAATTCAAATTGGAATTTCTTGAATTGTATAAAATTCTACCAATAATTGGGAATCCAAAATACTCGGCTTTTTACAAATCGGGTAATTGAGTAAATTTATTTTTAAATACTCGGGTACTTTGATATTTCCAGAATTTACTTGAATGAGTTTTATTTCCTTATCTAACGCAGGTAGTCTGCCCAATGGTTTGACACACATAACAGACTTTACTGTTTCTTGCAGTTTATCCTAATGAGCCCTTTTCGAATTTGGTGATTCAATTAGAAAACTAATTCCAATTATTCTTATTATTAGTTTCTTTTTTAATATTTACGATTTTTATATTATTAAAAACATTCAAATGTATATAGTAATCGTCGAGTAGCTAAATTTCCGACTATCCAGGTACTCGATACACAAAATTGGATTCACTATCCAGTAGGATTACATTCGAGAATATTTGTAGCCACTTTTTACATCATATTGAACGGTTAATTTCTTCTGATTTTTAATTTAAGTTTAACACAGTCTTCCGTACTCTATATCTCTACCATAGATTAATAATAGGTGTGTATTTTCCATCGGGGTCAGGATCTATTTTGAAAAAAACGATCTGAGTGTCGAGAAGAAAAAAAATATTTCTTTGAAAAAACTTCATCTTTTTCGATAATTTTTTAAATAAATTATGCGTAAATCAAATAAATACTAGCAAATTCTCAAAAATCTTTATTGAATGATATTCAAAAATAATTTTTTTCACGAATTTATGAAATTGATTATGAGATTTTTATTACGATATCTACATTTATATGGAAAACGATGGGTGCGCCATCTCTTGCAATTTTACGTAACTAAAATCTATCGGAGTCTCAAGCCCTGACCCCGATAAATATTTGGATTATGTTGTTGTTGCTTTTAGATGTTATGAAGCAGACCTAGACCCTGACCCGATGAAAAAAACGCAGCTAATAAAGATTTCCAACGACTGTGCATTCAACTGATACTTTTTGTACAGTGATATCCCGACACAATATAGATTCTTCTCTTTATTTCTCATTAAGTTCACCTACAACAGCAATACTGAACATCACGCTGCTCATTTGGCTTGGACATCTAGGTATACTAATCTATGTCTCTATTATCATTTTGGAAATATTGAAACTACTGGTAACATATCGTCTAGTCTGGATGCTTTTCCATGTACAGCGTAGATCGTATAACGATAGTCTAGAGGCTGCTAAAACATCTTAGATACGAAATTAATAAATATTTTGTTCTAATTAGATATGATGTTCCGAAAATTATATTATATTGTATGTTTTGAGATACCCTTGCATTAAAATTTCTATTTTTTTTTTTTGGAAGCTATAATATCAATAATACTAAATAATATGTTGTAATTCTTTGATTTTCTTTCACAACAATAAATTTACGTTATAGTTTTCCCTAAAATTCTATACAAAACTAATTTATTATTTTTTCTTAAATAATAAACAATATTAAAGTTTGTCATTTCCTATTTACAGATAAACGACAAGCCATCGTGAATTCAATTGGCTAATATTATTATTTCTTATTAATATTCATTCATTTCTTTCTATTTTTTTTATATATTTTGAGTGCAATTTATTTATATTTTACATGTTTTTATTGGATACAATCCATTAACAACTTTGAATTTTTTTGGTAACCCCACGACTCCGTTGGACTTATTTCAAGATATATTTTCGGTCGGACTGACAAAAAAGTCCAAATTTTAGAGTCTCCATTAGACTTTTATTCAGTCCGACTGAAAATATATCTTGAAATAAGTCCAATGGAGTCGTGTGGTAACATATTCACAATTCTAACAGATATGTATATCCTTTAAAAACTAATTTTGTCTACTTTTCTTATTTTTTTATTATATTAATAAATTTTTTCTTTTTTTCTAAACTAAGCCTTAATTTAATTTTATAACACATGAAAATGTAGAAACAACTACATTTTCAAACAGTATATAATAATTGTAAAATAATTGTTTTTCCGTCTTTTACAATGGAATTTGTCAAAGCACCTCAGGAAGTATAAATGACAAAAATACAATTAGAAAATCGTATACAATAATTTCGGCTCGTATTGATTCCGTTGAGGATGCTTCATGAATGTTGTCTTCGATCTCACCAAGAATAAAATCTAAAATGAAAAAAAAAGAAAATTTTAAAGAAACAACAATATAAATGAAAATCATATAACATTTATAAATAATACAATATATCGAAAAGATAGATGAGATATTGTCTTGACTTCCAAACTTATGGCAATAAATTTTCCGATTTTATCGATTTAAATTTCATATTCTTAAGGAACTCCATAAATTCGTTCATATGTAACGAAAATCTTTTTCACTTATTATATATTTTACATTTTAGTTTGTTATGTATTACATATTTACACGTTCATATAATCATAATTGAATATTTGAATCTTTGAAATTAAAACGCGAATTTAAAATTAAATAGAAAAGGTATTTAAGAATTAGAATTTTTAGGCCCTATGGTAGCTACTACCAGAGCGTATATTAGTTTTCCCACTAAGTGTGTAATGAATGTATCGAAATAATCATCGTAGAAAATTTTCAAGAATGTATGGTTCTGTAGAGAATCAAAAGTTATATCGATTTATGCATATCCGTCCGTCCGTCCGTCCGTATACAAGATAACTCAAAAACTCGTCATCCGATTCGGTTGAAATTGACTTGGTTATTCCTTAACTGGATTTGGTATTGTATTTCAGAAAAATCGACCATGGGAGAGCGAAGTTATTAAGCAAAAACCAGGGCGACGTATTTTTCAAATGGTTTTTCAGATTTAACTCGAAAATTTGTGAATCAATTTTGTTTAAATTAATTATGTTGGTTAAGTACGTAAATAAACGACCCCATGTTAAATTTCAGTAAAATCAGTCTAAGGATAGTGGCAAAAAAAAAATCCTAGTAAAAACTAAGTCTGTTCATAAAGTTTTTTTGATGTATTTTAAAAAATAATGGACCGATTTGAATAAAATTTGCAGATTAGAATTATGCTGTTAGGGTCTAGATTACTTGCAAATTAGAGAAAATTTTGAAAAGAGGAAATAAAGTTATGAAGAAAAATCCTTGAAATATTGTCAGCTTTGACAGGTTTTCTGTCCCATTTCTGCCATAGGACATCAAGAAATCTGGCATAGACCGATTTAAAGTTACTATATGTTTTAGATTTAAAAAAATGATATATTATTCTGCATGAAGTTCTTGACTTTAAAGAATTTGAAAAGGTATTACAAAGAAATTTAATTAAATTTTCATGATCATCTAAAACGTTTATAGACGACGTCCCTTGTGTGTTTTCTTTATAGGAAAAAGAGAACTTCTTAAAAGTTTGCACGCATTTGCTATTTCGGAACCAAAAAAAAGAAAAGTGTACACAAAATTTAATACAAATGCAAAAGAAAAATAAGAAAAACCTGGAACAATCTATTACAATCGATGCTTAATTACACCCAATTAGGAACAGTATCCCAAACACACAAATAATAACTCGGGGAACCATAAACTTGAACGTTTTAATTTAATGGTAAATAATACTCAAATTCATTTATCGAAAGATGTTTTTCTTTCGATATATACTTAAAGCAATTTGAGCTAATGTTGACAAATAATTAATTAATACTTATATATTATTTCTTCTTTTATAAAAATATATTATTTAAGATTTCATATCTAAAACTATCAACGAGCAAAAATATTCAAATATAAAATCAGGAAAATATGAAATAGAAAATGTACTTTTTCGTTTTCCTGGATTTTCTGTGTCATCACCTGTGTCAATGGTCTTTGATTGATACAACTCTGTTCCTTTTCGTTTTTTACCTGTAAAAAGAAAAAAAAACATATAGAAATAAATGAGATATGGTGTTTAATTCCCACATTATTTATAGATTAGTAAAAATAAACGAAATGCTAAAACAATTTATAAAGTAGTTAGTAGGTGGGATTTACCTTTCATACGTCCTTCATACGAATCTAGTGAATTGACCGCATTTTGTGGTATTCCTAGAAAATATTTTTTAAAAATATTCATGTAAAAAAAGTTACTAAAACAATTAAAAAATTTATTAATTAGTTAGTTAAATCCTTGTAAAACATAATATTCCTTTAAGGAAATATACCCAAGCACAATTATCCGTTGTTAGTACTACCATATAGTAGAAGTAATCATACGGAGAATGATTTCGAGACACTACCATAAATATGTAGATAATCGGTATCGACTTAAGCATGTACGTCCGTCTACACGATAACGCCAGAAAATTGATCGCATGGAGATTTATTAGTGGAGATATTAATTTTTTGTCTCACGTGAGCCCAGAGAGAAGAATATAAAACCTGGCCTTAATTGTATGAAATACCAGAGCAACGCTATATAAAAGTGGCATTAAATATTGTATATGGACAAAAAGAAAAGCGCATTTCCTAACTGAGACAAAGCCAAGTTGTTACCTCCGAATCCTGGTAAACTTGGGTTTGAATTGTTTGAAGTAAGCAAGCGAGAAGTTAAAATTCTGTTCATTTCTCTTGCAGAGTTTTGTATGAAAACGAGGGAAACGAATTTTCGAGTTTATACAAGAAGTTTTCCAAAGTAAACAGGACTTTTTGAATCTAGCGCCCTAGTGGCGCCGTCTATATGTCGACTGGTGCGTTAGAATCTGCTATCCTTTATCGACTTCCTGTGAGAATTTCATGACATTTCATCTATTGAAAGTGAAGTTATTGCGTTTTAAGTGTCAGTATGTTTGTGTCATCGGTGCGAAAATGAGCTTCGAACAAAGAGCCAACATTAAATTTTGTTTTAAAATTGGTAAAACTTTTACCGAAACGTTTCAATTGATGAAACAAGTTTATGGCGATGATTGCCTATCCCGTAGCAGAGTGCACGAGTGGTTTCAACGTTTTCAAAGTGGTCGTGAGGACATAAATGACGATCAACATGTGGGCCAACCAAAATCCGTGATCACCGAAAATTCCATCGAAACTGTGCGTGAATTCATCAAAAATCAGCCGAAATCATCATTGAAATTCATGGAAATGGAATTGAACATCTCCAAAACATCGATTTATCGCATTTTGACCCAACATTTGGGTTTACAAAAGGTGTGTGCACGGTTTGTTCCGCACAAATTGACTGACGACCAAAAATTGCTCAGAATTCAACATTCGAAGGACATCATTAAAGAGGTCAAAAAGGACAAAAACTTCCTTTATAACATTGTGACTGGCGACGAAACGTGGTGTTTTCAATATGATCCCGAAACGAAACGCCAGAGTGCTGAATGGAAGGCGCCGGACGAGCCGAAACCCAAAAAATCGCGTCTGGAGAAGTCAAAAGTGAAGACAATGCTGATTTGTTTTTATGATTCCAAGGGTATTGTCCACAAAGAATTTGTTCCACCCGGTCAAAACGTTAATGCGGTATTCTACCTAGGAGTTTTGAAGCGTTTGGTGCGCCGTATTCGACGTGTTCGGCCCGAATATCGCGAAGATGGAAGTTGGCGTTTGTTGCACGATAATGCGCCGTCTCATCGATCGACGCTTGTGACCGATTATCTCACCAAAAATCACATTTTAACCATCAACCACTCCCGTATTCACCGGATATGGCACCGTGCGACTTCTACCTTTTCGGAAAAATGCATTTGCCGATGAAAGGAAAGCGTTATGCAGACGTAGAGGCCATTCAAAAGGCTTGCACCGGCATACTGGCGGCCATACAGGCCAACGAGCTAAAACACTCGTTCGACATGCTTTTGGACTGTGCAAAAAGCTGTATTGAAGCAGAAGGAGACTATTTTGAATAAAATCAATTGATTTTGCCGAAAAAACCATTTGTTCTGTTTTTTTTTTTAAAGTCCTGTTTACTTTGGAATCCTCCTTGTACAATATATCTCTATGGTTGATCGATTTTAATGCAATTTAGGTTGACCATTCCTTAATTCGATTTGTCAGCAAAATTTCCCAAGGGGGAAGGAGTTATAAAACAAAAATCAAAATGACTACAAAATATTGATAGTTTTTAATCCATATTTCAGGTTTCATTCTATTTTTTGTGCAGCTAATTACGTAGGTTAAGTACATACATATATAGATGATTTTACGTCTAATTTCGTTCAAATGAATCCAAAGGTAAGTGCAGAAAGAAAAATTGGCCTGGCCTGGCCATAAAAAATTTGTCGTATTTTTGTTTAGTTTTTGAGATATATTTGAATGAAATTTGCAGAATAGTTCTATGTTATGGGACCCAGATTATTTGTAAATTAGAGCAAATTCGAAGGATCGGAAACAAAGTTACAAAGGAAAAACTTTGAAATACTATATTATTAGTTTTGGTTGTTTTTCTCTTAATAAAAAGCGTAGTATTTTTCATCAGAAAGTGAAATTTTTGATTTAATCGTCACTATTACTATACTTTTAAAAAAATTTCAAATTCCCCATACGTCATGGCCCAACTATTATACTACTTATTAAAAAAACTTTGTTCTTTTTTATTTTGGATAATATTAAGAAATTGCAGAGGAGGAATGTCCAATGTTTAGACGTCTTCACAAAATATGATAAATGATGAAAGCAGTGTGATTTGTCCTAAAATCGCACAAGTGGAGCTTAACGAACCCTGTCGAAAATTATTACCTCAAGATTAGCTTTGTATACAGTCGAGCATGAGACGGTTTCATATCGGGAAACTTTGCTTATCTTCTCCTACTCTAATCGAGTATAAATTCCACTTTCAGATTTTTGGGGATCTGACAGAGTCAGGAATGTTTTACTGAGAGTTCATAAAGAAGGAATATTAAAGTTTTATTAAATAATCGAAATAAATTTTCAATGCCACTTCCATGCTTCTCTACATAAATTATTCATTACCAAATAGTTATTATATCAAAATATTATTTTATAAAATTAACTATTATACAAATTGTTTGTTTTCAAACAAATCATTTCCATCTCAAAAAACTATAAATTCCATCATATTAACTTCAGACAAATTTTTCCTCTAAAAACACTTTATTATATTGTTGTTAATATATCCACTTAACACTTAGTAAAAATAAAGTATCATATAGTTCAGAAGAGTAGCAGCATATAATTATATAATTACAGACTATATACTTGAGGAAAAATATCATCAATACGTCTTCTTCCTATGAACGTGATTACGGAACGCAAGTTCTATAATATCAAGTACGTTTGTTTTTTCTTTTTTGGGTATATATTTAATGGTTGGAAAAATCTTATTCAAGTGTAACAAACGATTAAAATATTGTTAGTACGTGTACTTGTCAAGACACAGGTTTTACAGTCGCATAGTCAAGTTTCTTTTATATAATTATACAATGAGATACATAGATTACATATAATTTTGACACCCTTCCCAGAAATAATATAGAAAAGTATGTATTAGCATGTCAAACTGAAGTTCTTTTTTGTTAGTATGCTCAACAGCTATCGTCAGGATAACTCTTAATTAGCATAAAACATACATAATTATTATGGAAGGAAATCAAATTGTATTATTATACATATATGAATTTACAGACAATTTGAAATAACTTCGAGATTATTATATAATATTAATAATAATAGTTTTAATATTTACTATAGAGTTTAATAGTTCCATCGGTGTCTCCCAATGAGTTCTTGGCAACACATCTATATGAACCAAATTCTGATAAGCTAACCGAATTTATATGTAATTTCATAGTCACTTTATACTCATTCTCTTCTGTTAAATTCGATGTGTACCGTCCTCCTGGAAAATAAGAATCCTTGTAAGTTATATAATGAAATGAAAAAAATTTTGAATTCTACGTAGTAACTATTTAAAATAAGAGTGGTTCAATTTGCCTAGACAATAACCTATTAAAAAAGGGTTTTTGAATGAGAACTTTTTTATTTCAATAGGGTTGTATTTGCTTATATGATGACAGTTGTGAAAGTTAAGCTGGTGTTGCTGTTAGTGTCAATAGAGTGCACTACAGAGACATGATAACTAATTTTTTATGGCCATTTTTTGATGAACTAGATGTTAACGATTTGTGGTTTCAATAAGACGGCGCCACGTTACGTACAGCTACGGATGTGGTTTTCGTTAGCCAAATTTTAAATGGTGCTATTGACTTCCCATTCCTGGTAGAGAAAATTCATCTTAACATTAATACACAGTCCTTGAGGTCCGTCGAATTATTCAAAATTATGCATTATTAAACTGAGTACGGTAGAAACGAACCCGTTTTCCGAATGCTGCGGTCAGTTAATGCTAATGCCATGGGTCTTTGATATTTACTTGAGCAAAAAACTTCCTTTATGTAATAATGAAATCTGATAGCTGCTTCCATTAAGCCATTTAAAAAAATAAAACAATTGATTTATTGAAACCCAAATTCAATGGACATTTAATTTTACGTAGAGGTGCTGTCAATTGGCCACTAAGATCTTGCAATTTAACGCTGTTGGACTTTATTTGTGAAGCTACTTGAAAGATGAGGTTTATAAGAATAATCTAAGAACAATTGCAGAACTCAAACCCAATATCTAGCAATAATTCGTGAGATAGAGCCACAATTATGCAGAAATGTGATCGAAATTTTTGTCAAAAGAATATGTATCTGCAAATGTATTCGTGGTGGACATTAACCAGATATTGGTTTTCATGCATAAATTATAGAGTTTCTACAACATATTTCAATAAATAAATTCAGAAATTTCATCCAAAATATGTTTTTAATTTAAAGTTTTAAAAAAAAAGTTCTTATTTATAAAACCTGTAGTATAACATATGTGCATGCATGTACTATATCATCTAAGTTATACAATAATAGGGATACATCAACATAACATGAAAGAGTTTATTTATTTTTAAATATAAACATTTTTTTTTTTAGGAAAACCGCGTCTGCAATTTAATAACAAAGTTTTCAGTTCAAACGACAATTAATAATTCTATAACAATTGCAATGAAGCTTTTGGTTAGCTTCCCAATAACCGTTCAATAACTGAAATATATACTCGAATACATATATGTGTAACAAATTATGTTATTATTAAGTCAATAAATGCAGATATTAGGGTAGAAAAACTTGTGTAGAGGGAAGAAAAAGTTGGACTTTTAAGCCATGAAATTTAATCGTTTTCTATTTCTTGTTGAATGAATAAAAACAAAAAAACTTTTTAAAATTAAAAATATGATCGACATTTATTAATCGGCATATCGAGAACGTAATTTTTATTGAATCTTATCAAAAGTTATTTTAGGTTTATTTAGAATTCCTTGATATACAAAATTGTAGAATGTTGTTTTCCCATAAAATCAATAAGTAATTGACGAGAAAAATTCAAAATAACGTAACATTTTACATTTTTTTTTTTCATTACAAAGTGATTGAATTCACTGTGTGCACTCTAATTCATATGCTTATTATAGAATTCGAACCCCTACAAGTCAAGTATTTTTACCCTATAAACTCTGTACATCATAACTATTTATATGATATATATATTTTAATATTGGAAAATGTATGCTATTTAATAAGTATTTAAACGATTGTTCAATTAAATATTTATTTTCGATTAAAATATATGAATTTTCCATCATTATCTCATATTTATGCTATCATTTAGCATTGTTCAAAATATATTAAAGGGTATCCCAAAACTCACGCAAGATGTCTTTTTGTTAGGAAACCCAGGTTTATAATTAAAAATTGTACATTTTTTATTGATTCATAAAGTATATAGTTGCTGTATTTTATTGGGAATTCTATCGGCGCTTACCATACATTTTATAGGTTCTTAATTAGCGCTGTATAATATTGGTCGCTAAATTAGCGATCGATAGAAAATATATATTGTATTAAGCCATATCTGCCAGATGGTAGATGGCGCAAATCAAAGGATTTTTTTTCATTGAAATATTTAAAAATAACAGAAAATCAGTTTTTTCCATTATTTTTATTCCTATTTGTTTTATTTAGTTAAAACAATACTTTAAATAGCCGTCTCGTGAAATATTATTTGTTTTAATTTCATTATTTGTCTAAAAAAAGAATATTTAATTTTTTTAACCTCAAAAAAATTACTCTAGTTAGGTACGCAACCAAAAAATTCCTTCAAATAATTTCAGTGGTTCGAATATTCGAAATTAAGAACTTATATAAGGGAAATCGTTCATTTGAGAAAGTAAATTAGCGCCCGATAGAATTCCCAATAAAATACAGCATATATAAGGTTATGTTTGGAATAGCATATCAGATAAATGTCCTCCACGGCTTTGCTGCCACGTACGCAATCTTTTGTTGAAATTTTCCATGACCGTTTTGCATAAATGTGGCAAATGTGTGTGAGTTTCGTTGACACAACGCTCAATTTCTTCAATTTCCTCCTTCAAAATGCGGGTGGTCGTGGGTTTGTTGGCATAAACCTTAGACTTCAAAAAACTCCAAACAAAAAAGTCCAACGGTGTTAAATCGCATGATTTGGGCGGCCAATTCTGATCAAGTCGGAGAATTACACCAAAATTCAAATCTTGTGTGAATTTTGGGACACCCATTATAAAGAAATTATGACACATTCACAGATGGAACATAAATGTAAAAATATTATTTAAAATTATCCAAAAAAAAATAAAATATTATAAATAGTCTGAGAGTATTATTTCAGTGTCAACAAATTGTTGGTTCTACACATATTTCCTTTTGTCGTAATCATATTTCCCATCTTCGAAATTGATATAAAGTCCTTGTTGTAACATTAATTGACCCATTCTTGCAGTTTCTTGTATTTTCCATCCAAAAGATTTTACGTATTCAATTTTATAAATGTTACAATTTACTGATTAAAAACCGTATATAGACAATATAATTAATTCTATAGATATGTCTACCTATAGAAATGGAAATCCTGCATATCTCAATATGAAATTCAATGCACTCATAAACTATATCTACACGTAATAAATCGATTATTTACTTGAAATTCATGTCAATTATATTTATAACATTTTATTGTCTATAACGTTGTCGATTTTTTTAAACTGATACAAAGATGGAAAGACTATTCCATGTCTACTAATATGTCTAAATCGTATTGAAATACTTCAAAGTATTATGGCTAAATAATTGCACACCACAGTATTATTGTAGCTACAAATCGGTAATAGACCTTTTCATGTTTAAAAAAAAATATTAGAAAATGTTACTTGAGTACTTCGAGTGGTAAACTAGAGTAAATGTGTAGGTTATCGATAGGATAACCTTAAGAAATCATCAAACAAAAAATTTCCTTTGTCTGAACAACTGTCCCATTTTTATGTGCGCCCATAAACAGATAATTTGTAATATCTTGATGAAAATTTGTATGTTTCTTAAAGCTTTTCTGTCTAGAATGCAGCTTCAAAATTCCAACCTGTTTTATACTATTTTTTCCCCGTCATTATTGATTGTCTTTCATCTAGTATTATACAATATGGCTAGATTATATCTGTGGTCTCGAGGAAAACAAGCATAGGTCGATTTTTTTAAATTTGAGAGGATTTCTTTTTAATAAAATTTCCCAATGTATTAAGTATTTATTAAGTAAACCCAAATCAAATTATTCATTAATTTTTTTAATCAATTTCAATTAAATAGATCATCACCTCCAATATTTTTAAAAGCGATTTAAGCTTGTTTCCCTGAGACCTTAGATATTTATTTATAGGGAATAAAGGCAAGGGAATATTGCATACATATTGCACAAGTTATTGTCGCGATAGTTATTCCACAAAAAATAAATATATCCATTTAAATAAAGAAATTTAATTTATTGATGAATACCAAA
Source organism: Xylophagus ater (assembly GCA_963422695.1). Lineage (NCBI taxonomy): Eukaryota > Metazoa > Arthropoda > Insecta > Diptera > Xylophagidae > Xylophagus > Xylophagus ater. The sequence goes on along the minus strand of OY730484.1, from coordinate 12,377,182 downwards.
TCTAAATCAATTATCGATTAAATATTGCTACTTATTTGGTATTGTATCGAGAAAAAAAATCACAACAATTATAAATACATACCCGGCGGAACAATTTCTCCTTTTTCACGTGTCCAATAGTTTATTGATTTCGGATATGCTTCAGATTGGCATTCTAATGTTGTATTTTTTCCATCAACTGCACCAATTAGTTGATTTTGAACCGTAATCATAGGAGGAACTAAGCAAAAAAATATAAACAATTCACTACTATTATATATATATATAGAAATATGTTTTAAATAATTAATATAAAAAATAAACATTTATAAAAATATAATATATTATGAACTTACAATGTACTATGAGAATAATCCTTTTACTAACAGATGGTGGAACACCATTCGAAGCTATACAAAGATATGGTCCCATATGCTGTCGTTTAACTCGCGGTATTATTAAATTCGATCCTTCCACGCTGATTACTAAGAACAAAAAAACGAAAAAAAAAAAAGTATTATTGGTTATTTATATAAATCAATGATATATAGTTTCTAGCACGAGAGGTTAAGTTGTATATAATTTGATATATTCTGTAATTAAATGTTATAAAATAATATAATGTTGTTCATATTATTGTAATATACAAAAAGGTATATTTTAAATAGATGTGAAAAATGCCACATGTTTATAATAAGTACACGGAAAACAGCATAAATAGTATACCTGTACAGAAAAATGAACAGAAAAAAAAAATTATATATAAATTAAAAAGAAACAAAGATATTTCTTTTAATTTTATCTTGGATATTATTCCATATCCAATTATAAATATATGGTATGAGAGATAACTTTCTTATACATACTTACTGAAATTTGGGAGATTCAAGGAAAAAATTTCAGTTATGGAGAATTAAATTCCTTATGAAATATTATTTGATAAACTGGAAAGAAGGCCTACCAATAGTAAGGAGGGAAAAACTAAGATATTAAGTTAGTTCAGATAAAAAAGCTTTTAGAAATATGTTTAAAAAAATTTCATCAAGAAATTACATATTGCCTATTTTCAGGCACTTGGAAAAAGTGACAAATCCAGGAAATCATAAAGTTTAATTTTCTGGCTTTCTGAATGAAAAAATCATACACGTTTGTACAACTTTTACACCAAAATCATCTACATTAAAATAAAAGAATATTTTCCTTTCATTAGAATAAATTTATGTATTAAAATTTCTAAAACCCGAATTAAGAAAATATTAGAAATTGGGACAACCTGGACGTCAAAACAAGTATATATAGTATATCCAATAAAAATATGTTGGGGAATACTCTTTTTTGTTCTTACGATTACAATACTTCCTTAGATTTAAAGTATAAGAAAATATCGGATATTGTTTTGTACAAACTAATAATAACATTTAATGTTTTAGTATTACAAAAACTGGTAGTATTAGCCAGCAACGCAATACAATAGTTGTAAAAATAATAACAATGTTTACAATAATAAGGAATTTTCAAATTTCAATTTGTATATAATTAAATTTGAATGAACTTTAAAATTTTTTTTTCTTTTTTCTTTTTGAAAAACAAATTCCCTATATCAAAATCTAATAAAATCATATTCAAATTCACCTTCAATTCCATTAGGTAATTCGATAGATTCGCCATTTTCTCTACGCCACATGATAATCGGTTCAGGCGATCCAGTTGCAGCACATTTCAAAGTGACATTACTTCCTTCTCGAACGACCATATCTGTACTTGTTGGATAATCTAGGATATCCGGTGGTACTATATAGAGAATCATGTATATAGAAAAAAAAGGAGAATATTATTTTGTACAAATTTTCAAGTACATAGATGTACTTTTGAATATTTCTGTAAAACATATTATATACAAACACACAAGTTGGGAAAAAATTAATTCAGAATATGAACCATGTCTTGGCCGGAAAAGATATTATAGATATTTTAAAGAATTTCCCTTATACTATATAATAACTTTATTAAATGCAACTAAATAAAATGGAGAGCTTATTCCAAATTACATCCTGATTGATATAATATTGGTAAAAAAAACATTATATTTAGTATTAACTACAATATATGTTATTTCAATTTTTTCTTTTTAGGTCATTTAAGTCATTCAATTGGTTTTTTGACACAGAAAAATATACTCAACACCGCATAGAATTTCATTTATATATATATTTTTTAAGAAATAGATTTTCTCAAGAAGGGAACCTATTTCTCAGAGTTACGATTTGCTATTATACTTCATATGAACGACATTATACAATCATGTTAAAGGTATTTGTATATTACAGGATAATACATACAATATATAATTATATATCCATTTTTCAAAGTTCTCGTGACTAAGAACATGAAGTGGTTCGATATTATTATAGTACTACATGAAAATTGGAAGAAAAAAAAAAAAACGTTGCATATAAAAATTTATTTTTAAAATCAAAATCATTTCCAATAATATGTCGATTTCATTACGATATAGTATAGTATTAAAAAGTATTAGTCATATTAATAAATATTTCATGAACTTTTAATTTTTGAAATTTTCTTGCCTGTCAACCTTTTTTTTCTAAATTAACTTTAAATAATATAACAGAATCGTTAAAAAGAAAACTTAAATAAAGAAAAAAATTCATATGTGAAAATTAACATCTTCAGTATCTAACTTTCTTATCGGGTTTTTCTTTTCTTCACTCTATATAGTTTATCGCGAAAGGACAATACCTACTCGGCTATATATCTGTAAAACTGAAATAAAATAAACGTTCATTTTCTTGAGAAACCTTAAAATATTTATATATATAATGGATTTGTACACGCGAAGATTGTATTTATATCACGTAGAAAAAAAAAACGAAAGAATGGTCGAGAGTCCTTTCTTTGAATTACATGTTAAAGTTCTTGTGCAATTACACTTCAGGAGTACGAAAAAAAAAAAAATCATTTTCTTTCAACGCCTATTCATAGCGATATAACAAATTTTGCTTTTGTCTGGGACAAAAAAAAAGGAATAATCGTAATTATATATAAAACCAAAAAATTTCTTCGATTACGAAATAAGAATGTCTACCTTTCCAGTATATACTATATATTGATTGAACGTTGAATAATAATTTCATCGAAAGCGCGAAATATTATACTAACTTTTGAAAGCTTACAATGGCCAGTCAATGTTTATAATTATATATTTATATATATATATAGGTATATGTATTTATTGTATTTACCCTTGAAGTTGAGTAAAGAATTCTTGTTCTTAATTATGTTTGTTTCTTTTTCACGGTCCAATAGAACTTTTTATTCATAAAATGCTAATTTAATAATGGCCCACTATTAGAAGAAAATTTAATAGTAATTATATACCTATATATATATATTTTTTCGCTTAACATAAAGCTTTCCGTTGTCGTAATTAAGATCAATGTTTTTTATGAAATTATATAACATCTCCATTTCATAGACTATGTCACTCACATTAGTTATTAGTTCTTTGAACTAGATTTACTTTAATATGCATTTAAATTTTTTTTTGGAAATATCCAACCAAGAATTGACAGACAACTTAAAGTATAGTCCTTTTTTTTAAAAGAAATTCGACACTATTTGTTGCTTCATTTGAAGTCATAATATTTATCTTCCGTATCATACATTTCAATCTGTCATTAATTTAATTAATCTTTTACCAATCAAATTACCAGTTACAAAATTTAATATGTAATGCTTTCACATTTTCGGATATCTTAGTATTTATAATACAAAAACAGATCTAATACAAATGGATATGTAAGGATTGTATATTAACATGGACAACAAAAATATAGTATATATAGAAATAATTTGGTAAATGGAACTCGGTTTGTGCTGGACTCTCTTTTTTATTCCTAGTATAACTTTATAACACTCTAGTCTATATATGTTCATATATAATTATATATATATAATATGTACTTTGTACCTACAACATCCAAGTAACCCATCTGACTCTTCATTGGATCGGTATTGATTTGACACATATACCATCCTTTATCTGTTTCCCTAATATCTTTAATTCGAAGATGCCAGGTTTTGTGTTCTGTATAGGTTATCCCAACTCGATGATTTTTTGTAATTACATGATTCTGTATTGTTAGAATTGTTTGAGTATCAACACGCAACCACGCTACCTGAAAATAGAAAATAATAGGGAATTTTAGATTCATGTTCCTTCAGATATAATAAACGGAATTATAAATATTATATAGTATTTTTTTTTTAGGGGGTGAGGGCTAAATTTCATAGGAAACATATTACTTGAACTACGAACAATATTGATTATATATAGTTTCATGTTGTATCACATTTAAATCTCAATAAATAGTCTTTAATAGATGCCTAAATTCATCTACCCAAGATTTAGAACTTATTATAAAAATATTAATTTTCTCACATCAATTTAATTTGTAGAATGGATCCTTATACCTATTGTAGTTTTTTTTGTGTATATTAAATATCTGAAAATATCTTATAATTTATTTATAGTGAAGTTTTTAATATTCTAGGATAATTGCAGACGTGATGAAGCTCATTACTTGTATTTCAAAACAAACAAACAAACAAACAAACAATCAAATTTCTAGACTCGATAAGAATTTCATTAAACCAATTGCTTTTGTGTAATTTTTTTTTTTGGTCTTAATGAGTATTCATTAAGTAACTATTCTGTAAAAACAATATCACACATAAAAAGATAATTTAACAACCCTTCTAGTATAAACATAGACCCTTATAATGTTGTATTTGATGAAAATCCTTAGAAACCTCATTAACCCCCAGGCATAATGACATAAACGATAGTGGTGGTCATTTGAATGAATCATAAGCCTATATACTATCCACAGGAAAAGGATATTTATCATAACAAACAAAACAACTTAATTTAATATTCAAATAAGTAATTAATATATTTATCAAATTAAATACTTACTTTGTATGATCCCAAATCTTGAACAATGCATGTTAGTTGAGCTTCACGCCCTACTGGGACGGTCACATTCAAAATTGGTGCACTAAATTTTGGATCAGCTAAAATTAATCGAAAAGGACAAAATTTTGTAAGAATTCAAATCATTCTAAATTAGGACTAAAAATGTTTCTTTTAATAATTTTTTCCAAATTTTCAAAAAAGAACTTTATATATTTTTAACTCATCTAACTAATTCCTAAATTTCAGCACTTTTAGCTTAATTAGGGGCTTTTTTAATTTAAACAATTTTATAAATTATTATTCAACAAAATAAAAAATCAATAAAATTTATTATGTTTCAGAAAATCTTAAAAATACGTGTCAAAAAATGTATTTTGCTTTATAATTTTTACTTTCTTAAACTAGAAGTATAACTAAAGTCTAAGTAAATATTGGTATTTTTCCGAAAATTGGTCTTGCATTTTTCAGAAGAAATGTTATGTTTTAAGGTACTCTGAGTGCGAATTACCATAGCAATTATGGCTACGGAGGACCCTATACCAGTCCTACATTTGCATATCCATATCACAGGTAGAATTTTTGTATGCTTTCTTTATCCAGAAAAGTTCGTAAAATTAAAAATGGTTTTATAATTCAAATTTGAACCTAAGTAATCTGCTTAAATCTCATAGCAAGCAGTTGTTAAGACTTTTAGGCACATGAAGGAGCTTACCTGTACAAAAGCTTTTGAATTTTACAAATCTTTTTTTATTGCATGTATTTGCTATTTTATAGCAATAAGGAAAATAGTAACTAATAACAAATGCATTACGAATATGAACAAAAAAATGAATTTCTTTCGTTCTTTTCTCATTTAAAAATACAGCAAAATTGAATCAAAGAAACTCGGGTTCTTAAAAATTGTGCATTTATCTGATCCGGGTTTTCATGCTCCATCTATTATCCTTAATATGTTGTTATATATATATATTGTGTTCGAAACTGAAAATCATATAATGTAACATATAGGTTAACGCAAATATTTTGCGTATTTTGTATTCGAACTCTAAGTTAGGAGGAAAAATTAAGGTAAATGTACACTCAACCGTAATTTAATAAGGACGTATATCTGTGTATGGTAGATTTTCTGCGGCCATAATCTTTTGATAACGACTTATCCAATTTTTATGAAATTTCGGGCAAAGATAGGTTGGAATAAAAAGGTTAATAGCTAATCCAACACAAAAGGTTTTTATGGACAAAAACCCAAGAACAGCTTCACCAATTTTGAAGAAAATTTGTAGACTTATGTATAGTACTGAACTAAAAAGAAAAAAACCGATTAGAGTTTAGTCGTGTATTATAAACCCGAAATATTTATTTTGAGATAAAACATAACTACATTTGTCCTAACAAAAGTGAAGTACTAAGGATAAAGATTAAGTTTTAAGCTGTTCTTGTACTCCGACCTCTAAGATCTATTGTATTCCCATTCTAATACACCTCTTTCAGGCCTGTTTCTCTTAGGAATTTTAGTATCCGGAGTGGGTTAAGAGATTGTATCTTTCTTAGGGAGAAGCATTATGCCCCCAGATGTTTCCTTCTCCTGCGCAATAAAGTACTAAAAGGAAAGTGGATTATTTCACGTTAAAATTGATAAATTTGCGCAATTTTTCTATAATAACTTTGATTTTATTATTTTAATGAATATATCGACTGAAACCTTTCAATTGAAAACTGAATATTTTTGGGTAACGCTTCTATTGAAGAAGCCTAATAAATCATTTTTGATATTCAGAACATTTTCTATAATTTTGAATGAAATTAAACTTAAAATATTTGATCTAAAAAAGTTAGATGATTTAGGATACCAGATATTTTTATATAAATTATTATTATTGTAGTTAATTAACTCATTAAAGATAAAATTACCATTTTGATATCGCGTCTCAAAGTTTTAATAGATATAGAAAAAAAAAAGAAGAAAAACCTGTCAAAAAAAGAAACTTTGTGGGATTTCTAGAAATTTTTTTTTAAAGTCTTCATCAAATTACGAAAAAAAAAAAAAGTGAATACCTGAAGTTCTAAGAAAAGAGTGGTTACCTAATGAGTTTGACTAAAGACGATTTTCTTCAAAAAAAATTTCCATTAACATCATTCACACACTTCTTTTACTTTCGCCTTTTAGAAATAGTTCAAAGGTTGTTTTTGTCCAAAACAAAATAAACAACAAAAAAAAAAGATAAAAGTTTTCTGAAACAATTTCTTTTCCTATCTTTTTAATTTTCGAATAGAAAATTTGCTAATCTTTTTTTTTTTTTCTTCTATACTTGGTGGTAACCGCACCTACCAATGTTACAAAACAAATAACATAAGATTTTACTTATATCAACTTTCTGATACTATATATTATTAGATCCTTTTGAAAATGAAACTAGAAATTCGTTTAAATGGCGTGCTTTTCAATGAAATTCAATTTGAAAAGAGAAATTTATAGTTTCGAATGAAACTTTATATGTAACTATAAAAGTATGTACAACTCTCCTTTACTTCTACAATATTTATATATATACACATATATACATATTAGTATTTAATTGTTATATTAAGATGAATCAGAACTGTTCAAAATTTACATATAAACCTTGAAGGTAACCAATTTAAGATCAAGAATTCATTTCTCGATGCTCTTTCAGTAAAATATCATTTCAAATTCATTGTAAACTTATTTTATTAGTTTTTCCTGACTTCTAAATTTATAGTATCACAAAAAGCTGCCATATAAAGGATTCAAAATCTTTTTGATCAAAAATTAAATATGATAAAATTCTCAATCTCCATTGAAGAAAAAAAGGTTTTGACACGATTTTTATTATCCATAAACACAATAACAATATCATACTAACTAAAAGTAAGATAGAACAGAATTTAAAAAGGGGTTGATCTTTGTTTCCATTATAATTAATTATCCTTTTTGATTGGGATTTATTTTGGTTGGAAAAATGCGATATACGAATGTGTCTTTTATTCTGGTACAAAGTTTCATGAACATTACTTGTGAACTTGCTCTGCAGAACTCCTATCCTTTATTAGATCTAGAGCAAATGAATAGGGATCTATTTCTATATAAATGTTGAAAGAAATAAACTAAGATGTCGACTACTTGTCGCTAGCAAAATTAGGTTCCAACGCCTATCAAATTAAAGCTTGGAACCGTTATCCAATTTTAAGAGTTTCACATTTAGTAGCACAAATCATGAAAGTTGGTTTTCAATTATGTAGAAAATTTGATTGAACTTAGGAAAGAGTGCCCCTAACATTTAGTTCTCTAAAAATATGAATTAAGTTCCCAAATTTTTTCTTTGAAATCTTACTGAATGTGAATAAAAAAATTCTGCTATGGTTTTCAAAGTTTGAGACCCAAAAATATGAAGATTCATCAAAATCTCCAGTTCAAAAATTCACACTGACACAAAGCTTCGTTCCAATTAATAGAATCCAACACAAGGAAATTTTTGTCCAATCGTTTTATAAAATTGAACGAATTAATATTTACCCCTGGGTCATTCTACCCAAAAACTACGAATTAAAAACATGTGGAGGGTGATTCCTTTAGAGTGATGAACTTTAAATTCAAAAAAACTAACACGAAAAGTTGACTTTTAATGAAAAATCTTTGTTATTCGAAAGACATGGTTGGACAATGTTGGCCAATTGTTACTGGTTTATCAGCCTAAACTAGTGGCAACAAGTGAATACATAGAAAATAGTCGAGAGATGTCAGATCACATTATATTGGGGACCAAATTACTATTTCTCGAAATCACATTAACGCCAAATCGTGATTTCAATAAGTTGATGATTTGTGTCGCTGTATGGCACGTAGAGCCATCCTGTTGAAACCATATCTCGACAGGATCAATATAATCCATACTTACAAACAAATATTCATTGATCATGGTCCGGTAATGATCTGATTGACCATAATTCATTTAGAGAAATAAGGACCGATGCTGCCACTAGCGTGTAAACCGCATTTTTTTGGATGTAATAAAGTCTCTAGAGTGTCTTCTAGATTTTTTCGAACTCCAGAACCACCGATTGTGATTATTAACAAACCCATTGTGCAAAAACTGAGCCTCATGACTGAACAGAATTTTACAATAAAAAAACAGGACCGATTTTTAAAGTATAAATTTGGATAATTCTTGATCATTTCTCAAGCGTGGATCTATTCATAATAATTTGGCAGACTATACTGAACATAAATATTAAAAAGAGCTGTAAGAATGACAGATCGGATAGGCAGTTATCCCTATCGAAAGTTCTATTACGTTTTAAAAACATCCTATCTATGGGAACATCTCAAATTTGAGGAAAGTGACGGATGTCGATAGACTATTAGACAAATGTTTAGTTATTTTTATTTATTTATTTAGCTTAATACAAGCGAACAGATTATCTCAATCAGTACAGAGATTAAGTACCAATGAGGAGACAGGAGGGCGCTAGAGGGGGAACTACTCGTATAAGGCCTTCTTTAAAATAATTTTGCTGTGATGAAAGTCAAAGACCAACGAATCGGAATTAACCTCCCGCAACATTCTAGTAATATGTTCATTTTTACCGTAATCGGTCCAATGAAAGTTTATATTAAAAAGTTCCATTGACCGAAGCGATTGGATGGGTACAGCAAAATTAATTTTTCCTAAAATGTGCGAAGCATGGATGTTTCCAAGGATAATTTGATGTATACAAATTATATCAGCCACCTCACGCCGGTTTTTCTAACAACTGGAGACCTATGAGATTAAGCCTATCTAGGTAAAGAGGTAAAGAGAAAGGATCACTCTACAGGGAAGGCTTTTTAACGCAAATTTTAGAAAACTCCAATAAATAAGCTTGCATATTAAATATTTCCTATCATTTTCACATTAATATTATTAAAAGCTGAATTACAATTTTACTATCACCAATTTTCCTTATACTAAAATTTGAAAGACTTTCTTAGAAATTATACAGTTTAATTGAATTTTATATAAAAATAAAATTAATTAACATATCTTACTAATAATTATGTTTTTTAAACTTACCAACAACTTCGGTGATTATTTCCTTGATATTATTACAACATATAACGAATAATAACAGAATCCACCCAACATAACTTGATGATACCGTGTAATTCATTTTTTTCTTTTATTTCTTTATTTTTTTTTATTATTAAAATTAAAAACAAGTTGAACCTTTAACTTTTCTATAATCTTATATTATAATCTATCTAACTCTGAAAATTCACAAAACAGCACCATATTAAATTAATAAATAAATACTATATATATATGAAAATGTAGTCGAGGGAGGAAATGGGTAAAATTATATTATCACTTTATATATATATTTTTTTTTAACTGAAATTTCTTATTTTAGTACACATACGAATATCGAAAATACGAGAAAAAGCATTTTCTAGGTTCGAAATTGCCTTCTTTGAAATAAACTAAATAAGAAAGTAGAAGGAGTTTTCATATCATCACGTTAAAGTTTCACTTTTTTTTTTTATTTATATTTTATTTTAAGAATTTTTGCACTAAATTAAATGATGTTTAGCACGCGACAGTGTTTCAGTCTAAATTACTAAACAAAATATATATATATATGCACATATATTACATATGTGCATATATGTATGAAATATATAAATGTTTCCCGTTTAAAGACCGACCATATATATGAATTTATACTGTCGAATGTATGAATTCTAAAAGAACGTCTTTTTAACCCTTATATGGTATTAAAATTTATATTTCCGCGAAAAAAATTTAAAGTTAATATTAAAAACAAAAAAAAGAAATAAAGTTCAGAAACCTTAGATCAAGTACTTTAATCCTTTTTTTTTAAAACATTTTTTCGTAATTTTTTTGATTTTCTAATTTTCATTTAGATTTTTTTGAAATTAAATTTGGATATATATATGCTTTTATTAATTAACTACTTATATTAATTAATAATTAAAAAAGATTTCTATTATTCAATTCGATTATACACTGAAAGAAAGTCTTGGAAATCGATAAGTTGTCACTACTAAAATTCAGTTCCAGTACCTATAAAATTACAACTACAAGTATATACGGTTAAAAAAAATAGGACGTTTTCCTCTTTTGAGACAGTACTATGTGGATAGTTAATGATTAGGATTTTAGATAATATGCATGCGAATCATTATTCAATTAAGATTATATCTATATCTCATTATTGCAGAAATCCAGCAGCACATTTGACACATATATGTTGTAGGTAAAGGAAAATAAATACATGAAGAACCGAGACCTGTATTTGAACCAGAGTCTCATAAGTTTCTAGAAACGAGGTCTCAACCAACTTGACTATTCAACACTGTAGTTATTAATCTGTTCATTTGTCTTTTTTCGTAAATTCTAAATATTATATTATTCTAACAATACAGCAGTTATTCTATAAAACCTTTCAACTCTCAATGACAATTTATTTGTCCTCTAATTTTAACTCTACAATGAAGATCTAAAATACTATTTGACGACTGTATACTATGCCCAAAAGCGTCATTAAGTCTTATATACGTCAAATACGGCGCTTGGGGGTTAAAAATAGGATTGAAAGGGAATTATCTTTCATATTTATTTCAGACGTTCTTATAATTAAAAGTAATATCCATTTACTACATAAACATTTTAATTTACTTCCAAATATTATAAATTTTTTTATTCTTCCCGAAATTCCCTTAGTAATTTTCTATAATCTAAGTTTTCTTAACATCTCAATTCATTTTCTCATGTCTTATAATGGCTTATTCATATTTTAACTTGCAATGCACAAATTAAAAACCTAAGAATAGGTTTTTGAAGTTAATGTATAAAGCACAATAGTGGTAAGTTCCGGCTTGTATTACTTGATAGTCTTTAAAATTGATATCTTATTTCTAAGCGTGTAGGAAACCGTTATCAGGTTTTAAAAACACTTAGTAAAGTTTGATCTAAAATTCATTTCTCTTAAAATCGGAATCGGGTCCCCAGGCTGTTTATTTGAATGTAGAATATAAATTTTTTATAATTTAATGTTTAAGATTTTTACAATAAAAAATATTTTAAAATTTTTAATAAAATCCTTTTACTAGACACTATCAACTATCAAGACGTTAAAAAATTATAATAAACATATAAATAAATCCAAACTAAATTCACATGAAATTCATATGAATTTGAAAATCATTATTCCATTTACAATTTCATTTATAAAAGGATTCTTTGAATTCCGAGAACTGATTGACACTATATACATAAAAATGCATTTTTCTTTTCCATTTCGATATTAATATACGACACCAAAGCACATAAGTTATAATTGCATTTCCAAAAAAAAAAAAATAAATAAATAAAAATAATAATAATAACTTGAAAAGCTTTCCATACCGCTTTAGTTCTCATTAAAAACTTGAAGCAATTACACACCCAATTTTCAATTATATATAAACCAATTGACATGATCAACATAGATGATACTAATTGAGTATTCGATGACACCAAACAAACCGCAGTAACCACCATAAATGTATATTAAAAAAATGATAAAAAAACAAGATTAACAATTTTCGTGATTATACTATTATATTTATCGAGTTATATATGTACTTTAAAAAACAAAATAAAAACCGTCACTATATATGAATTTCAAATGAACACCAAGGAGCCAACGAATTCGCGTGCTGTTCGACTGAGCTATGGTTTCAAAATCACTGAACAAACACTTCAAGGTAAATCTTTCCGATCCATTGAATATATTTTCTATGTGAAATGTGAAAAATATCCACTTTCGACAATCTCCAAAAACTTTTAAAAAATAGGAAATACCGAAACATTGCGCATGGTAGATATCTTTGAAGGGGAAAACACGTTAAATTTTCATAATAGTGTTGTATTACATGAGGACTCCTTTTTGTCCGATTTTCCATTCAGTATTTAGAAGGTTTTTGGTAACTTCATACTATTCCTTAAATCTAGAATATTATTTTAGTTACTATATACTTTTTGTGTTTGCTATGTCCGCGTAGTTAATATCTACGTACGTATATAGAAAAGCGCGGCATTTTTACTTTCTATGATGATACCTCGTCTCCATTGTAAACAAAACAATAATCTCAAAAAAAAAACATACGATCATAGGATTCTATAGCGTATCCAGGCTGTATTGCATAGAGTATGTATCAAAAAAAATTGTAAGGGCATATTTTCAATTACATTTCAAAAATCAATCCAGGAAATCTGGCATTCGCGATGGAATTGTATGAAATTGACACAAAACTCTTCGTTAAATAACGAAAAAAAGAAAAAGTTTTATAAATAGAATTATGTAATATCGTAATATTAAATCAAGGACTCGAAAAGTTTATTAATAATAAGCTAGAAACATTTTTTTTTTCAATTTTAATAAATGAAATCCTAGGAATTGTACAGAAGTTGAACTTATTTCTGAATAGAGTATGATATATAGGTATGTAATATCATTAAATTGTGTTTTTTAATAATCCGTAATTGCTAATACAACCTAGTATTGTGCTTGAGGATATTATCGAGGTCGGTCATTTTTTAAATTCAAATAACGACTGATAATGTTATTTAAAGAAAATTCTTTAATAATTCATCGACACTAAGTATACCGTCTTAACTTGCGATAATCAATTTCATTTCAAGTTACATATTAACTAATTGGTCCAAAGAATTTTCGGAGCCCAAAAGCTTTTTTACTATATTCTGGTTAGACGAATACTTAATTATGCGAGTCAGGTATGGTTTCCCAAATTAACAGATTGGAATCTGTTAAACGCAGATTCATACGCTTTGTTCTAAGAAACCTTTCAGAGGACGACCCTTTTCTATTTCCCCCATACCAAGACAGATTAAAATTATTGGGTTTACATACTCTAGAAAAGCGGTGCCTAGTGGCGGATGTGGTTTTCGTGAGCCAAATTTTGAATAGTGCTATTTGCTTCCTCATCCTGCTAGGCAAAATTCATCTAAACATTAATACTCTGTCCTTGAGGTCAATGGAATTAATCAAAATTATGCATCATAAAACTAAGTATGGTAGAAACGAACCGGTTTCACGAATGCTGCGGTCAGTTAACACATTGTTGATCGGCAATTTTATACAGAAACTATTTCATGTTACCGGCTATTAATGCAAGTGCAATGACGATTTAACTCGTCATCTGTCAACAAGGTTTGGGCATGAAAAGACGAGTTAAATCGTCACCGGTCAACAATGCATTAATGCTAATGCTAAGTTCTTCGATTTTTACTTGAGTAAAAGACATTTAAAAAACTTTCTATATAATAACGAATTTTTATTGTTGCTTCCATCTATTCTATAACTTCAATCCTATGGACCAACAAAAATCACGTTGAAAACATATTGGTTTGGGCATTACAACCTACTTAGTCATATTATAAAACAAAATTAAATCCTTATTGTAACATGACAAATATTTTACTAGCATAATTTATAATTATAAAAAAAAGTTATATTTGCCCGAGCTTTCAAAATACGTAATTCTTACTAATTAAACATCAAAACCGCACTCTTAGTAACTATGATTCTATGGTACCCACTTATTAATTAATTTCCTATAATAAATTGATATGAAATGTGATAGCCAATAAAATAGTTTTAAGTAATCACTTTTTTGACGATTTCAAAAGAAAATACTATCGAAAAATGTTGATATAACATCCTGAAACTCAATGCAAAACTATGTTCTAACTTTCCAAATGTGGCATTACAATTTCATGTATGTACATATAATTTAATTTGTAAAATGAAATACAGTGAACTCCCTTAAAGTTAAATCATGTCCAGCTAAAATATTTGAGCCTAATCAATTTTAGGTTACAAAAGAATTGATTTAATCAAATACGTTACTTTAAAGATGTTCGAATGCATATTTGGATTATACTAGGTGCATCAAAAATTTCCCAGCAAAAATAAAACAATATATGTTTCTATTTGAAACTAGCTGACCCGACAGACGTTGTCCTGTCCAAATTTCAATAAATTTGTTTGTAATCGTTTTGTGGATTTGTAAAATGCTATTGAAAATGTGTAAACAAAGTAAAAATGAAAAAAAAACGTATTTAACTTTTCCAGGACCATAACGAACAAAATAAAAAAAGAATTACACAAATCCACGCATATGGTCTCGGGTTCATACAAAAAACCCATTGAAGAAAAGCACTTTCAGTTTTTCCCGAATTTTCCAATTTTCCATGCAAATTTTCCTATTTTTCTTTCCATAAGAATCTTATTCGGGCTACTACAAACATTTTAAGAAAAAATGAAGCCGTTCTCAAGTGATATAGATATACATTATTTTCCGTATGATCTCCGTCAGGCTCAGTAGATTTAGTCAGACGTAAACACAACATTTTTATCAATTCCGGGTAATACGATTTGCGTAATCGCTCAAATAGGCATTTATATCGTCTTCAGAATTCAATGCAAATCTCCTACCCCCGAGCACTTGAATGACTCTTGTGTATATGATTTTGTTGTTCAATTGGGACTAAATTTGTTCTAGACCTTTTCCTAATAGCTTTTCTGTTCTCAAGCTCATGGAAATTTTCGATTGTTATGATTTGTTTTTGTTTTTAAGCTAGTGAGGTTTTCAATGTGTTATGGTAGTTTACTGTTTGTGTTTATGGCAGCAAGGTTTCCGATTCGGTTCCTTTTAAATAAGAAAGTAAAGGAAAAGTTTTTACTTCATCAATTTTTGTATTCAAATTAACACTATATAATATTTTAATATTCCAATATTCTGTGTAATAAAACTAACTTATTGACAACTTCATGGCGGAATAAATCCCTAAGACAGTTTAAACTATTTTTTTGCCTTGAATTGTCGGAAAAAATTTGTCTTGGATCCGTCGGTTGCGCGAAATCTGAAAGTGGAATCCATACTCGATTTGCTGAAAAAAAGGACTATTTCTAGAAATGGAATGGCTTGATACTCAACTTTAGCTAAAGCCAAAAAAAAATTAAATGGGGAGACTAGGAGAGACATATTTTAAACACCGAGAACTTTTTGATACACCTAGTAATAGGTAGTGCCTTTAAATATAATACAAGTTACTAAATTCACGTTCGAACTATTTACCGTTTTCGGTAAAAGAAATGAAATAATTGTAAAGTATTGTTAATAAAGCCCCAAGCGAAGAACAACCTTTTTTTAATTTTAATCTCCTGATTTTGGTCGGTCCTCATGTTCTCTCCATTAGATTTATTGGATATCCTGAAAGAAAACCCCGCAAAGTTCATACATACATTGAAGTTATCTTAATGTACAAGTTATACTCAATTCATACACAGTACAGTGTCAATCATTATTATAGGAAGTTTTATGGTAAGAAAACATTGATCATTTGGGAATAGCACGTTTTTTCATTTATTTACGTCTTCTTGTGTTATCGATAATCCGAATTGGGACTATTCCATCAATTAGGTTGACTTATTTTGAACAATATTTTCATTAACTAATTTATATATGTAGAATATTTATATCGTATATATTTCTATATATAAATATGGTTAAGCAAAATAATTTCTAAAAATATATGAAGTATTCCCTTAACGTTGTAAATCATGGTGCATAGTTTTGTTAATTGTATATAATTTTCTATTGAAAAATATCGAATTATACAACAATACAATAATACACCAAGATTTTCAACAGAAAGAGTACACCCTTATTTAAGGCTTACCGAACCCAACAGCGAAAATAGCCCAAAGCTAAGAATTATTTTTAAAGTTTGTTGCAATTTTTAAATACTCTGCCATATAAATTTCTAAAGGAAAACAAACATGTGCATAATATTCCAATTAAATTATGTTTCTCTTAAAACTTATCAGATACATTATTTTGAAATATTATCCTTTAGAATTTGGATGTTATAATTTATTAACATTCGAATAGCATACCATATTTTCTTGGTAATTAATATAAGGGAAATTTAGAGTATTATTTTCAAATTACAGACCAATATAGATTTAATTAAATCATGATAATAGCAAAAGGATTAAAGTATATTTAAGAAATTTATCGTCTTGTAATAAATTTGGTCGGAAATGACATGTCTGTATTCAAATTAAATATAAATACGACTGATATAGATCTGTAAGGATATTCGAAAACAATCTTTTTCTTACCAAAATATGTATCAGTTTCCTTCTGTACTAACAGCATGCGCTCTTTTCACATTGTATCATTCATATACCGATGGTAACTTGTATAGAAAAAATAAAAACAATGTTTGAAATAACAAAACAAAAATAAAGTGTTTACTACCCCATATAGAAAAAAATAGAAATGAATTTGTGGGTAAACTTGCGCAAAAGGAAATCATTCTTCTTCGATATATAAAGGGAGGCGCCTGTACTGAAGATGAAGAAGCATATTTTTACGTTTTTTTTCAAAAACTTAGCGAAAAACCAACCAGCGAAAAAAAATATATAAGAAATTCTCCAAAGGTAGATATTGTATATGGTGTATCAGAAGAAGTCACGCACTCTATAGTGTATAGTGAGTGATAACAAAAAGAAGATTTTAAGTATGTTACCAAAAAAAACCAAGAAAAAAATGTTTTTTTTATGTATTAGAAAGGCGGAGAAATGAAGGCGTTTTTCAAAATATGTTACGCACTTAAAATATATTACTTATATTTTTTTTTATAATTTTGAATGTTATTAAGCGTATATAACAAATCATATTCACAAATCAAAGCAATTAGTTAGTGTTACAAACTTAAACAGTACCAAAGTCGACATATAATTTATAAAACATAATTATTCTAAACCTTTTGGTAGACGACGTCAAAATCAAAAATCATTATGAAAGTACTTTCGTCTTCTACATTTTCTATTCCGACAAATAATTGCAATTCGTCTATATTTAAAGCATAGAAAATCTCTTTTAACTTCTAAAGAATCAAACAAGAAAAAACAATTTTATTTCTTTTGAAAGCTTGAAAAAAAACGGAGGCTATTAAAGATCTGAAAATGGAACTCTATAATATACTACAAAGGAAATGAAAAAAAATCTAAATAAAATAACCAAATAGAAAATAGCTACAATTGCATGCAACCATAAAATCATAACCCGCTCATTATTTGAAAAGCTTTTAGT
Organism: Xylophagus ater; assembly: GCA_963422695.1. Lineage (NCBI taxonomy): Eukaryota > Metazoa > Arthropoda > Insecta > Diptera > Xylophagidae > Xylophagus > Xylophagus ater. The sequence goes on along the minus strand of OY730484.1, from coordinate 12,359,018 downwards.
GAATCGATATTTTTCTATATATGAATGTATATAAAGCTAATTTCTTCTATATTTTTTTTTAAGTACATATTATGCATGCCTCCGAGAAAATGCATTATGGTCATAGGACGCCCAGCCGTCTCATAATAATATATAAACAGTTCACAGGAAATTTTTCAGAATTTTTTAATCCATATTTTTTACAGACTTATTTAATAACAGTATATAAAAATAAAATTATGTCCTATTTTATTTTCAATAAAGATATTTAAATTCAGTCTAATTTTCTAATATAACACGGAAAATGAGCCTATAGCCGAAACTAGCCAAAACTAATAATATTTCAAGGATTTTTCCATATACCTTTGTTTCATCTTTTTCAAATTTGCTCTAATTCGCAAGTTGCCTAGACCCTAGTAGCATAAAACAATTCTGCAAATTTTATTCAAATCGGTATATTAGTTTTTAAAGTACATCAAAAAAACTTCAAGAACAGGCTCATTTTCTCCTACGATTAATTCTTTCTCCATCGTCCTTGGACCGTTCTCAATGAAATTTGACATATTATCGTCTATTTATATAGTCAAAATATGTAAATAATTTAAACAAAATTGCTATAAAATTTTCCGACTAAATCTGAAAAACTGTAGCTAGTACTTGCTACAATAAATAACAACTCGTTTCCGTTTATTTTTAAGAAAATGTTTGTTTATTTATTATTTTAATTATCAGGACTGCCCTTACTACTGGTGGGGGGCCTAATGTTCTAGCTTGAACAATCCTGAAACGACTGAATTATGTCCTCAAATTATCTGCTATTTATACATTTAATTTGTAGAGCAAGGCTTAGTTAGAAATATTACAATTAACAAACAAACTAGATTTAAAAATAAAAATACAAAGTGAAATATTAAAAATAGTGGATCTTGATGCCACAAAACCATAATAAAAGCGGCAAAGCCTTCTGGTCACCCTAGTTTTTTCTATGACTTCAGTCCTACTCAGTCGATTTGGGGGAAATGCAATACCAAAACGAGTTAAGAAATAACCATTCTCACATTGTAAATTTCATCGAAATCGGATAACGCGTTTTTGAGTTATCGGACGGATAGATGAATATAACTTTTGATTCTCATCAATAGCCTTGGTAGTACCTACCATAGGACATACAAATTTCCAATACTATTGACCCATAAACAAAAATTCCTATGTTTTAGAAATTATTCTCTTTTTAATAATTTTTGTAATTTTGCTTGCAGCAAGTAACGAGTTTCTAATATCATGAAAAGAGGAAACATACTTATTTGCAAATGGCAGGCAAAAATCAACAATGATTTATTGTCTATATTACGGCATTCAAAAAATATTGAAACTTCATAAATAACGAAAATACTATTTCCATACTTTAACAAGTTTATTTTCGTGCCTTCCAAGTAATCAACTGAGAATACAAAACGTTTCTCCTAGTCTTCAAAACATTGCTAAAAGCCAATTTCTGGTTGGCCCTTAAGTCCCTTTAGTGAATTTAGTTTTATCAGTTCTTTTGACTGGAAACTGTATTAACGCAATGGTTATTGTACTTCACTAAAAAGAAAGATTCACATGATGTGTTAAAATTGTTTTTGTTAATTTTTGGGTAAAAATCACGTACAAAAATCGATCTTTGAGAAGAAAAATGCTCGTAGTAAAAAATCAATGAATTGTTTTTCCCATAATTTTTATCATTTTCTACGAATTGCTTTGGGCAAACGTAGCATAACACTTTTAAATAAGATTATTTGTAAACAGTTTGAGAAGTTAAAAGAATAATAATCGAAGAAAACCATGTTTGCAATACATTTTGAACGCGGTAGTATGTTGATTTCCATTTCAGTAGTTTCAATGGATAAACAGACACTGCGGAAAAATATTGTTGAGTAATTTAATTTTGCACCAAATAGACTTTCACCAACCATGGCATAATATCAAAATAGGTAAAGCTTTAAAGATTTATAAACATTCTGAAAAGTTTCAATATAATATCTAAAATTAGGAAAAACTGGGAAAACATTAATAAAATTATTATTTCAATAGAACAGAAAATTTCTTATATATAATAGAAATTTCAAACTTGTTTCAGTGAAATTGAAAAGGGATAATAACTTTAAAAATAGAGGACTAGCTTTTTTGCTTATTCCCTTAGAAAAAGGTACTCATTTTTGTATTTATAAATTTGTACATTTTAAGCGATCAATTTAGTCGTTTAAATTATACATTTTAATGTATAAACTGCTACTTCTCTTCCGTGCCATTATGAAATAATGTTTTAGGGTCATAACTTAAAAACTACTGATCCAATTTCGATCAAATTTTGAATTAGGAAACCTTCCAATAACGGGAACAGCCGGGTTTCATAGTCGATTTTTCTATTTTCCAGTATATTTTTATTTTGTACTTCCATCGTAAGGTTGACTATTTGTTAGTAGACCAGACATGCATTACTTTGTTTTTTTTTTACATCAAATATAGGGCATTTTAATAGGGACATAACAATTTTGTATCTTTATATGAACGCACCCTTAAACATTAATAATGACCTGTCAATGTCAAAACGTAGATTAAAGTCAACATTTTCATCATGTTAAAGTTCACGAACGAGCAACGCTTGGAATTTATTAAAAATTACTACCGAAATTCCCGGTGGTCGCAACTTCAAGAGCCGTAATAATCGTCCCACCCGACAGGCTGTGCGTGCTATAGTAGATAAATTCGAATCAACATTTTCACTATTGGATGTTCCAGTGCCAACGAGATGTCGTACCGCTCGCAGCAATGAAAATATCGCAGCCGTAAGTGAATCAATTCAAAATGAGCCAAATCAGTCCATTTCACGTCGTTCTCAAGAATTGGGTATATCTCAAACGTCATTGTGGCGTATTTTGCGAAAAGATCTTGGTTTACACCCTTACAAGATCAAATTGACTCAAGAACTGAAGCGACTTGACCATTTGAAGTGCCGAAACTTTTCTTGTTATGTCCTTAATGAAAGACCCTATATATCTCATGAAAACCCTTATCAATTTCTATGATCAGGTGTTTAGCAAGCTGGTACAGTAAGACAAGAGAAAATTGGTTTCAATCTTCACATATGAATGAACACTGATCTGGTTAGATCTAATCCGTATTTATCCTTTATTTTGAGTACCAACACGACTAAAATATCCTGTTCAACATTTCAAGAAACACATTGATATGCCTTGAATTCAGATTAACATAAATTCTGTCGCAATATTTTTTTTTTTTTAAAATTTCCCAACAATTGAAAAATATGAACATCAGAAATTTTCATGTTATATTATTACCGCATCAAGTTATTTTAGATACAAAATAAAATGGTCTATTGAATGATATTCTGTTTCATAGAATTCATACAGAAACACATGAGCCCGTTCCTTGGTATATGCTAAAAAAAAAATGAATGCCAATAAGCATCGGATTTGAAATAAGGAAAATAACGAAGTTAAAGATATGAACCCCTAAAAACATTCAATAGTACGTTTACGAATAACTCGTTAGATACACAAATTGTATATATATTCCGTATAGTGCAATATGATAATATTCGTATAAAAGAGTTTCAATTGTCACACTAAACTTGTTACTATGGCCTATTTCGAAAGGTGTATATTGAAATAATATAGAAAATTTTATGTTAAATCTCTGCTCTTGAATCTATTTGATATGTATGCAAGTGTATAGATGTTTATGTTTTTCAGGATTCCAACCAATTTTACCAAAACCAGGTACAACAGATTCCCCACCCGCTTAGAACCGTTATAGAAACGTATCTATAGTATATATAGTATAACATGTCAATAACTATTCCGAACACCCTTTTATTCGGTCGGCAATTGTGTGAAAGTATATATATATATATAAATATAGCGACCTTAAGTTAAAAAAAATTGTCACGTGCAACACAAATATGATAAAAGCTAAAGAAGGGAAGAAAAAAAACATCAAACTTATGCGAAAGTAGAAAAGAAATTTAAGGAAAATTGGCTTCGCGTGCTGAGAAACATATTTCTTTTAAGCTTTCTTTAAAAAAAAAAAAAAGAAAGAAAAAATAAGTCTAGAAAAGTTTTCATTTTCACTCTTCCCAAATATAAAAACCACGTTCTTTTATTTCTGTTATTTGATAATAAAAAAGGATTTGACTCGAAATGGGCTTCAAAATGCATAAAAACTTGAAAATATGAGAATATTATAGCGTATAACATTGCATAGACGTGTTTTTATATATTTCTATATATACAAGGTGGTGTCCAAAGTAATCAGGACTTTTTGAATCTAGCGCCCCTAGTGGCGCCATCTATATGTCGACTGGTGTGTTAGAATCTGCTATCCTTTATCGCCTTCCTGTGAGAATTTCATGACATTTCATCTATTGAAAGTGAAGTTATTGCGTTTTAAGTGTCAGTATGTTTGTGTCATCGGTGCGAAAATGAGCTTCGAACGACCAAAAATTGCTCAGAATTCAACATTCGAAGGACATCATTAAAGAGGTCAAAAAGGACAAAAACTTCCTTTATAACATTGTGACTGGTGACGAAACGTGGTGTTTTCAATATGATCCCGAAACGAAACGCCAGAGTGCTGAATGGAAGGCGCAGGACGAGCCGAAACCCAAAAAATCGCGCCTGGAGAAGTCAAAAGTGAAGACAATGCTGATTTGTTTTTATGATTCCAAGGGTATTGTCCACAAAGAATTTGTTCCACCCGGTCAAAACGTTAATGCGGTATTCTACCTAGGAGTTTTGAAGCGTTTGGTGCGCCGTATTCGACGTGTTCGGCCCGAATATCGCGAAGATGGAAGTTGGCGTTTGTTGCACGATAATGCGCCGTCTCATCGATCGACGCTTGTGACCGATTATCTCACCAAAAATCACATTTTAACCATCAACCACTCCCCGTATTCACCGGATATGGCACCGTGCGACTTCTACCTTTTCGGAAAAATGCATTTGCCGATGAAAGGAAAGCGTTATGCAGACGTAGAGGCCATTCAAAAGGCTTGCACCGGCATACTGGCGGCCATACAGGCCAACGAGCTAAAACACTCGTTCGACATGCTTTTGGACCGTGCAAAAAGCTGTATTGAAGCAGAAGGAGACTATTTTGAATAAAATCAATTGATTTTGCCGAAAAAACCATTTTTTCTGTTTTTTTTTTAAAGTCCTGATTACTTTGGACTCCTCCTTGTATATATAAAGAAAATGAATTTTTGTACATATATTGTTTGACTTCCATTCGAATATATTCCAGCAATATTTTCTTATATTTTGATAATATTTTCATGAATTTTCATTGGTCATTTCCAATAAATAGGATAAAATAAAACGAAAAATTTTGATCAAAAATTATATTCAGTTTCAATAGTGTAGAATATTAAAATCTAATAATATATAATATTATTTTATTATGGATAAACACCAATTTATAAACGATTTTCTATATAGACCTGAATTATTCTGTTTAATAAGTTTTTATTGGAATCTTTCTAATTATATATAAATTCAAATTTAGTATATTAGATACGCATTGAAAAGATTTACATCAAATCTTAATAATAAACAAATGACTTACAAAATGACTGACAAAGTGATGATCATTTCCACAGTTATTCAAAAATATTATAATTATTCTATAACCTTTCAATTTTAGTATCAATTATTTGTATTAACTATTGTTAATTAACTATCTAAACCAAAACAACTATAACTCCTACAGCTTGACTATCCTGACAATACAGCCTCCCACGGCTGACCTCACAGATATGCACAGGACCATCATGAGTCTGTAGTTAAGCACAATAAAGTTAACAAAAGTTAACCTCATAATAAAGCCAACTACAAATAATTTCAGATATTCAAATTTAGAAAGCCTCTGTGAATAACATATATTTCTTAGTACTAATATTTTTTTGGTAAAAAATCTTTCGCCTTTGGTGTCCCATTCCTCAGAAAATTCAAGGATTCTTTTCCAACTTTCATTTGTAACACTAAACTGAATTTTCGCGAAAAAGGACTTATTACTTTTTTTTTACGGTTTTTCGGATTTAATTTGAAAATTTGTAGAACAATTTAAATGTTTAAGTTATCTACATGGGTTGACGACATAAATAGAAGATACTATATTAAATTACACTAAAATCGATCCAAGGATAGTGGAGAAAGAAATAGTTGTAGGGGAAAATAAGCCTGTTCATAAAGTAGTAGTTTTGGTTCTTCTTTCTCATAGTTAATTAATGGAACTATAGATTTGTTACCTATGAATCTCATATCTGCCATAGGGTATCAACAAATTTTCAGTTACTATATATTTGATACTAACTTATTATAAAACCTAATAATTGTCATAATTTAAGACTAAATTATTATAAAAACTTTAAAACTTCTAAAAAATCACAACCAAAAATTCTAAAAAACACTTTCATATAAATTCATGAGACTAGAAATATTCATAATATTCATTTGACAGCTAATTAGGTATTTATAACTTGACTGATTAATTAGCTTGTAACTGACGCCTCATCACATCTTTCAAGTAATTTATTATATAAACCAATAAATATACATACCATAGTAGATCCTAATATATCCACATTTGCTTTATCATATAATTATAATTTGGTCTAAATTATATGTACTCCGTCTATCAGGATATATATCTATATATATTGTTTATATATATCCATATACATAATTTTGTCATAAGAACATACCATATTACCTACTAAAATGATGCTAGTGGAAAGGCCAAGGAAGAACTTTCAACTGTGGCGTATAAAACCGGATGATGATTGTTCTGTTGCACTAGAATTCGATTTGCATGTTAATGCAAATCCGATGTTAACCAAAATCCGGTAAAGGTATCTAAACTGAATGAATTATATAGAAATTCATTGTATGTTATAGTTAAGGTTCTATTTGACAGGTTATAAATTTAAATATAATATCTCTGGGACTTTTTAAATATTTTAAATAAAATAATCGAATAAAAATTATAATAAGTACGTAGTTTGAAATATGTCTTAAACTAAATACTTACGTTACATTTAGTATTATATCCCATACCATTTTCTATATAACATATCAGATTTTATGTTGGAAAATCTTTTCTAGGTTCTTACAAAATTTTGATATTATACTTCCTAGAAAAATAATTATATATTTCCAAGATTAATATTAGGTTGACACCCACAAGTAGGTATTGAAATGAGAAAATAACAAATCTATTCTATAATACATACTGCCATAACTTTTACCCACCTTTCTCTCAAACTGTATATACTTCACTTTTGTATTTAGAAACGGAACTCTCTCAGGTTTTAGGGTTTGGGTGCCTTAGTCATCCAATAGGCAACTATAGTATTTTCAAATACAAAATTACTACTATCCATTATGACTTACCCAAACTTATTTTGTAAAATTAATTCAATATAGATCGAAGGGGCAAGTTTATCTTTTAGTCAATCTCGAATAGTTCATTGTAAATCGAAGATAATCATTGTATAAGGTTCTAATACAGTTCGTCACCAAACAAAAAGATCTTGTAAGCACATACATCTGGTGTCCAAAGTTAATAATTAATTCAATTTTTAAATAATAAGAATTTTAAAAACAAATTTGCCTGCTTGAAAACGTAAATATTTATTGTACTATAATTGTGCTATAATTGCATTTTCAATAAAATCGAATTAATAGCATTCTTCACTGAATCCATTATTTCATTTTTTCCCAATTCACTACTTGACCAATACAAAAAAAAAACGCGGATTTCAATTAAATTGCTTCTCAATTAAGTTCAACGTATTACAAAACATCGGATATATCAAACTATTAAACTTTCTTATATTCGATTTCTCTAGTGCTTCTTTTTCATAAGTTGCATGAGATACAAGTAAAGAGACCAGAGAGTTTATTTAAAAAGTATCCAATGTGCACCTAATGTCACATATACTTGTACAGCTTAACATGTTACGTTTTCTCTGATTAAAAATGTGAAATACACTGCCAATTCTATCTTGTAAGATATTAGAGGGCTTAAAAACTCTTTTCAATAGTAATCACGGAAAATTGCCCTAGGGTTTTTATTTATGTATTCCAATATCTATGGTTGGGGTATAGGAAAGTAAAGCTTATATACGTGTACATATATTACGAATATATCAATTTTTTTGGCATATGAAATTATAGACTTAATAAAAAAATCTTTTCAAATATTTCCCACTATCGAATTCTTAATATTATTTTGATTGTGTCCTGCTGAATATGCCATTGGAGATTGTATGACCATCGTGAACCATAAGTTGTAATATTGAACTAGGACTTTAATATCTGATTATGAATTAAGTTAAAAGCTAAGACGCAAAAATCGAATGTAAATCAAAGCTCTACTATTGGTGGAAGAGTTAATGTAGCGTTTATAGTATTATTCACTTTTTAAACTACATATCCATGCTATACCAAAAACATTTGTTGAGGATAAAATTTCTGACATTTTTTTTTTTCGAAAACATTCAAATTTTAAATTTCTATTTATTTATAAAATCTGAATATCAAAAGAGTGTTACATAAAAAAAAAGAACATGAAAACGTTGAAAGGCACGAAATACCCATTTGTCTACACTTATGAACTTACTCTATCATGAAACCAATAATTTCTACTGAATAGTTTACCTGAAAACTTTTCTGCTGTTAATTAAAGTTACAAAGTTTTAAATATTGGTTTTAATCCCATTTACGTCAAATATTATATGAGTATATAAAAAGTATTGGCAAAGTATTTCATACAACCAATAAATTGGCTCAACATCCTTATATATGCTATGAGCATTTAGTCCATAGATTTTATTCCACTCTTTTTTGTTTTTTTTATTGCACTTGAACTTTTAAACAACTTTCCTTCATTACCAATTTTCCTTGTCTGCACACTTGCTAAGCCTTATTAGGTGCATTTTTTTAACAAGTTGCTCCAGAGCAGAGCAAAATTTTACATTGAATACAACAATAACTCTTGCTCTAGCTTCTGCTTAGACCAAAATTCTTACTCAATTTTCTAAATTTCCATTTTCTTAAATTGCTTTTCCTACTTTCAATTATTTTGTACATAATTTATTGAGAAATTGTGATTTTTTGCGTCCTACGTTTAATTTTTATGTGGCTTGAACATGTATATGCTAACAGATATCTATTAGATATTGATGAGATGTTTTTAGATATCTTGAAAGTACATCTAAAAGATGTCTGTAAGCCGGCCATAACTACATCTGGGTGATATCTAGAAAACATCTTTAGACGTTATGAAATATCTTATAGACAACTCGCAAATCGTACTTAGATATCTTTTAGATATCTTTGAAATGCAGTTGTGCTGTGAAGGTATGCTACCAAAATTTGAGTTTTTTGTTACTCTTGCTCCTTGTCTTTTTTTTCACATGCTGCTTTGATCTGAAGCAGAGCAATTTGGAAAAAATGCACCTATTAAGTCATCAAATATTCTTGCGAAACTATTTAAGCTTATAATACTAATTTAATATCATATTTTAATGTGTTTATTAAAAATTTTGGAACTATTATAATAACTAACGAAACCCAACCAAAAAAAAAAGTTATTAAAATTTTAAGAAGGAAATTACCGATTTAATTGATATAGTAAAAGCGTTCATGTGAAATCTATATTATGGAATAGGAAAGCAATTTATATTTGCCTCAATTAAAGCTTGCAATTTCCTGTTATACAACAGATAGAATTATAGATAAACTGTATGAAGAGCTATTATAATTTTCCAGCTAATTATTTCTGTATTCTCTTTATAATCAAAAATTCAATATCGATTAAAATAGGTATAATATTTTCAATAAATAATAACAAAATTTGAATATTTATTGAAAAAAATTTTCTTTGTATATAAATAATGTATAAAAAGATAATACATTTAAAAAAAATTAATAGCATTTTATATTTAAAACAACAATTCATATGTATACCTTCATTATGTTAGGCAGAAAAACTGAACAACTTTATGAAATCGCCACCAATGGGGGTTGAACGCAGCACACCTGGTTACTACTAAACAACAGGCTTTCCAACTAACCCATTATGACTATACTTAGTAAGAAAATTCAGATTCATCTCTAAACTTTTTATTCTTAAGCTCTAACAACTTGATCCCACGGACTTACACAGTCCTCCTTGATTGTGTCTTTACACACCTCTATAGACAAAGTACACAAGTAACACTACAATAACGGAAGGTGGCTCAATAACACCTATCTTCCTACCATCTCTTTGTAAATTAGGACCATTTGTAGGTCAAATCCCACTTCTGAAGCAGAAGAAACCGAAGAATTGAAAAATGTGAAATCGCTGCTGCTGGAGAACGAGAACTCAGCACAACACGTGTTTATTAAGGAAGGGGCCTTCTAATTAAGCGATTGGATGTATTCATGAGTCCTAAGTGCTTAAAGCGCTTTTGCTTTACAGCTTTTAAAGCTAGCAATATGGCTGGATCCAATTCTGATTCAAGATCAAGCTTTTGATCATTATAGTATATTAAATTGCGGAATTGAGAAATTTAAATGCTAGATTTTTTGAATAAAATTTTCATACAACAAATTTGACAGCTTTAGAAACATATTTTATGAAATATTTCATAATTTGAAGGTAACTTTAAAAAGGTATCATCATCAAAAGTTACCAAATATATAATTTTTCTCAGACGATACAATAAAACCGTTTAAATGCCGATACTAACCTACCCCATATATCAATAGCTTTTTATTCGATTTTTTAGAAAAATTTTATATTTTCATAATGGTGGAACCGTAATAAAAAATATGTTTATCGGTATTCTAATGATATAACAGTCAACTAAAAACATAATTCATTTTACATAACAAAAACTCGATTTAATCAAAAAAAAAAAAAGGGAAAATTCTCTCCACTATTATTTACGCTATTGCGTAAATCCTCCCCGAAAAAAAAAGGAAACATTTCATCAAATTTGTTGTAAGTGGTTCTAAACAACTCAACTGTTATTTCATTTTAACAGCCCTCATAAATAAATGGACAATTTGTCAAAAGAATTTCTTACTCGTTGAGCTTTCATTGTTTCCCCTCAATATCCTTCAAGAGGATAACATACGTATTTTAGGTTGTTGTTTTTCATTCCTGGTTCTTTGTTAAAGGGTACATATATGTACATATTATGTGTATAACCGTGAATTGTTCAAATATCCCATCGAGTAAAAAATTGCTTTAGCCTGTACAAGAGAGTAGTGCTTATAATGTTTCATAAACTTGACTGATGGCTATCATTATATCCTCATACATGGAATAGAATTTCCAAATACACATATTATTTTTAACCTCAGTTGTCAATTTTTTTGGTCGATTACAGTGAATAATAGTATATTGGCAGCTTTAGATAAATATGTTAGAAAAGTTTAATTATTGAAATCAATTTAATAACTTCATATAGATAGAGAACATTATTTGTATTATTATTGTTTTCTACCTTTATTGATTTAATAAATAAAAATACGATTTGGACATATTTAAGTAAAAGTTCCCGTATGAGTTCCTAATTATATGCTTATTTATCTGCCAGAATTGTATTCGAATGTATTATCCAATTTGAATTAAACTTGGTCAATTTATCAAATTATAAGAAAGAAGATTTCCACACTATATTATCTTTGGAGCCTGTGTGAATTACCATAAGGCATATACCCGAATTTAATGGCCTCATGCGGGAAACAGAATGACGTATCTACAACGGATTCCACAGTGTTGGTTTTCAGATTGTATTAAAAACAGTCCGTCGTGGATCCGTCGGGATCTGTGTAGTCTAATTAAAAACGTATATATGGTATTTAAAATTTTAATGCGTCGTGAATCCGTCGTAGATCCGTCATTCTACTTGAACCTTTATTCCCTAACCGTAGTGTCATAGTATCGTAGTATCGCAGTATCGTAGTGTCTGCAGTACAACCCTTTTGTGTATGCATAGGTGAGCTTATTTATTACTTATTACGTTATTATACCTTTTTGTAGAGATCAATAAATACCTGATCCCAAATTTTTTAAACTTAAGTAATAATTTTTATACTAGAATACCCTTTCTTGGTTTATATCATAAAGACGATAAGTCACAGTCACTATGGTTGGAAAATAAGGCTATTAGTTTAGTGCAATTTTTTTACATTATTATTTTACTTTCATTACATATGCAATAATTTCAATTATTTTATGCTTTAACGATGTTTTCCGTTATTAATAAAAAATTAATATTTATGATAGGTTGGCGTCCACCAACTGTAGGTGGATCAATTAAATTTAACCCTTACGTTCTTCTTATATACCTATATTTTCTTGCCAAGTTCTAACATATTTATTCTAATTGCAAACATAATACATATACAAATATATTCTAATTTATTCTTTTTTAACAAAATTCATATTTTATGAAAATCTTTCATTATACTTTCATAGAAATTGCGTTAAAAAAATCATGAAGCCACTCTTGAATAGTTGACAATTTAATATTGCTGTTACAAGGAATAGTATTAATGAGACATGTTTTCATAAACCAAAAATATCATATATGTTATTATGATGTGAATGCACTATTTTCCATATTCATACAAAGGTACGAGTATATTCTTAATTTTTGTTTAATAAATAAGATCATATTAATGTGTTATTCATATAAATTTAACATGAAATATAATTGCTAAGGATTTACATAAGAAAAATATTTTCATTTTATCTAGAAAGAATAAGATAGATTTTGTAACGTTTTTTTTGTTCTACGTCACCTCAAGTGTGCCATGAATATATTCTTGAATTGCAATCTTATATAACTGGCAGATTCCCTATACGACACCTGAATTATTAAGTTTCAATTAATCCTTTATTCTCTACTAAATTTTAGTATAAATAAAATTTCAATTTTCAATCTTAATTTTATAATCATTTCTCGCTGGAACAGCATCATCCTATTCTAAACATTCTAGAAAATATTTACATAAATCATGAATAATACTAAACTTCAACATCAATTAGCAATTAGAAAACCTTTTACTTATTTATGTAACTAATTAAATTAGTATAATATACATTAAATATAATTATTGTTGTAATAATTGTTTTCTTGAAACAGCATTTAAGAAAGTCGTAAAGGTATGTAAAAGTAAAAGTGCTATATGGTATATAGTACATAGGGAAAAAGATACGAGGAATCATAATTAACCCTAATTTTCAGGGTTTGTTTTCCTATATAATACAGTAAAGACCATAGGGCACAAAGATGTAAATATATTGAATAAAATAAGAATTCGAATTTTAGGAAATGTAGGCGACGAAAGGTGGTTAAAATGTCCGCAAGTTATAAAGACTCAGCGAGAAAACAAGAGCTTCAATTTAAGCACAACAAATAATTAATGAGTTTCAAATTCCTTGTAATCGGTTTCTATATACAAAACCTTAATTTTGTGATATTTAGACATACCTATGGATACTTTTTAAGCAAATGATTAAAATTTATTCGATCTAATAAGAAAGATATAAAACTCCTAAATAAGTATTTAGAAAGCAGTTATCGCATTTCTGGCTCTTTTGCAATATCATTTCTGTCATAATAAGAAATTATGTTGATGAAAATAATAATCTGCAAATATGACAATCAAATTATTATTTTTTTTTCCTCTCAATAAGATAAATAATAATTGAAGCCATCAACCAGCCACAGAATTTGATTGAGTTGAATTTGATTCTGTATTTCAATCTAATTGTAAATATTGACTGAAGTTCTGACAAAATGCTATTCAGATTGACACGTTTAGAATTATGCTGTCGAAAATATGAAAATATTATCAACCAAAAACGAAAAAAAAAAAACACCAAAACGATATAAATTCAATACACAATTATATACATACCTAGAGAGCTTTATTGATTTGTATTAAGCACGTACTAGCCCCATGATGTCATGATTTTTTTGGTATCTTCAAAGAGCTTAGTAAATAATACGTGCGCCCCTGTCGGACACGAAAAATATGGAGAAAAATTTTATACAATATAAACAAACAGTTAATATGTAAAAATATATCTATGAACGCACGTAAATTTTTTGAATCCTTAAATTAGAAGAACTTAAAATCAAATTTTATAAAACCTTCAATTTAAGGATGAGCCTGCGAGTAAATGAATTTTGAAAGCGGTACCGATATATGAATTTATTCACTAAGAAACGTGGAATTTTTGTAACCGATACTTTCGATCATCAACACCCTCTAACAGTTTAGTTTCAACTAAATATGGTACTATCTGATATAGTAATATAAGGTGATTCAATTTGAGTTTCCTATGTTGGCAGTATTGTAAATAAAGCAGCTATCGATAAGCACTCGTTTTAAAAGTGCCAAAAGTTACGAAATCGATTGCTTAACCACCGCTCAACGGGTGTTACAACAGCAGGAAGTTGATAATGATTTTTCAAAGAAAATCCTCTTCTCTGATGAAGCACATTTCCACCTCCCTAGGTCTGTTAATACGCATTGTGGTTAGGCGGTGTCATTGGGCCTTACTTTTTTGAAAACGATCAGGATCAGACTGTAATAGTCAATGGCAAGTGATATAGGCGCATGATAACTGATTATTTCTTGCACGAAATCGAAGATATTGATGTGGAAGACATGTGGTTCCAACAAAACGCCCACAACTTGCCACACAGAGCGTGCAACGTTGGATATTTTGCGTGAAAAGTTCGCGGGTAGCATTATTTCACATTTTAGTGGCGTCAACTGCCCGCTAAGATCATGCAACTTAACGTCGTTGGATTTCTTTTTATGGGGTTACGTTAAAAATCGTGTCTACGTCAACAAACTCGAAACGTTGAAGTACCTAAAAAACAACATCCGCCAAGTTATTGCCGAGATACCGCCCGAAATTTACGAAAAAGTCATCGAAAATTACCTCGAAAATCCAGAAGCGGTCATTTAAATGATATTATTTTTCATAATTAATGAAATACATAACATTTATATTATATTAAATATTTTGTTTTTTTGTTTATGGTTCTTCGGCTTTAATTGGAAAATTTGTTAATCAATTTAGTTTAAATTAATTATATAACTTAACTACATGAATAGACGATACCATGTTAAATTTCAGTCAAATCGGTCCAAGGATAGTGGAGAAAGAAATAATCCCAGGAGAAAATAACCCTATTTATAAAGTTTTCTTGATGTATTTTAAAAACTAATACACCGATTTGAATAAAATTTACAGATTAGACTTATTAGGGTCTAGGTTACCGGCAAATTAGAAGAAATTTTGAAAAGAATAAACAAAGTTATGAAGAAAAAACCTTGAAATAATGTTAGTTTTGACAGTTTTTCTGTCCCATTTCTACCAAAAAATCGGATATAGGCCGATATTAAGTTACTATATGTTTTTTTTATGACCAAGACCAAGGACCGACCAAAATTGTGTTGAGATTTATGAAAAAAAAATTAATACGTTTTCGATCCAAAAATAAGTTACCACATAGTCTCTAAAAAAATTCAATTAAAAGTTCCAACTGGAGCAAAGAAATAATTCAAATTACATTTCATATTCAAATGACTTCTTCATTCTTTCATATCTTACCTTAATATACTATAACAAAAATTAAAAGGTAACAAAATTTAAATTATTTGAGTTCAACAGTATTTGGTCCTAACTTTTTTTGTAATTTTAAAAATACAATATATATATAGTATAGTTAGTTTGATTAGTATTATATAAAATGTATATGATATATTCTTGAAAAGATGTTTAACCAAATTGAATTAAATATTCCAATTAACACTAATGTCATATTTGTTGATGGTGTTCAAGTATTCAATTAACACTATTATCAAAAACCGATTTCATAATATATTGAAGATTTAATTACATATAATTAAGTATTCACATTTACCCCAAATATCAATCAATGTTTTCAATGTAATTATGATTTAGTACATAGATATTTACTTCAATGATTGAAAGATATACCATTTCCCTCCCCTATCATAAGAATTTCTCATTTGTATAAATTGAAATTATGTTTTCAATGAATAGATGATATTAATTGAATTAATTTGAATATGTAAATACTTTGTATCTTATTGAATATACAAGTAAATATATAAACTTTGTTGGGGAATGCATAGTAAAAACTTGGATCTTTAACATTTCCGTTTTGATAGCACTAACTTTTCAATGAATTAATGGAGATAAATAAAATGAATTAATAAAATTTCATTTAAATTCAGTTAATAAAATTATTAAGCTAGACAAAGGTTTTTAAAATTAATTGCATTCAAAATACTTTTAAATATTCTTCATAGGATATTATTTGTAAAATCCTTATATACTGTCCTGTAGCAAACGGTTGAAGTGTATATAGGAAAATGAAAGAAAAAATTTTCATATAATAAGATTAACTTTACTTTCTAATTAAAAGATGAAATTCATATTTGTGTATTTTAATCTTTTGTGAGAAAATCATCACCTGCTAGGCGATCTTCTAAAAAAAAAATTAATTTTACTTTAAATTAAACAATATGGAAATACCTACACTATATAGCTTACGTTATACAATTTCTAGATTATTAGTCGTACAGACTAGATGTCGAACTACAAAAGGTATGGACTCGTAGGTGCTCAATAGAAGTATTGGGTATGGGAATTGAAAGTTATCGTTTTCTAATAGACGTCGTAAGTAGTACTATTTAAAACGGCAACGTATTTAATTGGAAGTATTGCCAATAAGCTTTAATATTTAGTACATAAGATTAAGATTAAGTTTTAGGCTGTTCTTGTACTGCGACCTTTAAGATATATTATACCCGCTCTTCTTTAGTGCAGTAGTTAGGTTAGTTTCCCATTCTACAGTACCTCATCCAGGCCTTTTTCTTTTATGAATTTTAGTATCCTGAATGGGTCAAGAGATTGTATCTGACTTGGGGAGAAGCAGTATGCCCCCAGATATTTCCTTCTCCGACGGAGTAGTGCTTCATAATCGGAGAGAATATGCATTGCGGTCTCTTCGTCCGCTTGCAGAATCTGCAGGTGCTATCTCGCTCAAGTATTATCTTTGAGTTTGCAGTGTCCTGTTAGTATTCATGTCAGTACTCTTATATTCTTTTTATTAGTGTTTATAAAGGCTTTCAATCTTTTGAGGTTGTATTCCCCGAGGAGATCTTTGGCCTGCCTTAGCAGTCCTGGTTGTATTTCCCATATATAGTACATATATGACATTTAGGTGAACAACACTGATTTTTATTCAATTGAAAATTTCGAATTTTATGTCAAAAAAGCAACATTTGGCGCAAGCATTACCTTTTCGTTTTGATTTCAAGAAAAGCACCGCTGAGGGCTTTCAGTGTTCTTCGAGATCTTCCGAAAGTGTCATTACTTGAAAGCGGTTAAGGACCTTGTTTTGTAAAATCAAGCATCTTTAATAATTGCAAAAACATTCTAAGATTCATTCAATTAGCTTTTGTTCATGAAAATGTGAATTATACAATATTTTCATTTCCTGAATATTATTTTCTTTGTGAAAATATGCATAAGTAATGATTTATCTACAATAAAAACTTTTAGTATTATTATTAGACTACGATGAAAAGCGACTTAGTTTTTCCCAATAGAAATGTTTCATGGAAAAAGGAGCATAAAATAGCAGAAGAATTATGAAGATAGATAGATTTATCATTTACGTATGCGATGAAGAATACATTTTCTTTAAGGAAAATTGCTTCAGAGAGGGCAAAAAAAATTGTTTTCATCACATTTTCTATACAAAAATCTTGAAAATCAAATAGGTGAATGAAAAAGATTTTTCTCACACCGAATATAGATAAAGTTAAATGAAATTACTTTTGATTTGTTAATGGAGCATGAATACAAATAACCAAAAAAAAGAAAATTTTTTTTAAAATACATCTCAAAGGTTTTCGCTGAATGTTGTTGAACGTAAGTAGAAAAGTTCTTACAAAATTTTTATATATTTTCTTTGATGAAAATATCAAATTGTATCAGATTTTTTTTTTTTTCTTTAAAAAGTCAGAAATATTATAAACTTGTAATTTCTTCAGTCGTGTAGAAAAGTTTTGTTTTCCTATTTAAATTTTTTTTTTTGATTTTCTTTTTAATTCTACAATTTTAGATAATATTCGGGAAAATTTGTATATACCAATTCTGTATTGAGAGGTATATATGAAATAACAACATGGCTTTGGGAATATAATAATAATTTCATACTCACCATGAAATTTTCTATTTCTGATAATTCCAAAAATTATAACCTCTATAAAATATAAAATAAGTTTTATGAACTATTTTCATCAACGAATATCAGAAAATTAAAAATTTTTAATAATACAATTCAGTCTCAAGGCACTCACTGAACTAAAACGTTCATCTATCTCTCATTCTTCAAAGCCCCAAATATGAGAGACTTCAAAAAAGTGCATTAATACCGAGGTAATCTATAACCCAATTAGCATTACATGTCGCCGCCATATTCTTGCCACTAGTAGCATTATAGTAAGTGGTAGCTACGAACTATGGTAAGCATTAGTTGTATCCAAACAAAAATCATGAGATTTTATATAATATGTTTCCGATACCCATATACCATTATCTATTGGGTAGTCCGGAGAATCTTTTCGGTATTTTGCTATTGTATAGTATATCATAAAAAGCCATTCTTTTATACAAACATTTTGTTCGACAATGAGCTTCGGGCAGGTAGACTTTCATACTGTCGTCGGAGGTAAAGAGTTTTCCACTCAAAGAGTTTTGCAGAGAGTGAAACAGATAGTAGTCTGTCAATGCAACGAAAGGGCTATATGGTGGATATCACAGCACATCACAGGCAAGTCATAGTAATCTTTGGTCGGTGGCGTTGTCATGATGAAATACAGCACCTCTACGATTTACTATTTTCTGGAGGTTTCTGCTATAAAGAATCGTTTAACTTGGTTAGGTGCAAACAGCATACACTAGATATAATAGTTCTGTTGAGTGGGGAAATCTCAAAATACACAATTCCTTGTAATCCTACCATATAAAAAAAATAACTTCCTTTTAATGAATATCAGCTGTTGATGTTTTTTGAGATTACCATGCTATTTGCTGATTAATATTACTGTATACAATCCATTCCTCATCACCGGTTATCATGTTCTCTAAAAATGGGTTGTTTTAGTTACCTTTCAAGAGTACATCACATACGTTAAATGAATTTCTTTAAGTTCATATAGAACTCATACATCAAGCTTTTTTACGAACTTAAGCCTTTTCAAGTGGTCATCAACACTTGTTTTGTGGGACTTTAACTTCTCTGCAATCTCACGAACCATTATAATTCGATCTTTTTCCTCATCAATTTCAAAAGTCCTACCAAAACGCGATGTATCATCACCGTACACAGCACATATCTTTCTGTGTGCTTCAATACTTGTTTTAGTTCCAAAGATATAAAGCATTGCAAGTATTCACATAGAAATTAACTATGCATCCTTTAATGCAATAATATATGTATGTATGCTTGATTAAAGGTCATATAGCTTTTTCAATCAAAACTATGAAATATAATCTCCGGAAGTTGAAGGATTTTTCTGAACGTTTCGGAATTTATCTTACACATATTCCAAAATGTTCACCCTTCATGAATTCAAATACACTTTCTCTTCAATTTTATATATCCTACATATAAAGGTACTTTAATAAAATATCTCCTAATTATAGTTGCATAGGAATATTAGACCAGGTTGATTGCATGAGTTAATGAGTCTACCATTGATTTTGTGGTTTAATTACACAAAGCTCTGCACTGCAGTCGATGAATTGAAAATTTTTAATATAAACATAATAACATAATCGCATAGGATGATTATCATAACAATGACACATACATTGTTCTTATCCAAATAAGTAAATGTATTTTAAATTTTAAACGAAACCTTAAGTAAATTTAAATTACTAAATATTTTTCTATCTTCCTTGCATGGTCCTTTAATAAAAAGGACTTTATTAAAAAGGTAACATGACTAAACTGAATTAAAAGAAGACGTGAGGGACAGCATTCGTATTTTGAACGTATTACACAAAATACCAATGGTTTGAAATTGTTGATGTTTCAGGATTAGGTATAGCGTTGCTCTGGGATTTACAAACAAACAAAACGATTAGTTTTCTTCCTAAATATTTGATTGTTCTTATTTTGTCATACCATACGACTGATCCACTACTGATGATCACTTGTTTTCTTGATTACTACTATATATACCTATATATAAATTGCAATTATCTAATTTTGATTAAAGTAATTAATCACACTTTTATTTAACAAGGTATTCGGCATAAATAGATTACATACTTATAAACATAATTGTATGTCGAACAAGAATTTGCAATCATCAATCTTAACAGTTTTTCCACTTATTATATATGAACCTTTATACTCCTTTTTTCTCTTATATAGTGTTGTTCAGTTTTAATCAGGTTTTCATCATTAGTATGAAAAACTTTCCGATAAATCAATCAAACTTGGTTAATAGTGTTCATATACACTCAAAATAAATTAAAAGCACGCACACTTTTTCCTTCTATCATAAAATGAATTAGTTTCAATTTTTTCGTATAACAATAATATATGAAATGAATTATAACAAAAGGTTCTCAATATAAGAATGTTAGTTAGGAAGGAGTCTTGATTGAATCTTTTACAAAATATCGCTATTGAAAACGAAAACATCGTACATACTATATAAAAAAAAAGGAAATATAGGTACGCCGGTATTAATATGAATATCATACTACTCATATTTTTGAATCACGCTATCATAGTAAATTATTTCGTATAATAACTTAACCTCAAGTGCAAAATTTCCCATAAGCCAAAAGGATATCGATAATATATATTAAACTGTGCAAATTTCCATGTTCACAATACATAAATGCAATATTTAAGACTGTATCGAACATTTCTTATGGTATATATTAATATATCAATAATAATGTAATTCATCTTAAATTATATGTTATGAATTACAATCGATTTCGATATGCTTTTTATGAGCTTATTATGGACGTTTGAAATAAATCGTAAAATTAGGGTATCCAATTCTTATATAAATTATAGCTGATGTGACTCATTTGCCTTAAATTAGACTTCGAATATACAATGTTTGGATAATAGATGGAGTATAAATCACAAATATAAACTGTAAACGTTTATTTCATGTAGAAATATTTTATTTTGTTCGTTTTTAAAAATAATTAAAAACATATACAATATAATTTGAAAGTGTGCTAAGGTTCCTTAATTCACAACTTAAAATAGTTTCAAAATTCCTTCCTCAGTAGGATTGCACAGAAGTTGCTAGTTAACATTTATGTACAATCATTTTGAAAACGAATTACCAGAGTTGCTGCCGTCACCTGCAAAGGGTCGATTTCCGAGATCTTACACTTATGTCTGAGATAGACTAAGATTTTATCATTACACAAATGATCGTGAAGTGTGAATGAGTGATCATTACGCAAATAAATTGACACACTGGCTGAGAGCTAATGATTTTTTGAACTTTGAAAACAAAAATTTAATTTTTTTTAAAAAGTTTGAAATGGGTAAAAATTTTATGTAAAGGAAAATAGCAATGTGTTTAAGATAGAAAGCAGTGTCAATTAACAGAAAGCTAAAAAGAAAAGAGTTTTAAGAATGTCTTCATTTATTTATCAACAAAAAACTAACAACTGCCAAAAAAAACTATGTAAAATATTGGAAAATCTCCAGTATTTAGCTCCACATTTGAATCCATTTTGTATTTTTATATATATGGAGTATTTGATCTATTCATTTTCAATTTATCAAATAAGAAGTTACACAAATGATCAGTACAGAAATTATCAGTTACTAGACTACCGGTGTAATGGTCATTCAAATGTTCGAGATTTCAATTTATTGTAAGTTCGAAATAATTGCTTCACACTAAAGCCCAACTTACATCACCGAAGCATACAAAATTTTCAAACGATGTGAGTGAGATTAGATTAGATTAGATTAAGTTTTAGGGAGTTCTTGTACTGCGACCTTTAAGATATATTGCCCCCTCAGTTCTTCTCAGTTTGTCGGCTTCTTCGTTACCCTCGATATCCATGTGCCCTGGTATCCAGTACAGGGTAAATTTGTTTTATGTGCCTAATTTGTTTAAATTGGTCACACATGTGAGTGAGATAGTTTAATTTAAATTTATAAGCGACAAAAATAATACACGGTATAGCTCACACACTAATTTTATGGTTAACCTACCATAAGTGGTATTCCTTTCAACTTTAGAATATATATTCGATACATTTACCTGTGTGCGAAAATGCACTAAAATTTTTTTTGAATGTTACTATAAAAGTTCTCGGCATGAAACATATTTTTATAGTAACATTTTCAAAATTATAGTAACATCACGCATACAGTCAGTAAACTTATGGTAATTTTTTCAAAATTATAATAGCGAAATTTGGCCTTCAATGTTTGCATTACTTTTTGATCTAATTGATTTTTACATAAGCGATTGTTTATTTCACTTACCATACATCGTTGTTATATTTTGCATGCTTCGGTAATGGTAGTTAGTTTCAAGTTATGCCAGCGCGAACTTACCCTTAGTGACCTAAAAACATTAACTTCAAGGACTATTTCTTATGTATTTGGGAATCATTAACTACTCAACTAATAGCAAACCAAAAGGTGAAAACGTCCCATTTTAACAGTGTAATGTGATTAAGTTTTCCTGAAAATTTTTATACTAAGGATCCACCAAATATTTGAATTACGAGAATTTTGAGACATCTTGAAAACTTTTTCTGTGTGACTAATAATTCTCACAAGTCGATATACCAGTTTCTAGGTATAGTATAACAAAAGGTAGAAACTTTTCTATCATCTAACTCAAAATCTTTGTTGACAATATAAATCACAAAAGTAAACAATAAGCATAGAAATTGAAAGAATGGATGGCGAGTGCTTAAGTTAGTTATAATAATAATAATGAATGTTATATTTTCTTCGTCATATACTTGTATACACATATCCTTTCATATAAGTCACAAATGTATATAAAGTCCGTATTTTTAATCTGAAACCGCTATATTTAGTAAGAGAAAAAATTTTCTGCTACATACTTGATGGTGTTTTTCTTTTATGATTTGTACTAGAATTCATATGAATTATGCAATGAACTTTTTGTTATTATTGTCTATGGTAAAGTGCTTCAAAATCTCGTCAAAGTGAAGATAAAGCTTTGGTTTTTTTTTCTTTTTTTGTCAATTTTTCCTTGTTTGAAATTTTAGAATTCCTTGCGGTATATACCTAGGTATATTTAGTAGTACTTTGATGATGGTCGTCTCTTCAAAACACTTATTATTTTTTTCTTGTATTTGAATGAAATGTTTTTTGTGATATCTGTTTTTTGTTAACGAATGAATGGTTTACGTGGTTTTTCCTATACATAGTATATATGGTATATATTCCCTAGTGCTAACACTTGATGCGTCCTAGAAATCTAAAATAAATATAACCCCATACTGTGTATAAATAAATATTATTCATATGCATTTTTATTTGCATATAAAAACGTATATCTTATATAATACTAATGCAGTCATTTGTGATATACTATTTTACGCGATGAATATTATACTTTCGATTCCATATTTTTGTACACATTTATGTGTCTGTAATTATTTGACAAAATGTGTTTATCCATTCCACAATTTATTTAAACATAAGGTTTATGCTTTTTTAGATTAATTTTTTATGAACATAACAAAAAAATGTAGACATTTTATTTCCACTTTTCATTTAGAATATGTTCTCCTAAATTTTATATGTAAACTAACCCCCATCATATACTAAAGACTTACTGCGTTCAAAAAGTATTTGTATTTCTTAAATAAAAGACCCTTTTCAATAATGCCGAAATTTTGATGACATTGCATATGCCGCAATTATGCAGCAGTTCTACAGCAGGAACATGAAAAATTACAATATGTATATTCATTCCCCATTTCTAAACAGATTCATGAAATTCATGTCAAATTTTAGCCTTACCTCAAGAATTCGTTCTCATCTAAATCCATTTTAGTATATCTGATAAATTTACCAACATTATTTTCGAAAACTAAATAAAATGACACAAAATTTGTGCCTGTGAAAATGTTATACTGCAAAATATGGCATATTTCTGCATGATTTCTGCAATTTGAAGACATTTTTGAATTGATGACAATTCTGTAGATTTTCTCGGGAAACACATACTATCCGCAAATTGTGCATTACTAAAAAGGCCGAAATATTATTTATTAATTTTTTCAAATATTTTTTTTACTTAAGGACACAAAAAAACTCTTGATAACATTTTTCCCAGTCTTCAATTTATAGCATGGACCTTAGTTCCTTCAGTGAACTTGCCTTTATAGCTTCTACAGATTGAAAATTGCATCCACACAATGGAAATTTTAATTTACTGAAGAGACACATAGTGCCTAATCTTAGATGAAAAACACGTTCAAGCACAGATTCTGTTGCCATCATTTTAGTCGTTTTCTACGATTTTCCTCACGCAAACGACACATAAACTTCCAGTAATATTCACTGTTAACAGTTTGAGCAGTTGGAAAAATTTCTTATACACTAGACCACCAAGTTAATCGAAGTAAACTGTGTTCGAATACTTTTTGAACGTAGTACAAAACTAGGAAATTATTCTAAGCATTTAATGCATAATATACCTACTTCCTTTTAAAAAATTTGTAACCATTTTTTAGACAATAACTAGTATGTTAGAAAATACATAAATTGTTATATTTTTTCTTGAGAAATTTACACATATTCGAATACATCCTGTTCTTTATAAAGTGGTTGTCTAAAAATTCTGCTTATATAATAATTTGATATTTATACATAAATAAAATATTGATTAAATTATTTCATTATCGTTTCTCACGCATAGGAAAATCATTTTTCTTTATGTTAACTACGTGTACTCCCTTTAGATATGAATATACATATTCTCGACACCGATTAATGCTTCCTTTTCTTAGACAGATTTTTATGCTATATATATGATCCTCACAATAAGAAAATCGCACAAATCAAACTAAACAATATACTTGGGTGTTTGGTTGATGATGATTGATTTATTATCAGATGACTTGTTCACAAGTTTATAAGTCATTCTATAGTCATGTTTTTCTTTTTCGAAAACATAATGTCTGTACCAGGTGCGAAATTTTCATATTTAAACAATTTTCTAGATATTTTTATCCGTTCAACATCATTCGCGTGATTTGCATTCGTGTCAATTCCAACACTTAATTAATTATAAACGATCCATTTTTATAGGAAATTTTCATAGAAAACACTATAAGATACCAAATAAATGAACAACCAAAACATATAGTACGAGAAACTGAAAATCAGCCTATAGCCGATTTTTTGATACCCTCCCTATGGTAGAATTGGGACAGAAAAACTGTCAAAACTAGCAATATTTCAAGGTTTTTTCTTCATAACTTTACTTCCTTTTTTCCTCTAATTTCTAGGTAACCTAGACCCTCATAACATTAATCTAATCTGCAAATTTTATTCAAATCGGTGTACTAGTTTTTAAAGTACATCAAAAAAAAAACTTTATTTTAACAAGCTTATTTTCTCCTAAGATTATTTCTTTCTTCACTATCCTTGGACCGATTTTACTAAATTTTAACATGGTATCGTCTATTTATGTATTTCACCAATATAAATAATTTAAACAAAATTGCTTTAGAAACTTTATAATAAAATCCGAAAAACCATATAAAAAAAACCACAAAACTTTCTGGTCACCCTGGTTTTTGGTTAATAACTTCCCTCCTCCTCGATCGATTTTGATGAAATGCAATACCAATTCCAGTTAAGAAATAACGAACTCACATTCTAAATTTCAACGAAATGGGATAACATGTTTTTGAGTCATCTTGTACACGGGCGAATGGGCGGACGAAGATGTATAAATCGGGATAACTTTTGATTCCTACGCAACCATACCTTTGAAACTTTTATACGATGATTTTATTAGATGTGTTACACACTTAGTGGCGAAACTATTATACCCTCTGTTAACATAGTACCTACCAAAGGGCATAAAAATTATGAAAAATGCAAAAAGATAAATTTTCCAGCAATATTTTTCTAATTGAAACCTCTTACATTTGTTAAAGTGCTCTATATAGGCATAAAGTGCATAAGAAATAATTAAAATCAATAATATATATGTTTTTTTTTTGTAAATTAAAACTGATATTATATATATACATACATATGTGTACTTATAGATATGTTAAACGTAAAACATATCAAATTTAAGTGATGAGGAAATACGTATAGGGTAAATTCGGGTATATGAAATAGTAATAGCATAAAGATGATGGAATAGCAATTATCTCTCGTACCAGATAGAATTCTCATTGTTTTTGACATTTTCGATCAAACAGCAAAACAGACTAAACTGTATATGTGACATTAGATGAGTAAACTTTCAAAAGTGGTTACAAAAAATGTTCTATATAGTTCTTCATCTTTGCTAATTGTATGAATAGTACAATAGTACAATAGTACAAATCACTTCCAACCACCAATTCTTTTATCAGTCATGTGAACCCTAAAGGTACAAATCTCACATCAGTGCGTGCAATATTGCGTAGTATTTTTATGACAAAAGGAAAAAAGATGAACAAAAATTTTCTATAGATTTTAATCGTTTATTGTGTAAAAAATATTTGTGTTGGTTTTGGAGTAAAATAATAAAAAAAGGGTGAAATAATCATTCCAGCGTATTGAAAATGTTGTTCCCCATGTGGGCTCTTTCATTTCTTTAACTTTAGTACAAGAAGTAATCACACAACACTCAATTATCTGTTGTACCATAGAACACGTTTGAAAGAAGAAAAACATAAAAAAATATCTCCAAAATATGGTACTTTTACAGATTTTCTAAATTTAACTATTTTTTAAAGTTATTATGTTATAAGAATAGAAATGATGTGCCTTTATTAAATCTAGTTTTAACTTTCTTAGTTATTTCATTACAAAACGAAGGTATGCCATATTTCCCTAATTTACTCTATCTTTGGTTTATTTTGTGGAAGCTTTTAAAAATACCAAAAATTTTCACTTTTCAAATAATAACAAAAGCGGTTTTTTTATCCATCTAACTTTATTCCACAAAAAGAGACTGACGTTTTCGGAGTTTATATACAAAAACTAGGAAACATATTGTGTTCATATTGTACCAAGTACCATTAAAATGGAAATAATAGACATATTTACCACTTCCCCATGATAGAAACAACTTCTTTTTATGTTCTTTATGAAAATTTTCACAGGTAATCAACACATATAGTATGGACTTCATATACGCTATCTTCATTATTCGAGCTAAATAAATCTTTACATATTGTTAACAAATTTATTGAAATTTAAAGCCTTTAAAATTTTAAATTTAAAAATAAAGGCAAACTCCTAAACTGCGTTAACAAAATCAATCAGTGCTAATAACGACTTTTATTTTTACCCTTATCCTGTTTATTGTGGGACAGTATATTTAAGAAGATTACGAAAAAACTAGAACCCAATTATAAAGGATTTAGGTTTCACCATTGGTGATATATAAGTAATAGTATTTATTTCCTAAAAAGTAAATCTTCTATTATAAATTGAATATATTAGTACCCATTTTTTATTTGCAATTTATTTTCTATTGTTATATTTATTATTGGTAAATTTAAAAACCCATTATCCAAAATTTTTGATAGGATTTTTCAAAATAAGTTTAACATTCGGACATTTTAATCTTCCAAGAGAATATTTTCAGTCGTCTCCTCTTTTACAGTAGAATAGTTTATTTGGTTCCATAAGCATAGAATTATAAATTATTATCCAATTCATAATTTCTATTTCTCTTAAAATGTTAAGGCTAACTTTTTAAATGTTATATTTAGAGTTTCTGTACTCGATTTGACTCAACTCGGACTCGTCGAGTATTAGGGTAGTTACTCGGATTCGGGACTCGACTATAATACTCGACGAGCCCCGAGTCTGAGATTTATAACAAACTTAATGAAGAATTTTTGCTTTTCAGAAATACTGGAAAACGAACAAGTACAATGACTTGTACAACGCACTTTCCTCCATAAAACCAACTTCAACCTCTAATAAAAGAATATTTTCGATAAATAGCAGCTTCTGTACTACAATCAGATCGAGACTTGCTGACAAGTCTCTTAGTATTTCTCAAATATTTCTACCTTAAGACAAAAAAAAGCAATTAAATTGAATCAAGTAAATGTTCAAATAGTTATTTCTAGTTTTAAGGATTAATTTTTGAAAATAAATATAGTGATTAATAAATAAATTTGAATACATTTTATTTTCCACTTTGGAAAACAGATATGAGTCCCTTTTGCTAATGGAATCTGCGACTATACGTGAACGGCGAAAAAGTACATTTTGAAAAAAAGCCGGCATGAGCCCTTTTCGAATTTGGTGATTCAATTCTAGCAATTTTTTTTTCTTACAAAAACTTCACCTATGAGAATCCTTGTTGAACTCTAAATTTTTAAACGCTGTCGCTTATTGATTTGAGTTTAGATTTAGATCGGGACTCGACTCGGACTCAACGAATTTTCAAAATTTTTGACTCGTACTTGCCGAGTCCTAAAAACCCGAATTTCCAGAAACCCCAGTCATATTCCAAAAAAAAGATAACAAATATACGTGTTAAATTTCAGTCCAATTGACCGAGATTTATCTTTGGGATTCTACGTCCACCATATTTCAAAATATACACTGAGAGAAAACAAATATGATACATTTTTTTCAATACAAATTATTCTATGATCATTGGAAGTATATTTTCTTCTTACTAATAATAATAGCTTAATAAAACATGTTTTAATCAACTATGATAAGAAATGTTAGTGTTTTCACAAATATTCTAACCGTTGTCCTGAAATTTATTTATATAATTGCATTGTAGTATCTATATTTATTATTAGATTGCATGAAAGACTAATTAACTGAAATGATTAAGAGAAAATAATGTGAACTGCCTTAACGATGAACCCTAAATCACTTGATACTAGTATGAGATTCTACCCACTGAGCCAGCGTCTTCAATCTTTCAACCAATTGAGTTACATCGTCACTATTGTTCTATACTCATTACTTTGTACCTTTAAAATATGATTCTAACTATGAACTATGTTCCCATCATTGATGTTTATAGGAATCATAATTTCTTTCCAGTGTAGTTTCAAGAAAATCTCAAAAAAAGATGAAGCACTCAATCAATACTTAGTGGTGGTTGATGTACGAATGTTATGACTTCTACAATATTTATAATTTTTACTTTTACCGTCGAACAAATTATTCTCAAAATTTCAAACTTTAAAAAAATTAAAGATTTCTTAAACAAGCCTACCTTTTAGAATCAAATAGTTGTAGGGTTTTTTAATTCCCATCTTAAAATCAAAAAATACTAAAGATGAGCACTCCCCGACTATACTGGTTAGGCTCTATAACACTCCTTCCATTTAGTGAATAGTAAGTCTTCAGTGGCTCATTCATATTTTGAATAATTAAAAGAGTTAAAATTATAAATTACAATTAAAAGTTTTTTTTGCCGGACATTTAGTCAGATAGACATAATTATGCACTTAATACATTAATGTCAATTAAGATTATTATTTAGTCCTTTGAGAAAAATGCATGAATCAACAATTAATTATACACGCTCAACAATCTGTCAGCATATAAAAAGATGGTGTTAAAAACCAGGAAAAAAAAAGGGATTAGAATATCTCAATATAATAATGTGTACAAGGAAAAAAAAAAAAAACTGCCCTTGAAAGGAAGGTCATGTTATATTTCACCGGAACAAATCTCTAAGGAAACGCTTTCATCCAGAGATATACTAATATAAAAATCGTATCGTACACTAACTGCCTTTATATATATAGTGTTAAAAAAGGCATCTTTTCCATATCCTGGCATATGGATTTTTTTTCATATTTTTTTTTTTTTTTCGTATACTTTGGGATATGGGGAACATATTTGTATCCCCAAAAAACTCATAGCTAACAATGTATATATATATAAATTTTATTTAGAATGAGTATGAAGCAGTCATTGTGTATAGTTTTTTTTTTTGTTGTTGTTGGAAAATCCATAGGGGAGTAATAGAACATGAAAAAGGCATATTAAGGAATGAAAATCTGAAGAAACTGGGAAAAAAAAAAAAGATTTTTTTTGTTCGCGGAGGGTAATTCACCATAAAAAAATTCCATTTTTTCCGTTTTATTTGTGGTAAAAACATGACACGGTGAAACATTTTCATTTTCTAGTTCAAATGAAAAACAAAAAAAAAACATTTATCTTGGAATTGAGATGAAATTTTACAAAATTTCATATTTTGCATATAATTATTTTATAGTAATTGGTTTTAACACGTATTTTTACAATACTGATAAATCAATTTCTACTGCACTGCACTGTAATAATTTGTAATAAAAAAAAAACAAAATACTTAACTAAAGTCGGAATTTTAATATCTAAAAAGTTTTTAAAAAACCAATACTCATTTGAATATGACATAGAATCCGTGTACCTTCAATATATAAAATGATTGATAACCTAACACTATCACAGTAAAGGCATAAGCTACGCAAAAATTCGTCCTGTTTTGTAAAAATCAATATAACTGCATTTGTAGTGATGTATAATTTAAGAAAATTAATTAATTACGCTTTTTATATTTACCATACAACTCCCTACTGAAAATATTCGCCACACTATCATAAGTATGAAGATTTCCATTTTGAAGATAAAGGATGTCCCAAATTTAAGTAGTAGAAGTAGTAGTAGAAGTAATTTTGATACAAACCTTAGGTTATATTTTAAAATCGTAAATTTTAATGATTTAAAAAGTATACAGTATAGGGTTATGTATGGAATAGCATATCGGGTAAATGACTCCACGGTTTTGCTGGCATATACGCACTCTTTTGTTGAGTTTTCCATGACCGTTTTGCATAAATGTGGCTGAATTTCGTTGATACACCACTCAATATCCTCAATTTCCTCGTTCAAGGTGTGGGTGATCGTGGGCTTGTTGGCATATACCGGAGATTTCAAAAAACTCTAAAGAAAAAAGTCCAACCCAACAGCTATAAATTGCATGATCTGGGCGGTCAATTCTGATCACCAAAATGGGAAATTACACGACCAAGAAATGACTTATTATTTTTAAAATATTTCTCAACAATGAAAACGTGTTGTTCTTTCAATGAAGTGGCACACAAACGTGACACACAGCTCAAGAAACAATCGATTTATTGAAAATCAAATTCATTGGACGTCTAATTTCGAGTAGGGGTAATATTTATTATGTTCTTACGATTTAACACCGTTGGACTTCTTTTTGTAGAGCTGCGGGTAAATTGAGATTTATAAGAATAATCCAAGAACAATTGCAGAACTCAAAGTCGAAGGCATAATTCGTGAGATAGAGCCATAATTATGCAGAAATGTGATCGAAAATTGTATCAATTGTATGTCTGCAAGCGTAGCCAAATTTCCGTTTTATACGCTATGAATGATGCAAGTGTTCCTATATTATAATTTAATTCTGCAAATTCGGAAATTATTTTTTTGGTTTTGTTTTAAGGACATTTCAGTTTGCCTCCTAATAAGTCTGTCATAGCAAGTTGGTTTGGTTATGGAACTTTAGGTTACTAACTTGATTCTAAGTCAACGCTAACGCAACTCTACTTGAAACAAACTAATAGATACTCGTGAATAAATTTCATAATTATACAATTTGTATATAATAAACTTTATATATCAAAAGTATCTTATATTGATATTACATATCTATAAAATATTTACTTTGTAAAGAAAAATAATGCTAAATAAATGCTTACTTTATGATTATTATAAAACAATACGAATGAGGAAATGTATGTATGTTTAAAAATCATAAAAAGATTGTACATATTTGTATGCTTGCGCGTATGTGTCAGTCAACTTTCAAAACATAATATCACCATGTGTAACAGGTCGTTTCCTTTAAATGCCATACGTGACTATATTTTATAAAATTTTCATCTTTTGTCAAATTGAATGAGCTTATAATATATATTTGCTATAAAAGGGAAACGTAAGATGTTTCCGTTTTAATAAAGGAATTTCCGTTTTTTCGCTTTTTTTTCACCCATTTTTCTTACGATGGAAAGGGCAAGATAAAAGCTTTGTGTTATGTTAACAATTTATCGCATTTCCATTTTTTGATAGTTGATAGTAATAATATACAAACCAAAACGTACATATATACATATATAGTATCCCTCTCGTCACCCCGCGGTACACTTGAATTAATATGAATGGATTTTTATTTTTATTTTCTTCTGTTTTCAAGCAAAAGACACGTTAACATGTTCGCTATTCATGAGACATGAAAATCCAATTTATCAGATTATATGATATTGAACTCGGTTATAGTCATCTATGGCTCTCTCTATATGGATATTATATCTTCATTCATCAAATAACAGAAATATCCTTCATTAAGGGCAAATTCAGAAATTATGTTCAATGTTTAATAAAAACCATAACAAAAGCATCATTTCATAAAATTTCGAAATCAATAAGATTTTTAAATTTTTATAGCATAATAATATCTAAAATATAATTTCTGGGTGAGTAGAATATTATATAGAATTAGGATTTTCGATAAAAAGGATACATACCACAAAGTTCCATATAAATGGAAATTAATTTACAATTGTAAGACCGTAAAATGATAATAAACCAGGATAAATTATTTTGTGCGACTAAGATCCCGTCTCATACATACACATGTCGAGGATTGCAGATACATCTCTCTCTCTCCTTTTCCCTCCATCACCAACACTTACGCCCGCCGCACACTTGAGCTAAGGGAGCTAAACTACGTAAGCTAAGTTTCTCGCTAAAAGTAAAAAATTCAACATTTGCATTGGTCGTCGCACACTTCAGCGAAGCTTTGAAACTACGTCGCCTAGTCATGTGCGACACGAACTAAGCTCCTCTTTCACGATACCATCGATACCTGTACTCGCACATTATATCTCTCTCAGACGGCTCAAATAGAACTGATGGAATGAATTTACCAAAAATATCGCCGCATAGCTTAGTTCGTGTGTGCAGCGGGGTTAGCGAGCCCAGCTAAGCAATGTAACTATAGCGAGACTCGCCCGCATAGCTTAGCTCAAGTGTGCGACGGGCCTTATGATGATAATATCACTTTATGCTACATTCGACGTTAATTTGATATATTATGAATGATATTGTGTGTCGATTGTATTAAGAATTTCTGAAGAGATGCGGCCAGCTCTGGTAATAATGGAGGATGAACGTATTTAGTACTAATTTTCAGTTTTAGTTTATTTGATCTAGTACAAGATCTAATCCTGATCATTATGCGGGCGCCAGGACTGTTTAGTTCAAAAATTTGATATTTATGAAATAAGTATTTAATGATGTAGACTATAGTGTAGTACATGTAGATCTGCACAATACTGTATTTTATACAATGATATATTAAACAATATTCTATACTATGAATTACTGAATGAAGTGTAGTACGCGTACGTACTAAAACCGTACCAATGTACAAACATATATGTATATGCAATATATTATTTAAAATAAAAAAAGAATGAAGTCTTCATAAATCTTACATTTCTGTTTCCATCCCATATTTATGCATAATGGGAATAAAGAATTGTTTCAGTAAAAAAATACGAAGTTCAGACTTTCATGGATCTACCTCGATTGATGTATGACGAATAGGAAAATACTTCAAGCCCCTTAAAGAATTCATAGATTTAGTATAAATATGAAACTTCTAGATTATAATTGAATAAACTTTGATTTTTTAAATTTATAATGATAATATGTGCCGGTAAAAGTCTATCGAATAAAAAAAGGACACAAATAATTTGTATACTTCCAGTATACCGCATTGATAGTGTATATTTCGTTTAAAAATATATAGCAATTTGAAATTGTTCACCCGAAATAACGTAAACCACATAATTGTAGCTATTTCCTAACACTGAAATAT
Organism: Xylophagus ater; assembly: GCA_963422695.1. Taxonomy (NCBI): domain Eukaryota; kingdom Metazoa; phylum Arthropoda; class Insecta; order Diptera; family Xylophagidae; genus Xylophagus; species Xylophagus ater. Next base: position 12,324,753 of record OY730484.1, on the reverse strand, counting down.
ATATATATTTCGGTGCATGAGGTGTATAAAGCATTCACTTTCACAACCATATCCCAAGAGAACTGTCACCACCATCATATTTTTCGTCCGTTCATTCTTACTTCTTAGATCTTTCTTTAACATTACTAGAAACTGACTCTTCATTTTCTTGCGTATTTCGTCGTAAGAATAGTATTTGCTTTCTTCTTATGAGACTAAATCTTTGAAGCAAAAAAAAAAAACAGAAAATAAAATGAAGACACAGCAGCACTTAAATTTTCTGTTCGGCTGTTGATTGCGAAAAAAGTTTTTCTCTTGGGACTAATTCCTGAACAAGTTAAATAAGCTTTCGTTTTCTTTTTCCTTTCATATCAGATATGTGTACCCAAAAACCCGTTGCTTTCTGTTTAAAGAATAAATAAGTTGTCGATTTTTTCTTTAGAACAAGTTACAAATGTAAAATTATATAATAATCTTGTTCAACTGGAAATGGCATTTCAACCTTTGCCTTTTTAACATACTAGAAAAATTTGTTCATATGTAGGATCAATAATCATAATATAAAACCAAACAATTCATCACTAGTAACATTTCAATAATCAATTTTCCTTTTCAAATTAATGAGAAAAAGAAAATGTACTAGAGAATTATTGGTGGCAGTTGTGGGAATCAAAGGAACTAGATCGATAATATTTAAGTAAACCTAAAATATTCATTAAGGATATATTTGGACAACTAAAACCTATTAACCCTTTGCGGTCGTATTAAGTTTATACATGGGTGTCATGCTGGTCGGAATTTATTTTCGTTGAACGAACAGTAATACATAATATGCAAGATTATGGAGGAAAAATAAAATGTATTAATTATTTTCTAAGCTTTATAAATATTTTCAAAACAACCATTATGACTTTCTATATCAAAGTTAGTGTTCAAAGAATTCTACCTATCTCCGAAGCTTGTCGACTTAATATAATATAAGATCAGTACGCTTCTTTGCTGTTGTGGCTGAGAGCAGACATACGACCGCAAAGAGTTAAACTTTTGTGATAGTTCGATTTCAGTCCTAAATTAGTATTTGTGAGACTGAAATAATATTTGAAAATAATATAATAACAAATTGACAGATTAGATATTGTATATTTAGTGAGCCCAGTTAGTTTAGGAGTTTCCTTGCTAGTAACTGATGAAGTACCAGGTTTTGATTCCAACGAACTGCAATTTATTTTACTTTTCTTTACTAATTATGCCCTATGGTAGGTACTACTAGGCGGTATATTAGTTTTGTCACTCCATTTGTAACACATCGAAATAATCATCGTAGAAAGATTTTAACAGTATGATTGTGTAGGGAATCAAAAGTTATATCGATTTATGCATGTCCGTCCGTCCGTATACAAGATAACGCAAAAATGCGTTATCAGATTTTGTTGAAATTAACAATGTGAGTTGCTTATTCCTTATCTTGGTTTGGTATTGCATTTCAGCAGAATCGATCCAGGGGGAGCAAAGTTATAAAGAAAACACCAGGGTGACCAGAAAGTTTTGTCGTTTCTTATATGGTTTTTCGGATTTAAGTGGAAAATTTGTGAAGAAATTTGGTTCAAATTAATTACATTGGCTAACTAGACGATACCATGTTAAATTTCAGCAAAATCGGTCTAAGGATAGTGCCGAAAAAATTATTCCTAGGAGAAAATAACCCTCTTCATATAGTTTTTTTTTTTTTGATGAACTTTAAAAACTAATACACCGATTTGAATAAAATTTGCAGATTAGACTTATGCTATTAGGGTCTGGGTTACCAGCAAATTAGAGGAAATTTTGAAAAGAGGAAACAAAGTTATGAAGAAAAAACCTAGAAATAATGTTAGATTTGACAGTTTTTCTGTTCCATTTCTACCACAGGCCGATTTTCAATTACTTTACTATTGTATATGTTTTTCATTCCAATTTTAAAAAGAAAACTAGTACAAAATTATTATATAAAGACATAAATAATTCATTTGATAATAATTATATTAAACATCTTAATATCTTAATTTGTTTCTTAAATGAAAAAAAAAAAAAGAAAAAACATTTTAATCCAATTTTATTCATTTTATATGAAAAATTTCTTCTTCCAAAAATATTCGTACTTTGTCAACTTTTGTAGAAAATTGTATCTTTAATTAATTAATGAAAGAAATGCAAAAGAACCGCCGGGGATGGTATAAAGTTAATTTTCTTCTGAAAACTTTTATTTATCTGATTATGTCCATTTAAAAGTTTATTTTTTTTTTCTTTTTTCATTCGCGACTGGCTTCCTTTCTTCTATTGTTATAAGTTTGTGTATCCTTCAATATGGTGGACATAAGAATTTTTAATTTATTTTTACCAGTTTTATCAAAATTTTAATATATTAATTATTAAAGATTTTAGAATTTCAATCGAATATACACCTATAAATATTGATGTACAGTCATATATATGTATATACTATATTTCATTGGTTGTCATATAATCTGGCTGGAAATTAATACTGTGTTCCCAAAATCCCAATGGTTAATTATATATATCACCGGTTTTCTTCAAGAAATACAAACATGTTGAATAATCACATGTTTATACTTTACTACATGTGCTTTTTAATATGTCCTTAATAATGCGCATGTTATCCTTAAAGGAGAAATTTCTCCGCGGTTTTATATTGCGCACAGAGTGAAAGTGAAATACATATTTAAGAAAATAACACAGAAAAAATAATCGAGTATTAAAGAGAGAAAAAGATTTTCTATATTGTAGAGTAGAACATTTTAAATTAATCAAAAACAAATCATTCTATACACGAAATTATTAGTTTACTCTGATTATTTGCATATAGAAGAAAGTATTTATTTGCAATTAAAATTATTATTTCGAATTTTGATATTATGTACGTGAGGAATATTATAATTAACACAAAATAATAATTATATTCTAGTAAAGTAATAGTTTTGGAAGTTTACTATACACAAAAACAATTTAAATTTTATGTTTTTGTAAATAAATATTAAAATTTGTAGAACCAACCACCCTCCCAATAGAACTATGTATGGTAGTCTCATAATACAATATTTTATTTAACATCTACAAATCATCAATATAAATAGTACGTGGTTAAATAAACAAGATTAATTAAATCTTCTTCCCCTATTATTTAATATCAACAAGTGATTTAAATTAATTGTAATCTGGTTTAATATAATTTGTGTTAAATAAGCGAATTATAATACTTTATCTATTTTATAATTAGCCAAAAAATTCTTAAAGAAAATTAAATAAATAAGCGTTAAGTAATATAGTAATAAATATAAGGAAACAGTCAAATCAATTATTTTTAATTATTATAAGTACATTTTGAAATAGTCTGTAAAGAGAGTCAAAAATTTAATTTCAACTGGATAATTGAATATTACAATATTGTAAGTACATATAGATATATACTAATTCCAGCAACAAAATCTCATTTATCTAATAGAACTAGATAAAATCTAGACAAACCAATATTGGAACATCTATGCCTGTAATCACATTACTGGAATTGCATAAATTTTTGAGTTTTTTCAAACCTAATCAAACTCAATTTTAAAAATTGTTTGGAAAAGGTAGGTAGGGAAAGGTGGAAAACCATTCTCCTTCAGAATGTTAACATTTGTTGATACTGCACAAAACTCCTGTACTACTAGTACTACTGCTCTGACGTCCAGCTAAGAAATGTTTGTGATCAGCAAAGATCAAAAAGGACGCATAAGTACGTTCGAAAGTAAAATATTACGCAGAATATTTTGTTGTATCATAGAGCAGAGGTTCTTGAACTTTTTTTTTAAGGCGAACCCATTTTTAATGTACAGTTTATTTGCGACCTTAAATCACAACGTTCATGACAATTCTAGAAATGTTGGCGCGGTACTTATCGCAATCATGAACTGAATGAAATGTACCAAGAGTCAGGTAATGGAAAAAAAATTAAAATTGGCCGTTTAAAGATGTGGTATAGAGAAAGGACTCCTACACAACTAAATATTACTCACAGGTAAACTAATGGGAACGCAAAGGCAAGCCATACCAAGCCTCAGATAGGCTAATGGAGCAGAGAGTAACCCCATGAAGGTTGGAACCCTAAACTTAGAACCCGAAGCACAAGACCAAGACCAATAGAAATGATATTTTTTGGAGACCAAGACTCCACCTGGGCTGTAGCGAAATTGACGATGATGAGGAAAAGTTATCTAGTACCGAAAATTTGAACGTTTGTTTGGAAACTATACTACCCAAAGTTTTAGTCCCAATCAATTATGCTTTTTCCATACATGTAATTATACTAAAGTTGTTCGTTCAAGTACACATTTTCTTTCAACCTTTTTATTGAATTTCATTGTCACGTCGAAAGTTCTGTATATTTTTTGAATGACGATACTATATTACCTACTAAATACAATAATATTTATAAATTTCTAAATAGGGAGAAATCCAAAAAGCAATTATTTAAATACAATTTTCTATAAAACAAATCGTCCTACAATATTGTCAAAAGAGTCTTACGAGACATAAACCAATTCGGATTGCTGCCAGCTATTTCCACCAGAAAACCTTCTTTTCTTTAACGATAGAATTGCTAAAAGTCACGACATTTCACTTGCCAACACTTATTTATCACATTTTCCTATTATTGCAGTATTTGACAATACATTATTTAATTGTTTTCCTATTAAACTAAAGAAAGGAAAATTTACATATCCGATGCAGGTACTTATTTATTTGTTATATTTATTTTAAGTATATTGTTCATTTAAAATATTGTACATATACTAAATATTTATATATGAAATCGTCAATTAAGAAAACATAAAATTATAGTTTTGTATACAATTTAAGGAAAGGGATTCAAAATATCTCTTCTTTGTCAACAATTACAACCGTAATAATTCAAAATTCATGAATCCTAATTGTAGTTTGCAAGCACATGAAACGGCAGGGTAGAAAATGAAAGTTATGTTAGTAAGAATTTAATTTATAATTGTAGCTATACAATTAGAAACTGATTTTGAAGAAAACTCATACGAAAAGCTCATATAAAAAAAGAAATACGCAGCTTTATCCGTGTTTTAAGGATCAATCTGAACAAAAACCTAAGCTGAACTAGAGAATAATTCATTCTGCTTCCAAAAGAAATTTGAATTTAAGTATTTATTTGAATATAAATTTAATTACCTCTTTCCTTAAAATTTATGTATCATCCTGTATCCTAATTTCCAGCAGATTTAAGACACATTCGAACTGATTTACAACACATGTAGAAAGATACAAGATTCAGGCTACCAGATACAAAATGTTGAGATGCGAGATATCTTTTTCTATTTCTATTTCTATGCCCTATGGTAGGCACTACCAGACGGTATATTAGTTTTGTCAATAAGTGTGTAACACATCTAAATAATCATCGTTTCAAGGGTATGGCTGTGTAGGGAGTTATAAGTTATGTATATCGATTTATGCATATCAGTCCGTATACAAGATAACTCGAAAACACGTTATCGGATTTGGTTGAAATTTAGAATGTGAATTGGTTATTTCTTAACTGGATTTGGTATTGCATTTCAGCAAAATCGACAGAGCGGGAGTGAAGTTATTAAGCAAGAACAGGGGGTAACCAGAAAGTTTTGTCACTTTTTATATGGTTTTTTGGATTTAATTCGACAATTTGCGAATCAATTTTGTTTAAATTAATTATATTAGTTAAGTACGTAAATATACCATACCATGTTAAATTTCAGCAAAATCGGTCCAAGGATAGCGAAGAAAGAAATAATCCTGGGAGAATAAAAGTCTGTTCCTAACGTTTTTTTGATGTCCTTTGTTAGTTTCGACAGGGTTTTTCTGTCCCATTTCTGTCAGAGTGCATCAAAAAATTGACTATAGGCCGATTTTCAGTTACTATATCTTTTAATATTTATTTAGTTTACTTCTTTATAAAAAAATTATAATTATCTAAATAGAACTGAATTTTGATATAATATTATACAAATAATTAATTAACCACCTTAAAATTGTTCTTCTAAATTTAATTAATTACATAGAAGATTGTAATTAAAATCAAATTTAATACATATTTGTTATAAGTACATATTTGTAGTTGACTTGTATTAAATTAAAATATTTGTAAGTCAAAAAACTGATCATTGATTATTGAAATTTTGAATTACTGGTTTACTTTTCTATCGACACAAGCTTCATCTACCTAAAGTTTGTGGTCATGAATAATAAATCAGAGCCTGAAATGAGATTTTCTGATAATTTATTTCCCTTTGGAGGCGGATGTATTAAAGTGTAAGTATATTTACTATATAGTTCTAGTTCATAGTCGGCAAACGTGCTATGCATGATTCTCATAAGCACTCAGAGTACCACAGACTCTTATATCCATATGTATGGATAATTAATTTTTGGCCACTGTAAATATCGATATGATTGCATGAACCTTTCCAATATATCTACATATTTCAATAAAGTGCTCATTATAAATCGAACCAAAATTTTTCATAATCAATTTCCGAATTTAGTATGTTTTTTCAAGATTACTACAAGTGAAATTAAAACATAAAAAAACATACATGTAACGGGTTTTTCAATAAGGGACACTACAAATGTTTTCCAATAGGGACGGCAAACCACGCAATATTTTTTTTGTTTTTTTAACATTTATGGTCGTGAATAGTTGCCATTTCATTATGGAGCAGTACACACTTGAACAACGTTTACAAATTATTCAAATTTATTACCGAGATTCTGAGTCAGTTCGCCGCAACTTTAAGAGCCGATTTTCGTCGAAAAATCATCTTCAGTGATGAGGCTCATTTTTGGCTAAACGGATTTGTTAACAAGCAAAATATGTGTTATTGGGCAGGCCGCAACCCACACATTCTTCAAGAGACACCATTGCATCCGCAAAAAATAATTGTATGTTGTGGATTACATGCTGGAGGTGTTATTGGGCCATATTTTTTCGTTGATGCTGAAAGCCGCCACGTTACAGTTAATGGAAATCGCTATCGAACCATGCTAACTGATTATTTTTGGAATGAATTGCGTGATATGGACTTGAATAATATGCGGCCTCAACAGGACAGTGCCACTTGCCATACAGCGAACGTTACAAACGATTTATTAAAAAGTACGTTTGGAGAGCGTGTTATTTCCCGTCAATTGGCCGCCTCGTTCATGCAATTTGACGCCTCTCGACTATTTTCTTTGGGGTCACATGAAGTCATTGGTCTATATCAATAAGCCGGCGACGTTAGAAGAGCTCAGAGCAAATATTGAACGCGAAAATGCCGATTTATGCGAAAAAGTGGTCGAAAATTGGTTCAATGACTGAACTTTTGGTCATGTGAAGGAAATTGAATTCCATACATAATGGCATAGAATGTGCTTTAACATGAAATAAAAAATTCATTGATATCTCAAAACCGTTTTTGTTTTATTTAAAATATTTGTATTGCTCTTATTGAAGTGCCCTTTATTACTATTATAAATTTATTTTCATATAAATCATTAAATAATAATAAAAGATTTTGAGAAAACTTGGAAACAATGTTTTAATCCCTTCTCATCCATCATAAGTTGAAACTTTTTATCCAAATTTTTAATTAAAATAGTTTTAGTTACTATCTAAATAATTTTAGTTTTTATTCTCATATATCAAATTGAAATATTTAATAAAATTTTAACTTTTACCTTTCTATTTTCTTTTTCTATTGAATTTATTAAACCTTCTCAGAAAATAAACTTTTATACTATATACCTCTACATTACCATATACAATATATAGAACATCGATCGTAAGCTTTTTAAATGAATATTAGATTCGTTGTTACGGTTTCAATTGGACGCACCCTCTTTATGTTAAAATTGTAGTTGAATTGTCCTGTTTAATTGTTAATTTCTCATCCCGAAAATTTGTCTACCATGAATCCGTTCTCAAAATGCCTTTATAGCAAATTCAAATATAGGCATGGGTGGAATCGACAAACATAACATGTCAATGAATAGATAACAATTGATACAGTTTATTTAAAATTTCAGATTATTGAAACTCGAATTAGAATAAGAAATTCTATTGTATTTATATGTATTTTAAATAATTCAATTCACAAATTTTATTACCCAAAGTACATTATTCGCGTATGATTTGACTAGGCTCCGAAAAATTCTTTGATACGCCGAGTATTATAGAGTCAAACTTGTTTTTGTACGATGGATAGGGACGATAGAAAAAAAAGGAACAAAAACATGTTTGAGAATACCATATTCTAGGTATTGGCACAGAGGCTATTTTAGTTTTGTCACTATACATTTGTGTAACGCATATAAATATTTATTGGAGAACGATTTCCGGGCTATAGATGTGTAGAGAATCAAAAGTTCTACCGATTTATGGATGTCCGTCCATCTACACGATGACTCAAAAATGTGTTGTCTGATTTCAATGAAAGTTGGAATAAATATTGGCTTCCTTAACTCGATTTGGTAGCGTTTTGCAGAAAAATTGGCTGAAGGAAGGAAATCAAGTGAAAGTCAAAATGACCACATAGTTTTGTCATTTTTCGGATTTAGTTTAAAAATTCGTGCAGCAATATCATAACTACATAAATAGCGCGATCCTATGCCGAATTTCAGTAGTACCACTCCAAGGATAGCTCAAAAAGAAATATTTGTTTGTAGACAAGAATTGGTCTGGCCATAAAGTTTTGTTTAGTTTCTCAGATTGGCTATAGGCCTATTTTAGGTTCCTATATGTTTATACCCTACTACTAGAGGGTATATTAGTTTTGTCACTTATAACACATCGAAATAATCATCGTAGAAAGATTTCAAGGATATGGTTGTGTAGAGAATCAAAAGTTACATCGATTTATGCATGTTTGTCCGTCCGTCGGTCCGTGTACAAGATAATTCAAAAACTCGTTATCCCATTTTGTTGAAATTTAGAATGTAAATTCGTTATTCCTTAACTGGATTTGGTATTGCATTTCAACAAAATCGATCGAGGACGAGCTGAGTTATTAAGAAAAACCAGGCTGACCAGAAAGTTTTGTCGTTTTTTTTTTATATGGTTTTTCGGATTTAATTGGAAAATATTGTGAAGAAATTTTCTTCAAAATAATTATATTGGTGAAATACATAAATAGACGATACCGTGTTAAATTTAAGTAAAATCTGTCCAAGGATAATGGAGAAAGAAATAATTCTAAGTGAAAATATGCCTGTTCATAGAGCTTTTTTGATATACTTTAAAAACTAATGCATCGATTTGAATCAAATTTGCAAACTAGGCTTATGCTATTAGGGTCTGGGTTATCGGCAAATTAGACGAAATTTTGAAAAGAGGAAACAAAGTTATGAAGAAAAAAACCTTGAAATATGGTTACTTTTAACAGTTTTTCTCTCCCATTTCTACCATAGGAGATCAAATCGGCTATTATAGGACGATTTTCAGTTACTATATGTTTTTTACTTCACATTCATACTAATAAAAAAAAGCTCAAATTTTTACTTTAAAAATATTTTACCTCAAGCATCTTGATTTGAATGAGAAAAGGGTTTAAGACAAACAACAGAATAGTACCTTTAAAAACCCATACAATATAAATCTTTCGATGATTACAATTTCGGATTATTTCTATGAACTGTCCAACCCTGTCCAATCTAAACTAATTATAATCTACACACATAGAGTTTAATCTTCTACCATATATATATATAGAAAAATGTTTGCTATAAAAGTAAATACACAATTAAATCCTTTTGATATATATCATAAGGAAATTGAGAAATTGTCTCGAGTAAAAGGCTAGAATAAAGTGATTAGAGATGTGAAATGGACACTCCCGCATAAACAAAGCAACACATAATTAAACTATAAAATAAGATGAAACATGAACAAAGGACAAAGTATCTCAAATATGTATATATATATATATATTTGTATATTGAAATTAAATTTGATTTGCATAAACTAGAATCAGTTTAGTCACAATTTATTAGTACTACATACTAATATATCCTCTCCATTTTCAAATCACCTAGGAAAATACTTTCTCTTGCTACTCCTTTTACCTTAAATAAATATGTTTGAATGCCACAACAAAGATTAGAAACGTTAAACACATATTCATATTATGTAATGCGACACTTTATTGCTTTTTCGAATATATTTACATACATTTGGATCATTGAGTCGAAAATCCAAAGATATTATATAGAAATAGCATAATATTGTTTGAAGTATAGGAATTAATTAAGAATTTTTTATCAAATTATGCTTATTAATATTTAATTCTTTTAATACAACTAAGGACTACCAAAAAATTTGCTACACGTGTAAAAGAATCTGATAGCATAAGTCTAATCTGCAAATTTTATTCAAACCGGTGTATTAGTTTTTAAAGTACATCCAAAAAAACTTTATGAACAGACTTATTTTCTCTTAGGATTAATTGTTTCTCCACTATACTCTGGCCGATTTTACTAAAATTTAACATGGTATCGTCTATTTATGTATTTAATGAATATAATTAATTTTAACAAAATTGGTTCACAATATTTCCAATTAAATCCGAAAAACCATAAACAAAAAAACGACAAAACTTTCTGGTTTTTCCTTTATAATTTTGCTTCCCATCGGTCGATTTTGCTAAAATGTAATACCAAACCAAGTTAAGGAATAAGCAACTCACATTGTAAATTTCATCAAAACCGGATAACACGTTTTTGAGTTATCTTGTATACGGGCGGACGGACGGACGGACATGCATAAATCGATATAACTTTTAATTCCCGACACAACCATATCCTTACGTGCCTTTCTACGACGATTATTTCGATGTGTTACAAATGGAGTGACAAAACCAATTTAAAAATATGGCATTATAATCTGCTTTTATGCAATTATATGCACTTTTGGATGACAAGATATATGCAAAAATATGTCATAACAAATGGATGCTAAAATGCAGTTTTTCCTGAAACGTTTCTAGATTAAGGATGCAGACCAAAAGCATACAAATCCATATTTCTGGATATCCATATAACTGTTCAATTAAATAGTGATGTCACTACACCGTCGCCAAATACAAAATTTTTATCATAGATTGATTAGTATGACAACAGTTAATTCCCGCAAATATTTTTTATACTCCCGGTTACCATTCGAAATTAGTTTCATAAATAACGAAAATTAATTAGTTAGTTAAAAGAAATATTTTCCTGGACTCAAATTATGTAAAAAAAAAACCCCTTAGAAGTACTAAACTTCTATATTTTATATATTTTTATTGTTGAGAAAACACCAAAATCAATGTTGAGACTATCATAAATTTAAAATTTCACCCATTCCACTATCTTCAAAGCACCGCTTATCCCATTCCCTGCAGTACCAAAAAAACACTATGAAATTGTGAAAAAGAAAAAAGAACAATTCAGTCTCTACCAATTCCATTCGGGACTCATATATCCAATTCAATCGTAATCTGGTTTTTATGTGAAAATCCCTATTTATCCTACTCAGTTCTTTAGTTTAGTTTTTTTTTTAGTTCGATTTGTGGAAAACACCCGAAAAGCTCCGTAGTCAATTGTTTTTGATTTGGCAAATTTATATATATTTTTTTTCTTTTTTTAGAGAAGATAGATAAATGAAATGTATAAAAGGTATGATGATGGTTTGGTATCTTTTTATGATGTCCCAAAAGGAAATAAAAACAAACTGAAAATTGTATAGAAAAGGAAAAACTGGTCAACAATGATTGTTACTCGAGTTTTCCAACAAAAAATTAAGTTTCTGTTTAAGAAAAATGAAAAGGGTCAGCAGTTTTCGTTAGTTTCGTCCGTGAACGAAAAGGACATGTGTTTTATTCTCATTTACAATGTAAAAATGAAATTGATTTATCCACTTTTCCTACAATACTACAGAAAGAAAGTATTTTCTTTAAAAAAAAAAGAAAGTGAGTGTGAATTGAATTTTAGATCTGTGTGATGAGAGCACAAGATTTTAATTTTGTTTGTAATTTAAATTACACTCACTTTGAGTAACAATTCTTATCTAGTAGGTAAATTCAATTTGGAAAATATTTCATAATTCAAATTTAATTCAATCAACAAATTCGAAAAGGGCTCGTGTTGGTTTTTTCAAATTGTTCAGGAGCCACAAAAAACTGAATTTCTGCCACACTTTATGGAAGGTCTGTCTCATCTCCAGAAAAACATTCATATTTTTTCTACTCTGAAAAACAGATGTGTCCCTTTTCCTCAAGGAACATGAAGATAAAAAGGCGGCGAAAAAGTACATTTTGAGAAAAAAACCGACATGAGCCCTTTTCGAAATTGGCGGTTCAATTGTTGAAATATCATTCAATTGATAATAACATCTATGTAGACTATGCAAACCATTATTAGATCTAGTACACTATAATATTAGTATAAATAGGGCAAACCAATGTACATTAGTTTAGTTATATTCTGAACTTACTCCTGAACATTATATTGGCTTAATAAAAGTATATTATTTTATAATTAAGAAAAGTATTTATTATTGCTGAAATATGGTAACTTCCAGACTTTTGAACATCAATTTCTATTTTGATTTAGTCAGCATTAAGAATAATTGTTATTGAAAATAACAAATCATAATTTCAGCCTCTATAAAATACAACTAAAAAGAAAATCGCTCTTAGTTCTTAAAACTACAAAGAAGTTCAACTAAAACTCCACACGACTTATTTCAAGACGATTTCTTTTCAGCCGGACTGAAAATATGTCCAATTTTTAGAGTCTCAACAAGACTTTTCGGCAAAATAAAAAACTGAAGAAGTATAATCTAGACTGTTGTTGCGCCAATGAGAACATAAGAACGATATTATATTATCAATCATGGAGTTTCTTGGTTTTTTTTAACATAAACCTTTTTAAAATTCTTGAATTTTTTTGAAGAAAAAAAAAAGAAAATGTTTTATTATAAAAGAATTTATTTATAAACCAATCAAAATACATTTTGGATATATATAAAAAAAAAAAAAAAGAACAAAACATAAGAGTTAAACTTACATTTTAAAAAGCATTTACTTAATACTCAGCTATAAAATCTCGTCCAGCGTATTTTAATGTTCATCATCTTCAATTTTTGGTGCTAAATAATAACGTATATGTCCTAAATCTTGGACACCATATTCAACAACAAGCGGTACATCGGGTGACATAGATAATTGTACTTGATTCGATAGTGGTGTTGCCTTTGTGAAAGCAGTTAAATAACGACAAGCAAATGTTAGTATTACAGGTTCTTGCATTTCAATAATAACAGCTTCCTCCTCCTTATCAACTGATGATGTTTGTGCCAATTTTATATTAGCGGAACCAACATCTCCGGATGCGGAAAATTTGACACCCTCTTTTGTACAACAAATCACAACAGATTCACCAAATTGTGCTAGATCTCGACAAATACGTGCAAACTCCATTGATGGCATACGAACAACACAAGCATAATCAGTTTCTGGTATTCCTAAATGTTCTTGATCTAAATTCATTAATTTCATTTCATAATCAGAAACTTTCTCCTGACTTTGAGATTCAAACACAAACGTTACAGTATCTGCATTGTCCTGGGCTTTCATGGTTACGTTATCATCATTATTGGCACACTTTAAAATTTTTGCCATACTTCCCAAATTCATACCCATTGATAGATTACGATCACATCGGAATTTATCAAATCCATCAGAACGTAGTGTTAGAGATACTAAAGAAACGTGAGAATTGTCCATTGCTTGAAGCTAAAGATTTATTTGGATAATTCGAATTAGAATAGTTAAATTAAATATTAGATCCGTTTTCTTACTTGTATTCCAGAATCAGAACAATCAAACGTGGCTTCGTTTAATAAATCCTTAATAGCATCGAGAACCTTTTTTAAAGTTGCAGCGGAAGCGAGGCGTGCTTCAAACATTTTATAATTTTAATTTTAATAAATTTTTATAAACCAAAACGAAACAATCACACGATTTCTTTAGAATGAGAATACGACTAGCAGAAGAATAAACGCTTCAAGAGTAAGTTTTGGCGCCAACTGTCAAAATGTTATATTCCGAATTAAATCGGTGCACAAACGCATTACATCAACTCCGAAATTATTACCTCCATATCTATGTTTACGCCATCTATTTTCTCGTATAAAAAAATTCTCGAATTCCGAAAAAAATTTTAGCGCTAAATTTGAATTTGAGAAATTTGAAAATATACGCCGTTTATTTTTAAAATGGGGCAAGTCATTTTTGATTAAATTAGTTTAAGGACGTTACAGTCACTTTCTTTTAAAATAATTTAATAGTCAGTTATTTTAAAAAATACCGAAAAAAAAAAATTTGAGCTGTCTAAGTGTAATTAGTATTGAAATTATTTTGCAAAATTGATTATATACTCGAAATGAACAAAATGGAGTATTTTACCAGTACAAATATTGACAAGTACTTGTTCCATTCCGGTTTCATTTTTTACCTTTAAAACAAAACTACAAAAAATATTAAGTTGGCTGTAATCAATAAAAAAACCAACAAAAATTCTTCATTTCACCTTTACAACTTCTTCAGGTGTACTTCCTTCTGGATATCCTGTTTCAACTCCTTTAAACCTGGCTAATTTTGCTAATCGATATTTTTCAAAAACTCCGGCACCATTTTCAGCAAAAAGAAAAATTAAATTCGCACAGAATTTTAATGGCATTTTTTTTAAAGATTTCAGAAACTAAGCCAACTAAACACCATTTATATCAAACTGGGTGAGAGTTTGCCAGTTTGCCAAAACTGGAACAAGACGACCTCAAGAAACCCTCAAATAACCACGTGAGAAAGTAAGTTCAAAATAAAGTTTAAAAACGTTTATATATAATATTCACGACTCCATATTCTAGGAGTATTTTAAATATTAAAGTATATTTATGGGAGGCAAAAATACACGTGTTACTTTCCCCCAAGATTTGTAACTGAAGCGTTACTAGGCGTCCTCAAGCTCAATTGAGTCCATTTTGGACTACAAATTTATTCATGATAATAAAAAAGATAATACTAAAAAATTTAATACCAATTTTTTCCAAACTAAAAAACTCATCTGTGTTACAAATTTATTCATATTCAAACAATTAAATGATAATTAGAACAAATCGCAATTACTCAACAATATAATTAGGATGCACAACTAGTAAAGGATCATCAGAGGTAGATTCTGGTGTCCTATGTTGAGATGATGTTAGACCACCTGTTGTAAGTGGTATAATAACTTGGTCGTGGTAAGTTAATCGATCAATAACTTTTTCAATTAATGTTTTTCTTTCTATTAATTCCTCTTCGGATTCAATTTGATCCGCAACTTGTTCCAGATACCAATTAACAACATCTGATCGTTTTATACCACTATCGGCGCCTTCAAGTTCACAACGGTTTTCTTCATTCCTCATATGAATAACAAGCATATTGGATAGATTTTTATAGTCTTCAAATGACAAAGTAAGTTTCTTTTTGGATACGCCATCTGTTGTTCCATTCATTTCAGTATTCGAATCTGTATTTTCACCATTTGTATTACCTCTGGGCTCTGCATCTTCTTCATTTTGATCTATATCCATTCCAGTTAACAAGTCTTCGTCGTTCTCATCTAAATGAACGTCTGGTTGTTCAACGCGAATAATAGATTTATTTAACAAGCGAAAAGATTCTTTCACATGTTTTGGTTGTACTTCATTAGAACAATCTAATTTTGCCATAGCCTCACCCAAACGAATCATACTCTCTAATTGTCGTACTGTAATTCTCCATGTACTTCTACCTGATGTTCCTGTATCTCTTTGTCGTAAATGACCATAATTCTCAATTAATAATTTAGCCGCCTGATCACCAATTACAGGTTTAAATTGTCGGGCAAACGTAATGTATCGTAAAACCTCCTCTCTGGTGTACATTCGCTCAACAGTATCCTCTATATTCGAATGTAAATCAACAATTTTCCTAGCAATTGCATAATCCACAACTTCATTACATTCATCGACGAGTATAAAAAACAAATCAAATCTTGACATGATTGGAGCGGATAATTGGATATTTTGTTGTAAACTTTTTGTACGATCATAACGACCATGAATAGGATTGGCTGCCGCTAAAATTGATGTTCTTGCATTTAAGGTAGCTCGTACTCCGGCTTTGGCCAAAGATATCGTTTGTTGTTCCATGGCTTCATGAATTGCTACTTGATCTCTTGGATCCATTTTATCAAATTCATCAATACAACAAATTCCATTATCTGCTAACATTAAAGCGCCCGCTTCAATAACGAAATCGAAACTTTCTTCATCCCGAACAACAGCAGCTGTTAAACCTGCAGCAGAAGAAGCTTTACCCGAAGTATAAACAGCTCGTGGCGAAAAATCAGCCACTTGTTTTAAAAATTGTGATTTCGCAGTACTGGGATCACCAACAATACAAACATTTATATCACCACGAAGAGAAGTTTCTAAATTCATAAAAAAAAAAAAATGTTTTGTATAAAAAATAAATTTTAAAAAATTAATATCTCCAACTTACTTTCATGTGTAGTTTTAGCCACTCCACTAAAAAGTTGCAATAAAATTCCACGTTTAACTTCATCATTTCCATATATAGCCGGAAATAGACTTGTTATTAAATTATTATAAAGATTTTTATCCTTGGACATTTCATAAACTTTATTCCATTCCGAATCGGTCATTTGTTTCTTCATATCTTCGGCGGTAACTTCACTCATCGGTAAATCAGTACCACCAAATCGAGATGTAGTAGCTTGAACGCTACACGCCAAAAATGCCATTCTATAATTCATATCACGTACACCTAAAGCTTTTAACCCGCGAACACCTTCAATTTGTGCATCACCTTGTTTATGACGAGCTCCCGGATCAGATTTTGCTCCCGGCATATTCAAAGCTCCAACATCAGGCACAACAATAAGTGTTCCAGTGAAATCATAACGATCACCGGCTTGAACAGTTTCGACAATTTCTGCTCGTAGAATTACTTCAACAGAACGTGGTATACAACCTCTTGGAAGTTCTGATTGAGTTTCTTGTATTCGTACTTTTTGGAAGTCAACAAATAAACTTTTTTCAACATCTAACATAAAACGACGACGATTTGAACATACTGGATTTCGACATATCGTCGGATTTGTATATTTAAATTGTTGTTCGACACCACGAACTTCAGTTTGACAATCGAGACAAACAAATGTGCCAGAAACGAGCTCCGGATGAACAGGATGTGTACGAACAACTTGACCAGAAATTCGTATTAAAGTTCCGATTTTAGATGTAGTCAAGTCACGCACCTTATGTCGTGTTGGGACTTCTGCAAATGATACATAACATTCTTTTTCTTTTTTCAATCCAATACGATCTTTTGCGAAATTTGATACTGCTTGGCACAAGTATGGGAATATCCTTAAAAGTTTAAATCAATTCAGTATATTTCTATGGAAAATTGGTATATATATATATAAATACTACCTATAATATTCTTCAATAATAGTCGTAGCAAGATTTTGATTATATTTTTCAATATCTTCGAAACTAACTTCCAATGTGCAACGGTCTGGCGATTCTAAATCTGCCATTGGCTTCAAGTATTTGATTTCTGCATCTTCTTTAAATCTAATAAATTAAATATAAACATAAATACGAATAAATCTAGTTTAAAAAAAACAAATTAATGATTACTCCTCTAAGAAATCTTGAAATAATTTTTGACAACGGATTCCAACTTCGTCCTTAATCCGTAACTGCCCAACATTTGTATCTGCTACATCCATTTCTAATTAATTTCACAATTTCTACTTTGTTCTTAGTTCTTTATTTTATTAATTTATTAACAAATAATACAATTAATATAAATTAATCGGCTAAACAAGCAACGTTGTCTTCTTGTTTATTTCTTTCTTTTTTCCCGCCTTTAAATATGTCATTTGAATTGAAAACTTAATTTTTTTAACATCAAAACGCGACATCTGGTGTTGAGGAGGGAAATATTTGTAACTTGCTCATTCTGATTTTTTGAATAACGTAATTCCATTTCAAATTTATGAATTGCTAATGCTTTTTTGTTTGTTTTTTATATTTTTGATAGATATTTAACTCAGTTTATTTCAAATAATTAATCATGTTAGCTTTGACTACAATACTTTTTTCAGTTATGTAATACTTTTAATATAAAGAACAGAACTAGTCATTTTTGTAATTGTTTCAATAAAGATATTTATGAGTTCAGTCTGATCTTTTAAATATCTAACAATTTAATAAAAATAATCTGGCGCTTAACTATGACAAATGTGATTGGGGAAGAAAAAAATTGAATTTTTCTAATTTCTAATTTTTAGTGCGTTTCGAATTGCAAACAAAATTCTTTTGAATTAAATAATTAAACTTAAAAAATTTACAAAATGAATTGTTTAGTTTCTGGATGTAACAGCAAACAACATTGAAAAATTCCTGGATTTACCCCTCACACGTTAGTTTGATATCATTTTTATTAAAATGGGCGAATTTTCATTATTGATGTATAAAAGAAAGTTTTTATATAATTAATAAAACAGATATTAGCTTAATTCATCATTTAGAAAAAATTTGATTTTTTGAATCAAGTTTGAATCTAAATCCAAGCGCGAAACCCTCTTTTTTATTTAATTTGAATCGAAAACTACCAGTAACAGTAATTTTTATGATCAAAATGGGGGCAATTCTTAAAATTCTTCCAAGTTTCTGTAAAATTCAGCAATTGCTGGCAATAGTGTTTTCCGTTGCAAATAAACTGTGATAGATTAATTTTGTAGAAATTAATCATTGGCTGCATCCAGCACTACTAAGCGCTTAGTCGAAATTCTTAATCTAAGCAGTTAGAATTTTTTGAACTCCTGGATGCGTTTTCTTTGCTTGAATTAAGCGAAAAATAATTCACCACTAGAATTGTCTGTGGTAAACGTCAAATTGGTTTAAATTGAATAAATTCTAAAAAAAATATTTTTTTTTTAACGAAATAAGTGCCGAAACTAAATAAAAATTGAGAATAAAGTAAAATAAAAATTGTATGGGAAAGTGGAAAAATTTTAACAAACTCATTGCAATTAAAATTCAATAATCCAGAAACAATTTTCAAAAATTAATCTCAACTTATCCATTGCACATACCATTTCTTAACGTGAACAACAACCTCAAATGCGCTGTTTGGGTTAGCAAAAAATTTTATGCTAGAATTTCACTAAGCGCTTAAAGTTAGAATTGCATCCAGTCCTCTTGCTAGATTTAAGCGCTGTAAAGCGTTTTAAGCGCTTAGAACTGCTGGATGCGCCCATTGATTAACAAATATTTTTAAGACTAATTGTTAACGCAGAAATAATTGTAAATAAAGTTTAATATATCGGATTCAAATAAATAAAAAGTGTTATTTTTATAATATCGAACCAGAAGGATAGTACGTAACAATAGATTTGTTAACTACGAGTCCCATTTCTACCATAGGGCATCAAATTTTACGTTAGCATATGTTTTTTGTTTATTTTTTATATTTTATAAAAATAATCTGGCGCTTAACTATGACAAATATGAAGTTATCACCTTTTGCAGGAAGCGTATTATGCCTGCCTGTTTGTATGATAAAAACTATGCGCTTCTCCGTGGAGTGAATACTTTTATACATTGGCTGGTCCAAAAGGCCAACTCGTCATTATGTTTTTGATACGATGGTTAAAGGAATTTTCGAATTCTCGCATTAATACACGTTGCTTAAGGTCAGTGAAATCTTTTAAAAACATGTCTCAAAGGACTGATTATGGTAGAAATGAATCAATTTCCCGAATGCTGCGGACAGTTAATGATACGCCCAACAAAATATCCTATAGTAGTGTACACGATTTTTGGCCAAACATTTCGAATTTCGCCTTAGTAAAAAGAATTATTTGTGGAAATTTACCAAAATTTACGTGCGGAGCCACAATGAACATACTAGCTCCATAATTAAAACTTGATTTTAAGTTTTTATTTTGAGATTTTATTAACTCTAATCCAAATATATTTTGACGCGTTGTTCGTTTCTGATTTACGAGCATTCTTTATTATATGCATTTTAAGATTTTCCTTTTGTCTAAATGAAGTACCGGGTTTGAATGGTTCCCCTCCGGTATGTGTCCGCATATGCTTTCGTAAATTTTTCTTTTGTCTAAATGAATTATCGCATTGATCAGATTAGAATTGTTTCTCACCGGTATGTGTCCGCATATGCTTTCGAAGGGTGATTTTGTTTGCAAATAAACGATCGCATTGATCACATTTCAATGGCTCCTCTCCAGTATGTGTCCGCATATGGGTTTGAAGGTTCAGTTTGCGTTTAAATGAACATTCACATTGACTGCATTTGAATGGTTTCTCTCCAGTATGCGTTCGCATATGGATTTGAAGGCTGTTTTTGTGTTTAAATAAACAATAGCATTGATCACATTTAAATGGTTTCTCTCCGGTATGTGTTCGCATATGGGTTTGAAGGTTGGTTTTGAGTGCAAATAAATGATCGCATTGATTACATTTAAATGGTTTCTCTCCGGTATGTGTTCGCATATGGCTTTGTAAATAATCCTTTCGTCTAAATGAACTATCGCATTGATCACATTTAAATGGTTTCTCTCCAGAATGTGTTCGCATATGGGTTTGTAAATTTTGCTTTTGTCTAAATAAACTATCGCATTGATTACATTTGAATGGTTTCTCCCCGGTGTGTGCCCGCATATGAATTTGAAGGCTGTTTTTGTGTGCAAATAAACAATCGCACTGGTGACATTTAAATGGCTTCTCTCCGGTATGTGTTCGCATATGGCTTTGTAAATGTTCCTTTTGCCTAAATAAACTATTGCATTGATCACATTTAAATGGTTTCTCTCCGGTATGCGTTCGCATATGGCTTTGTAAATGTTCCTTTTGTCTAAATGAACTATCGCATTGATCACATTTGAATGGTTTCTCTCCGGTATGCGTTCGCATATGGATTTGAAGGCTGTTTTTGTGTGCAAATAAACAATCGCATTGATCACATTTAAATGGTTTCTCTCCGGTATGTGTTCGCAAATGGGTTTGCAAATGTTCCTTTCGTCTAAATGAATTATCGCATTGATCACATTTAAATGGTTTCTCTCCGGTATGCGTTCGCATATGGCTTTGTAAATGTTCCTTTTGCCTAAATGAACTATCGCATTGATCACATTTGAATGGTTTCTCTCCGGTATGCGTTCGCATATGGATTTGAAGGCTGTTTTTGAGTGCAAATGAACGATCGCATTGGTCACATTTGAATGTTTTTTCCCCAGCATGTGTCTTCATGTGTCCTAGAAGAAAACGCCTTCGAGAAAATAAACGACTGCATTGCCCCAATTTGATTGGGTTCTCTCCGGCATGTGTATTTTGATGTATTTTGAAAGAAGCTAGATTTGGAAAAAAAATTTCACATTCAACGCATTTAAAATTAGATGTTCGGAGATTAATTCTCAGCTTGCGAACTAGATTTTGTTTGGAAGTAGATGGCAGACATTGGGAATTGTCGTTGATAGTTGGAACTTCACTCGTCAGCTTTGGATCAATTTCATGAAATTCTGGATGTTTTTTCATGTGAAATGATAAATCTTCAGTGCTCAGAAAGCGCTCTTCACAGATCATACAACTATGCCAAATCGAATTTAGTCGGTCTTCTTGAGTTATATCGTTCTTATGTAAATATTGACGGATTTTCTCAGTTTCATCTTCATTTTCAATAATTAATTCAGGTTCTTGCTTAATTAAAACTTCTGTGAAAATTAATTCAGGTGCTTGATTTTCTTTACCGCATTTTTCAGAAAATAAATTAGTTTCGATTTCCATGAATTTTCCAGCCATTTTGTGTGCTAAAAAGTAAATATTTTAAAAATATGAAATTTGTAAGTTTTGAAGTTTTACTTACAAGTTCAGCACTGACCAAATTAATAAAAAATTCTTCTAATTGTTTGTTATTATATTATAGAATCCACTTGTTTTCTAATTTAGTTTTTATATTCAAATTAATTTACTAACTTGTCTTTTTGTAAAGAAAAACACTGTGTTCCGAGAACCACTCTAAACAAATTATTTTTAACTGATATTTGCTTGTCCAAATTGGTCTATAATCTTTTCATATACTATTGCCTTTATTAGTAAAACAATTAGGCTTAACTATTCATTTGAAAACAATTTAATTTTGTTATAATTTTAGAATTCATTTGGAAGAAAAATTAGTTTGAAGTCCAATACAAAAAGCGTGCGATTTTGACACTTTACTAAAAGTGTATCTCGTGAAGTTGGCCGATAAAATGAAGTATGCCACTGTCTACTGTATATGCTGGCCGTCATATAAATAAATGACGTTTTTCGAAACTAAATTATTTGTGTAAATAAAAGTTCAAATTTATTTCATAGCAAATAATGCATGGAATTATAAAGTGGAAATAAATAAATAAAAAAAGAGTTTAATAGGTAATAATGAAAATAATTAACATACCCTGTGAAATACATTTGTTTTTCAATGTGTTCAGGTTTTCGATTTGGAATAATTCATACTGAAAATTCTAGGGCCTAAGTTACAGCACAATAAGTAGAATGAAGGCAAACACTTTACAAAGAAAAATGAACCTATCTCAAATATTATTAAAAAAAAACATGGGAAATAATTAACTAAATAGATTTCAGATCTAAAGTCTTATGTATATCATGTAATTTGTTTTTTATAATTGTTTTTATAATTACAATGATGAAAAACACTTTCCTTAATCAGCTGTTTTTATACATTGTTTCAATTTCCAATCGTTCTAATGAAGTGTTGTCTATTTATTGCTGACATTGAACATTTTTCGTTAATTCTTAACCTCAAAGTTCATGCAAAATGTGTATTATTATTAATAATACGGCTTACATTGAGCCTGAAGGAGTTAATACAAAATATCATTGATAGGATATTAGGAATTGTATAGAGCAAGGATGTCCAACCTTTTCGTTTCCCTGGGCCGCATTGGAAGAAGACATAGTGTTTTGGGTCGCAAGTATATTACTGTGTATAAATCCATATCATAAAATGAATGATACTTGGCATTGAAATTGAGAAACTAAACCGTCAATATGTGGATCGATTGACGTGGTTGCAATTCTCAGGCAGTTCTCAAGGTGTTCATCCAACATGTTGGTTCTAATTTTACACTTAGCATGTTTCATTCTTCACTTAAGCCACCAGCTGACAAACAACAGAACAGTGTAGCTGAACGAGCAACGCAAACAGAAAGAGAATTTATGAAAGAGCTTTCTCTTCTGGTCCTGTTTCTGTTTTTTGTCACTTGGCAGCTTTAGCACGAGAGCGCAAACACACAAATCATTCCTCAGAAAAATGGATATGCCCCAGTAACTTTGAATATTTTCGGGCCGCATCGATACTCGTGTTGGGCCGTATGCGGGTTGGACAGCCTTGATATAGAGCTTTCCCAATGAGGCAAAAGTCAAAAACTTGTGCATTAGCATTTACCAGCCGCAACGTTCCGGAAACCAGTTCATTCTTCTTGCCGGTGGAAACCGACTTTAAACAAATCGGCAGATCTTAACGAACGAGTGCTAGAACTTAGGTGCATTTTGTTTAAAATATAGAAAGCATCAATGTCCCCCACTAAAAATTTGATGAATGAAGATCACATCTGCCACTTCACTGTGCTTTTTCAGAGAATGTAATCTTAACAATTTTAGCCTATTATTATAAGGTGACAGCAATGAGGGATCAACGCAAAGAAGGCTGCGTAAAGCAAAATGTAAAAACCTACGTTGAACTGATTCCACTTTTTTGACGTGGACTTCGTGGTTGGGTGATTACACCTGACTGACATATTCCATAATAGTTCTAACAAAAGCTTTAGCGACATGTGGGTAAGAAAACTCCTCGGACCACCGCCGAATATAACCCAGAGTCGAGTTGGATAATTAGCACTCGATAGAAAACATGTACTAAGCGACATCCGCTAGATGGTAGATGACGTAAATCAAAACTTGGTTTTTTATAAATTGGCGGCCTTGCATGTTTTTAAAAATATGAAAAATAATCTGGGACTTTACTATGACAAATATGAAGTTATCACCTTTTGCAGGAAGCGTATTATGCCTGCCTGTTTTTATGATAACAACTATGCGCTTCTCCGTGGAGTGAATACTTTTATACATTGGCTGGTCCAAAAGGCCAACTCATTATGTTTTTGATACGATGGTTAAAGGAATTTTCGAATTCTCGCATTAATACACGTTGCTTAAGGTCAGTGAAATCTTTTAAAAACATGTCTCAAAGGACTGATTATGGTAGAAATGAATCAATTTCCCGAATGCTGCGGACAGTTAATGATACGCCCAACAAAATATCCTATAGTAGTGTACACGATTTTTGGCCAAACATTTCGAATTTCGCCTTAGTAAAAAGAATTATTTGTGGAAATTTACCAAAATTTACGTGCGGAGCCACAATGAACATACTAGCTCCATAATTAAAACTTGATTTTAAGTTTTTATTTTGAGATTTTATTAATTTTAATTCAAATATATTTTGACACGGAGGTAAACTGCACTACCGTTGTTCGTTTCGAATTCTTTCTGATTTACGAGTATTCTTTCTTATATGCATTTTAAGATTTTCCTTTTGTCTAAATGAAGTACCGGGTTTAAATGGCTTCTCTCCGGTATGTATCCGCATATGGCTTTTTAAATGTTCCTTTCGTCTAAATGAACTATCGCACTGATCACATATAAATGGTTTCTCTCCAGTATGTGTTCGCATATGGATTTGAAGGCTGTTTTTGCGTGCAAATAAACAATCGCACTGGCGACATTTAAATGGCTTCTCTCCGGTATGTATCCGCATATGGCTTTTTAAATGTTCCTTTCGTCTAAATGAACTATCGCACTGATCACATATAAATGGTTTCTCTCCAGTATGTGTTCGCATATGGATTTGAAGGCTGTTTTTGCGTGCAAATAAACAATCGCACTGGCGACATTTAAATGGCTTCTCTCCGGTATGTATCCGCATATGGTTTTGAAGGTTGTACCTGTGTGCAAATAAACGATCGCATTGATCACATTTAAATGGTTTCTCCCCGGTATGTGTCCGCATATGGCTATGTAAATGTTCCTTTCGTCTAAATGAACTATCGCATTGATCACATTTGAATGGTTTCTCTCCGGTATGTGTTCGCATATGGGTTTGTAAATGTTCCTTTCGTCTAAATAAACAATCGCATTGAACACATTTAAATGGCTTCTCTCCAGTATGCGTCCGCATATGTCTTTGAAGGTTGTTTTTGAAAACAAATGAACTATCGCATTGGTTGCATTTGAATGTTTTTTCCCCAGCATGCGTCCTCATATGCCTTAGAAGAAATGGCCTTCGAGAAAATGAACGATTGCATTGCTCGCATTTGATTGGGTTCTTTCCGACATGTGTATTTTGATGTATTTTAAAAGAAGCTAGATTTTGAAAAAAATTTTCACATTCAACGCATTTAAAATTAGATGTTCGGAGATTAATTCTCAGCTTTCGAACTAGATTTTGTTTGGAAGTAGATGGCAGACATTGGGAATTGTCGTTGATAGTTGGAACTTCACTCGTTAGCTTCGGATCAATTCCATGAAATTCTGGATGTTTTTTCATATGAAATGATAAATCTTCAGTGCTCAGAAAGCGCTCTTCACAGATCATACAACTATGCCAAATCGAATTTAGTCGGTCTTCTTGAGTTACATCGTTCTTATGTAAATATTGACGGATTTTCTCAGTTTCATTTTCATTTTCAATAATTAATTCAGGTTCTTGCTTAACTAAAACTTCTGTGAAAATTAATTCAGGTGCTTGGTTCTCTTTCCCGCATTTTTCAGAAAATAAACTAGTTTCGATTTCCAAGAATTTTCCAGCCATTTTTGTGTCCTATTAAAAAAGTAAATATTTTAAAAATATGAAATTTGTAAGTTTTGAAGTTCTACTTACAAGTTCAGCACTGACCAAATTAATAAAAAATTCTTCTAATTGTTTGTTATTATATTATAGAATCCACTTGTTTTCTAATTTAGTTTTTATATTCAAATTAATTTACTAACTTGTCTTTTTGTAAAGAAAAACACTGTGTTCCGAGAATCACTCTAAACAAATTATTTTTAAGTGATATTTGCTTGTCCAAATTGCTCTATAATCTTTTCATATACTATTGCCTTTATTAGTAAAACAATTAGGCTTAACTATTCATTTGAAAACAATTTAATTTTGTTATAATTTTAGAATTCATTTGGAAGAAAAATTAGTTTGAAGTCCAATACAAAAAGCGTGCGATTTTGACACTTTACTAAAAGTGTATCTCGTGAAGTTGGCCGATAAAATGAAGTATGCCACTGTCTACTGTATATGCTGGCCATCATATAAATAAATGACGTCTTTCGAAAAAGAGTGTATGTTGTTTTAATTATTTGCGTAAATAAAAGTTCAAATTTATTTCATATCAAATAATGCAAAGCCTAAAAATACTTTAATAGTTAATAAAGCATATGAAAAAAATTAACTTTGTGATATCTTTCAAATTTGGCGGCGAAAAAATGTTATGAAATCAAGTTTTTTCATATATGCCGTTTACATGGTGACTTAAAAATGGACGTGAAATCGACTTGTAACTCACCCGAGCTTTTCAGCTTTATACCATGTTTCCATCTCCCTGAAATCTCGAGATTTCAAGAAAGAGATTTCAAAATGTTTCCAACTCCCTGCGATATTTCATTTGACGTTTACAATTTTGAAAACTAGAAAAAAAAAATGAATTTTGAATAGAAATATTCCAAAAAATAATTCTTTTAGAGCATATTGAAAAAATTTATATATATTTTTGTGTCAAAGGAGACAAAATTCATGTTTGTTAAAATATTACAAGAAAAAAAAAACAAATTCAAACACCGTGCAAAGGCGCGCAATTCAAATTGTTAAAAAGGGTCGTCCATTTGCCAATTTTGATAATTGCTGAATAGCGCGGAATAAGTTTTCTGGGTTGACACAAAAATTTTACGAGAATTTGAAGGAGATTTCAACAAAATCTCATTGAAATCTCGAGATTTTGAAATCCTCAATTTGTATGGGAAATCTAGTAGGTTTGGATGTAGATTTGGCGAAAAGTAAAAAGTTCTTTTTATCTTGTAATTATTTTATTAATCTTTTTCTTAACATTTCAATTTTATAATTTATTGAAAAAATACTTTTTAATTAATGATTATACATCATGCATATTGTTCGACAGTTTCATGGAGGGTCAACAAATTCAAATATTTGCCGAAGAACTTCGACTTTTCGATTCAATTCAAAAACACGATTAAAACTGTAACGATACATAAACACGTTCATCCAGGGAGCCATGAACGGAACAGAAGATGGATGGTGCCATATTTTCAATAATACATTCTCAGAATTTTTGAAGAATATTTTTCTGCGGTAAGTGTACTTTTAACATTAATTTTAAACTTAATTTTAGTAGTACAAGAGAAAACAATTTATTCGGCAGAGAGCGTTTTTTACTCAGCTATTGTTGATATGAAAATATTTCAACTTTTATGGTATACGAGTATATGTTATTAAAATCAGTTAAATAACCGTTTTTTTCTTTTAAATTATATCTTAGTTGTTCAGTAAATTAAAAAATTACTTAAATATTATTTTAATAAAGAAAATTATAGTTCTTCTTCATTCCCAAATATGTGTTTTTATAATATATTTTATCCTCAAAAACTTTCTAACTCAAATAACTTTATAGCTATTCGTAAAGAAAAGTTAGATCCTTTAAAGAAGAATTTGTAAATTAATATCTATATAAAAAAAAAAATAATATTTGAGTACTAAAATCAATACTTTCTTTACATAATGAAGTAATTTCGAAAAATCATTTTCCTTATTGATGATGACGCTTGAATAGTGTTTAATTACGAATCGTCCTCTCATATGTGAAGAACACTTGAAAACTTCCGACTAACAAGTTTCAGAAGTGGGAGACTAATGATATTTTAATGGAATACTGTTGAATCATTAATTGTAAATTAATATTTCGCCAGTTAATACCACAAGCTTTCTTCATATTTGAACAAATTTTAAAATGAAATTATGTATTTAAATCATTTTAGTAAAGTGACCAAATATTAAAAAGGATTAAATTTTTTAACATTTAGATAATTTTCTCTCGTTTAGGAAATATACTTTATTGTTTATTTCCGCATATTTTTCATATTTTAGAGTTCTTTGTGTAGATGGAATTATATAATTAAAGAAGTTGGTAATATTTTTAAGGAATTTTAAGTCATAAACAAAAAAAAAAAACAATTTTTACAATATATGCAAGTTTTTTATGGACAAAACAACATTTTTTTTAGAGATAATTTTTATCAATGTTTTGCCTTACTTTTATCCCTTTTTAAAGGCTATGTCATATAAAATCTGTAGCCAACTAAACATTATTAACCTATAACTCACATCCAGGACAATATATCTGTAGCTTCGAGCATCAAGAACATCGTAATTCGAAAAGGTTGATTAAAGCCTAATCTAATTAATTGATTTTGTAGTTAGTTTTTTAAAATATAGTTTTTGGCATTTGATTTTAAAAGTTTTTGAATATAAAATTCAAATTAAGATATGCTTAAAAACGAGCAGTTTCTAGTATAATTATGTATTTTTCAAATGGAATTTTCGCTTTTCTTTCTCGAATACTTCGACATGTGCTTTGAAATAATAATTTTCTATATCTTGATATCTACATAACAATAAATTCTGCATATTAAACCTATACAGTATTTTATTATGCACCAGTTCTTCTAGAAACACAACCTGTTGGCTATATGTTAAAAGTTATCTTTAATATAGCCAACAGGTTGTGATTTTCTTATCAAAGCTAAAAGTAAAAAGAAAGAAAAAAAAAGCTTCATCTAAACAACTTAACATTAAAGTACAACCCAAAAATTTCCCGAAGAACCTCCCATAATCTGCGCCGGAGTTTAAACCGACAATTAAAACGTGCACAATATATATTATAAGGCTTCAAATTAGGGGTAATTTGAATATCTGTTCTGAAATTCAGTATATTTCCTTTTAGAAAAGCTTCCGAAAGTTTCTCATTTTATTCCTTTGAATTGTACCCTTAAATTTATCGTGCCGAATGGAAAACTTTTCCATTCGTGTATGAGAATTTTAAGTATAAATACGTAGAAATTGAAAAATTCAATTTCATACAGTTTGGATCAACGGAAAGGTAAACATATTAAAAAAAAAATAATTAAAAAAATTCTTAATAAATCACACTAAATAAAAAAATAGTACCAATAATTTTGAATTCACAAAATTTTTGATTAAAAAGTGTTATTTGTTTTAGTTTTTTGCGATATCAAAAGTGTTTTTTTTAA
This sequence comes from Xylophagus ater, assembly GCA_963422695.1. Lineage (NCBI taxonomy): Eukaryota > Metazoa > Arthropoda > Insecta > Diptera > Xylophagidae > Xylophagus > Xylophagus ater. Next base: position 12,295,199 of record OY730484.1, on the reverse strand, counting down.
TACGTTTTACGAGAAAATAAGGTGAAAACTATATTTAAATAATAATTTATTGAATAGTGATTTTATTACTTTAAAAAAATATAGTGTGAGAAAATTTTTGGGAGTGTGATTTTATTAAAACACATAATTTTTCAAACGTTTTTTTTGAAAATTCAATTGAAAAAATCATTTCCACATACTCGTATGTACATATATTTATTTCCTTAATATTTCAATATATATATATTTTTCTTTTTTTTTCTCTCATTTATCCTTTTTGTTTGAATAATTAATATATAAATCCTTTTAATAAACCTACTATATCCCTGAGATGTATAGCGGAAAGTTAAATAGATCTCTTTTAGAATACACTTTGCGGTTTGACTTTACACACATATTTTTATGATAATTTAATTAAAAAATATTTATTTAGTATTTTTTAATTATTTAAATATTTACATTAATTAAAAGTAACTTTAGTAATTTTCAAAATTTAAGGAAATACACGATTCTGAAATTTTTCTATAATCATTTCTATAAACTCTGAAAAATTTCAAGAATAATTTAAGCTTTGGTTTATGTAGAAATTTGAAAAATTTGAAAAATTGACAGAGTTATAGCCAATTAGGATCAAAGAAAATTTACCAGATCTATGTTAAATTTAAGAAATTTTGAAAATTGTTACTTTTCTCGGGAATTATGTGTCCGATTTGATTAAAATTTGGTATGAAACTTCCGAAAGATATTCTTTATGTTATGATGTACTATTTTCTTTGAAACAACAAACCATTTTCTAATTACAATAAAAAGAAAATTAAAATTTCGAATTGTTTTTCTTTTTTAAATCTTAATTTATTAACAGTAATACATTTTTTTTAGTGTTACACATATTTATGGTGCATTAATTTAGACAAAGTCAAGTCAAGTTATAGACAACTAAAAAACTTAAATAATTTTTGACTTAAATAATTATAGCTCCAATAGTTTAGACCGTTGTGAGGAGAAGAAAATTGAAGCTCGCCGTGGACAAATATCTAGTTGTTTAAATTTCTCTCTTTTTGTTTTTAAATATCTTTTTTAAATATTGCCAAATGCATTTACACAGAGGCTTTTAATTTTAAATATAGTAAATCCTTTTGATATAAAAGAAGGCCGAACAAAATTTCGCCATATTTTTAAGGTGGATATAATACCATAAAAAAGTTAAGATTGTTAAGAAAAGAATTTAATTATGTAACATAATAAATTTAAATAAAACGGTCGATGAACATAACGTTGTGCTCTATTATTCATGAAATGTATAGAGTTAGACAGTTTGAACAGTTCTTCTGGGATGCAAAACAAAAAAAGCAGCAATCTCCTTACAGAATGATATATTTAAATATCTAAAATAATTTCAAAAAATATCTTTCTATGATTACAATATAAACTAAAATAGAATAATATGTATACTTTAAATTAGGTTGAAGATACTCGTTTTGTTCTTTCGTGAATTGTAGTTAAGAAACATTAATCAAAGATTTACTTGTATTTCTTTTCATATTATTAAAATTAATCTTACTTAATAAAATGAACAACATTCCATACTATTTGAATTTATATTTTATACATTCAAGATAGTTAATAATTAACTATTTTAATATTGTTCTAAGATGAATGGCGATAGTAAGAGTTCGAATAAATCACAATCAAATTAAATTATTTTTTTATAACAAAATCCTTGTTTTTCAATAAAAATTCATATTTTCTAATAAATTGCAATTAAGTAAAATATATATTTCATTAATTTGAAGAGAAGATGCCATATCCTCGTATAGAGAAAATTCCAGAGCAGTCATGTCCCATCGGACGCGAACTGCTATAATTTTTGAGCTATTATAATTTGAATATTTATAATAATACAAGAATTAATTTCTGATACCTATTTACTAACATCTACCATATTTAGGTTACATCTACGTTTTTATTTTTTGTATATTTTTTGAAAGAAAACGAACCCACCAAAAGTATTTGGATAGTTAAGTTAGGTTGCAACTCCAAAAAGATTGGACATTACTGCTTCAAAGAGTATCAATAACATCAGTCATAATTTTATCATTACTTATTTTTATGTATCTTATATTGAAAATAGTTACTAAATATTTTCATGAGGATATTAAACGAAATCAGTTGACTTATTTATTCAATATGGTCCAAATGGTTTGGTTCAATTTACTCGTAATATTTATGAATTTATGAATGGGACATAATAACCTAGCTAGACCTTAGAAGTAACTTGGTTTATATTGTAAATATTAAAACCATAAACTTGGCTATTCAATGATCAATTATAATATTTGTTATACACCTAATTCTATTTCTACACGAAATTTTTGTATACGAGATTTCTATTTAACACGAATTAGAAAAAGAGATTTCATTCTGTTTTTACACGATTGGTTTTAATTTAACACGATCGATCCCAATTCTGAAAAAATAAAATACTTCCAGATATCGATAAGTTGTTAGTCGAAGATTAGTTCAACTACTTCATCTTAGCGAAGAAGAAATAAGAGGGTTGTACTTGGGACTCCTGGTCCCAAAGTCCCTATAGTTATAATAACGAGAATCCTGCCGTCAGTACAGATTTTATTTTAAACGAAATTTTTAACTGGCAAGTAAATTGGGTAATCACCTTCTTATATGTACATAATTTCAAGGTATAACGAGCTGAACAGTTTGCACTCATTAATCGCATCTTACAGAAAATTTCGTAAAGTGAAGAAAAGGAATAAAATGTTATATGGAACTCATATTATTTTTAGAAGTCTTTTAAAAAATACGCCAACTATTGAGTTAGTTAAGAACGATTTTCCGTTTTAATATATTTGTACTCCTTCCGCGACCTCCTAGCGAACGGAGCGGAGGTCCTATCTTTTAAGTTGACCTATCCAGAATATACATTTCAAGTTTTATGAAAATCCGTGCGCTATTGATTATTGAATTAGGGACATTTATATATTTAGGATATTTGGAACATTTATATATAATATTTTTAGTTCAACGGGAACAAAAAAACCAAGGTGATTTCCTAAGTTTCTTTCCATACTACCTTCATAAATTGTAGTTAGGATATAACTGACAAACGTGTTACTCGATTTTAGCGATATTTGGCTAGTTTTTTCACTGTACGTACTACGTGGGCTATTTCTTGCCAGGATCGGAACAAAGATACTGTCTTTGCAGAAGGACATTGTTTTTGGCTGAGGTACATTTTGAAGCAATTTCTATGAAATCTTGCGTCAGGGTTCCGTAGGTAAGAACCCATTATCCAACAGTATCAAAAAGGACAAAAACTATAAAACAATATATCAAGATGAAAACTCCATTTTGGAGCTATTTTCTGAAAATATTGTACCGCATAAAAAATTTAATAACATTATATAAAGGGACGAAAAGGACTGGAACAGAATTCCCATAATTTTATAGTTCTTTTTAAATAGATTTTTGGAAAGTAAACTGTATTGAAGATATGTATAGAAGTTTCAATAGTGGTTTCACACTATAGCTTGTTTTTTTACTGATTTTTTTGGTTTGGGAGCAATCTTTTATTTCTCTGTGAATACCATGTATTTTTGTACACGTATTCTTTGAAAACGTATCGTGTAAAAACCGAATTAGCTGTATTTGAAATTAACTCATTATAGCCCACTGTCCTACTTTTAGGGTTTAGTTTAAGTCATACTAGAGATTATTGGATTAAAGAATAATTCTGTCAAATTTATATTAAAATATACAAAGATTTCTCTTGGGGACGAGCTTATTACATATCATAAATAAGCAAACTCAAACAAAAAGATTGTCGGTGTTTCACTGGTTAAGTACGCAGATTAGACAAAAACCAGAAAACGACTTTGCATTTGAATTTAACAGGGCTTCTCAATATCATTATTAATTTTTTCCGTTTTTTTTAATTAGTAATTTTATAAGATATGATTAGTATGGGAACATAAATTTTAGCCATTGCTACTAGTATAGAGTATCATCGGCAAACTTTAATCTATATAAATAAAAATTAAATGCTGTTCATTGGTAAGCGCATCACTTGAGAATGGCTAAACCGATTTCGCTCACTTTTTTGTTAAAACGTTCGTAGTAGTCCGAATAAGGTTCTTACGGAAAGAAAAATGGGAAAATTTGCCCGGAAAATTGGAAAATTCGGGATAAACTGAAAGTAGATTTCTTCAATGGGATTTTTGTATCAACTCGAGACCATATGCGTGGATTTGTCTAATTCTTTTTTTGTTTTGTTCGTTATGGTCCCGGAAAAGTTAAATACGTTTTTTTCTCATTTTTACTTTGTTTGCACATTTTCAATAGCTTTTTACAAATCCACAAAACGATCACAAACAAATTTATTGAAATTTGGGCAGAACAACGTCTGTCGGGTCAGCTAGTTTTCAATATATTTTACATAATTCAAAATAGTATTAGTTGTTCTGGCACAGGACTTCTGGTAAAATTTAAATAATATTTTTCATTTTTTTTAACTTATTCAGATAAAGTAAAAATCTCTTTCGTTTTGCATCAAAGAAAAATATCCTATTTATAATTTAATCCTTTCTTTAATTATTTATAAGATACTCCTATATTAGTTAATTAATTTATTATATCAAAGCAAAAAAGAATACTATAGTTTTAAATGAGAATTTACCTGGAAATCATCTTTGTCCTCGTGGCATGCAAAAGAAAAGATTTTACGTGGGTGGAACATATTGTTTGTGGATATTTTCTATTTTAACATAGTACAAAACATGTCACAATATAGAGAGAAGAAATTCCAAAGAAAAAAAAAAAAACGGTTGAAAAAAACAACATGTGAATCCGTTGAACGAAAAACATGGCTTCTTTTCAAAATATATGATTTGTATAAAGTCTTATATTTTATTTAATAAACAGAAATCTTGTGATATTTCCCATTATAAACATGAAGAAAAAATATATGTCACTAAAATACACATTGATATATGTTTCTTATAATATAATAAAATATTCATAAATGAATTTCAACAGAAAGAGTTCCCTAGCAACACTTTTTCACATTAAAAAGAAATAAAACGTATATTAAATAATTATTATAAATTGTTCAGAACTCATCTTTCAGTACCATTCCTTGGAGTAAGAAGTGCATTAGCCGTCATATACCGTATTTGTATCCTTTACCTTGCATGTCATTGGCATGAAAGACGCATTCTTACTTCTTTCTCAGGAAGGTATATAAGGAATGCATCTGAAACGCCCATTATCGATGTATAGTGAGGAGTGTCACACTATATTCTGCACTATTTTCAAATGGATAACAAAAAAAAGTTAAGCTAACTAATATTTCTTTTCCAATTATTATTGTTAACATAAAACTTTTTAATTGTTTGCCGGCTAAGCATTCCCCGATTTTTCTCTGTATATATGTCCCAAAATATTTTGCCTAACTTTGTTCGTTATTTTTGTATCACCCGAAGTCCATAAGTTGCTAATACCTTGATAGTGCTTTTACTGCCCATCCATATTTAAGATATTTTTCACTAAACCCCAATATCTCTCAATAGGGCGAAGTTATCGAACATTAGCTAGATTTATATTTTTGAATTTTAAAGTTGCTTCCGTATAATAAGTACAACAGTATTTTCAGCAAGCACTATTTCATGTTCGAATCTTTATTTAGATTCTATTTATGTATAGTAGAAGAATTGACGACCTCGATTGCTACACTGACAAATTCAGGTTCTTTAGCCCCTTCAATTACAATCAATTATTTTGCACCAGGTACATTCATTGTTATCATAATTATAAAATTATAGACCTGGTAGTGTCACAAAGTCACATTGCAAATAGAATTACTCGTCCATTATTACGTGTTTGGTTGAAGCTGGAACCAAAACCGTTACGCAATAGTTTGGCTAATTTTAAAGCGATATTTTGATAGTTATTTCTAGTTTTCGGCATTTGTTTTATTCCCCATGGCTATATAATTTTTTTAATGAATTTTTGGAATTATTGGCTCACTGTTGTTCAATTAATTTGACAAATCTACGACAGACATCGTATTTTCATTTCACTGATTCGCCTTACTGTCCTTTTTCTTAAATTTTTGTTACATGCAACTGAGGGGTAATAACGCCAATACATTCGTAAACTAGATAAGTTAGTTGCAATTTCTATTACTAGTCAATGTAATCGTAGGAAGAGATCAACAAAGATGGAGCAGAATATAATGAGACACTCCTTATGTATTTTATGTTTATTTCTTTTAAATGCATATCCAGCAAATTTTAAAATTTCTTAATGCCTTCCAAAAGAATGGTTTTTAAATTTCCAGCTGGGATGTAATGGTCATTTCTTCAACAGAGTCGAAGATACTTTTATTATGGTAAATTGTTATTCGAAACCGTGTTATGCGAGAGACTGAAATAATCCATAGTGTGTAAAAAATTGTTTTATTAGTGGAAGGAAAGTACAGTGCTTCATAAGTTTTATATATTACCATATATTTGTTAGAGGGAAATCGTGTAATACAAGTACTGTATTATACAGACTTGAAGAATAGACAGATTCCCTTAATTAATCCAGTCCACCTTGAATTTCGTTTAAAATAAAGCTAACAAAATTTTTCCTTTGAAGATCGTTTGTCTAGTTATCCTGGAATAAGTTATTTAAATATATTACAGGAGAAGATTTCTGTAGGAATTTAAACTGAAAGCCAAATTAAAGCATTTTTTCCTAATTTTTATATATTTACTTTATATTCAAGTATTTTTTATGATATTCCTATCAGAATCGTGAAATCATCTTCAAAATTTGGACATTTATATACTAATATAAAAAAAATATCAATTAAAAATCTCATTGATTAAAGTTGAATTAAACTAAATTTAGAATTCATGAATATAACTGAAATGAGTTTGAAGAATTAAAATCCAAATCAATATAGAATTATATAAATTCTAATCCGATTAGTAATTCATTGAATTTGTTGCTTTTGAAAATTTTTAAAGGACCACTGTGGTAGAAGAAAATAAGAACTACTAAAAAATTAATATTTTATAGAAGAACCTAAACTTAACTAAAATCATCAATCAAATTTTAAAATTAATACATATGTATATGAATTGTAAGACGACATATGAAATCTTAGATACAGTCAATAAATGAACAATAGACAAAGAGGTCAAACCTGAAAATTATTTATAAAAACAATTTTGAAACCCATTTCTAATCTTGGTCGACAATAAGAAGACGCAAATTTTGTAAGAATCTCTTCCTTTAGGATAAATTAATAAATAAACTAATATATATAGTAACTGACTTGCACAGTTTATATTTAAATAATAAATGATCTTAATGTGATATCAATTCCGATAATTTATGATTTTGAATGAGAATAGAAAATTAATTATTAGCAAAATATTGTATGAAAATCAATATTTCAGGGCAGAAGATTAAAAGGAAATTATTTTTTAGGAAGCTTTATTGTCTCAAAGAAAATATGTTAAACGTTACGAGGGAAATTGTCACTTATGTATGAATATTCAGAGGTCTGGGAACTAGGCGTTCATATATTGAAAAGAATTTGTTATTTGAATTTTATAAACCTTTTCTTGCATAATGGGATACAATAAAAGAAATTAGTTATACTGTTTTTTGGTCATGCTTTTCATTTTCAACTGAAAATACTGTGTGGAATTGCACTGGTCTTTGCTATATCCATAATTTCAGTACTATACAAAAATTAATGGAAAAGAATGCATTTCTAGTTTATCTGTAACGATTTCAATTAAAATATTTGGTTGAATTCATATTTAATTGATTCTACACGAAAAAATAGTGATATTGTCCAAAGCAGGAATGGCATTCTGTACGGCGACAAGCGATTGTCGCTTTTCGGCATTCCGTAAGGTGATATCGTTTTTTTTGAATAATACTTTAAAAGTGGTAATGTTGTTTGAATATGCAGGAAAAATTAAAGATTTTTAATGCATCTATTATAATAACACTTTTATTTTTTATTAAAAAGAAAGTATTAATAAATACATTTCCATAAAAGTGATCGCCCTACAAAATGCCGAAATATGCGGTGATCACTTTCAAATTGGTCACAAGCACAGAATGCCAGTCCAGAATTTAAGCGATATCTAAACCAATGGAGCTAATGAGACTTGCCAAATTTCATTCTGTTTTTTTTTATGTTTTTTTAACTAAACAATACAATATTGTTAAATGCAAACCTACAACTCCTACATATGATATACTCACTCCAGTTTAACACGCATTTTTTTGCAATAGTTATACCTACTAGAGTAGGCAGCAAGGAAATAAACCTTATTGTTACTATCTAGTATCACATACTTATTTGACGTACATATTTTATTAGCCAAACAAAAACTTCATTAAAAAATAATTATTAGTGGTTTGTTGTCGTCTTCACAAAAAAATTTAAATAATATTCCTTTACTTAACACCAGAGAATTGTAGTCTGTATTTTGATAATGTCCTTTATTATTTAACACGATTTTCTACACTGAATGAGACTAATTTTCACTGTAATTGGACATTATTCTGTTGATATTATGTCGTTTTAATGGTTTTGTAACTGATCAACATAAAGCCTAAAATCATAATCATGCATAACTAAAAGAGTAATCGAAATTCCCAAATTTAAAAAGAACTTCATACATTTCATAAAATAATAAATAGGGAATACAAGATTCGGGCTTCAAATATATTGTTTGTCACCAATTTAAGTACATATTTTATATTCAGCTATATAATAACCAGGTTATCATAAGAAATAAGTTGCAAATCATACATTAAAGTATTTAGTGATATAAGCACTAAAATCATAACTAATTATTTAATAAATTATGACTGATATGAATCCATAAACAAGAAATATACTTTCATACTTGTTGGTTTGGTTATTGTGTGTAAAACATTTTAAATTCTTAAATTTGGAATTATTTCAGAGGTTAGTAGTAACTACATATGTTGCCCAACTACAACAAATGGGTGGAAATTTGATTTTAAAAGGATTAATCAATCTTTGCCAATCTTGTACATTTGGCATATGCCTAACATTTCTTCTTCGAAGTTGCGAGAGCTTGGATCAAGCCTTGAACTACTATCTACTTTTTCAATAAGCTTTGTAATACTTTCCAAATACTTGTACAAGAATCTTAAATTTATTTTAAGACATAACTACTCGAAAAATGTCATTTCAAGAGTGGAAATGTTTATCACCCAATTTTTGAAGTATACATAGAAGCTGTTTCCTAAATTTTTTAATTTAGCATAACTTTGTGTAAAACGATTCCTTCAAACATTTTATTCTTTCGAAATTCTCAATTATTAAAAAATAATAAAAGGTCATATTTTAAAAATACTATATACACATGCTTTCGGAATATAAAACTTTTGTAAATCCTTAAAATAATTTCCAAACAATTTGTCATATATATATACGCGACTATAGAAGCTTTTTAATATTACATTATTGTTCCCTGTTGCTGAACATACACTTTTCTTTTCTTTTGGTGGATAAAATATTCTTAAACTTTCAACATATTCTAAATAAAAACGAAAACTTTTACTGTTATATATTAAAAAAAAAGCAAAATTCAAATTAAATATTTTACTTTTTCGTCCTTTTTTCTTTCGATTAAATTCAAAAATTTACTTTTCTTATACGGCTTTGAAACACCAAAAGAATATAAGATTTCAGGTACCTATATGCCACATACTACTATGTGGGTATATAAAATAATTGTAAAAGTTGATGCGAGTATTATAACCTGCCAAAATAATAGTAACAGAAAAAAGGAAAGTAAAAGTTTATATACAAAAAACGGCCTTCGAACATAAACTTATATTGTATAAAGTCCATCACGTATGAACGTCATTAAAAATCAATAAAATACACAATATGATGCTACTACGTAGACCCTTCCATTAAATGTAATTTGGAAGTGCAAAAATTAAGAAGAAATATTTCAAGACATCTATTCTAATAAAGAGATTATGACTAACAAAACTGGCTATTTGTAACTCAACTAAAATGATATACATTGACTTACAATAAAGTTCCGGACTTTTCCAATATCTCTCCAGGTGTCATTTTAAACCGTTCACATTTCTGAACAAAACCCCTCAAATGTTAGCGTTGTAAATTAAATATTTATCAATTTTATGTAAAAAGTATATGGTGATAATTGTTTACCAAAGTACTGAATACTTTTGAGTAACATAAACAATTTTTAGGAGACAGAGGAACGCTAGAGGACAACTTAAAAAATCACAACAATGTTCATTGCTTTCTTCCATAACAGAAGCATTATCCACAAAGAATTCGTTCCAACTGCTCAAACAGTTACGGATAATTTTTATTAGGAAATTTTACAATGTTTGATAACTAAGATTCTTCGAGTTTGACCAGAATGTCATTAACTAGACAGCTGGTGTTTATTACACGATAATGCACCAACTCACAATACGTTGATTGTACGTCAGCTTTTGGCACAAAATCAAGTCTGTGCGTTGAATCATTCATCGTCTTTTCCGGATTTACCACCATGTGACTTCTTACAATTCTCAATACTTGAAACAAAGTTTAAAGAACGCTTTTTCGATGATATTGAGACTATTCCAAAGGTTTCTACTCGTGCTTTGGAGGTGTTTCCACAAAAGGTTTTTGGACACGAATTTAAATCACTATTAAATCGTAGTCTCCTTCTGATTCAATGTACTTTGAATAAAGAAAAAAAGAAACCTGAAAAATATTGTTTTGTTTCATTTTTATATCAACAGCCAAAGGACTTTATTGTCCCACCACGTATATACATATATATGTATATAAATATTAAAGATATACATATGTATTTACACATGACAGTTAAATTGCTATTAACTCGGAATGGACGTACATATTACTGGTGTCGAAAGTTTTAAACGACGTCACAATAAATAACAGCATATTCATTTACCTTATTATATGAATTGAATATTATTTAACGCGCCTGAAAGTATGCAATTCATAATATCTTGATGCAAATTTAAATATTATACCTCTGAAAATGTTTTGTCTGAAGTGAAACTTTAAGAAATATTTTTTATTATTTTTCCCCGTCGTTATTGATGGACTTTCACCTATTTTAATTATAAATATTATAATAAACAACCTGTATGGATTATTCCTTTAATTAAACGTTAAACACATATTCCTTAAAATTGACTAGCTCCATTGATTACACATATTCTATATAGTCAGAAGTGAGTTTTATATAAAATTTGATGTCCTTGTGTGAACTTCGGAAATAAAATTCTTTAGAAAGCAAACTTTTAATGAGTATAATAAATGCATTTACAAAACATCTATACTTAACTAACTTTACATATTGAGATCTCTAAAAATGGAGAAGACAATTATACGATGATGAAACTATCATGGGAATTTAACTTTGGTGTTAATGTACTAACTACTACTATTACTGTTGTTTCCTTTAATAAAATAACTATATAAAGATATATATAATATAAATGAGTTATGCACCCTAATTCTGAACTTAAATATTGTTGGTTATTTTCTGGTGTAAACTTAATTCTTAACTATCACAAATTTCATTAAGTATAATATTATTCTAATGCCATGCAAATGGTTTACCTCTAATTTTGTGAAAGTATCACACGCGAAAAGTCTTGAAAAGTTTCCGTTTTAATTTTACACTCTATTTATTAATATTGTATATTTCTTTCATTTGTTTTTTTTTTTGAAGAATTATCAATTTCAATTTAATTGACATTCCCATACTCGATTTTAATAAGTAAAAGTATTAATGGTTCTGTACAGATGGGGCTAATTTGGAGTATTCGCTACTATCAAACCGGGAAGTGAAGGACTAAAATCTTGGGTATAGAGAACTGTCGGATCATAGGTAACGAATATATAGGCACTTGAAGGATTGTGAACATTTCACCTATCCAAAATAGAAAAGTTTTCAATAAAACTCTATTTGTTTTTTTTTGGCATGCTATGTTTTCGACTTGGGTGTGGTCCATCGGCCAAAAGTCCTATAACGAAATATACCATGATAAATAATAGGAAATTAATACTATAATTACCCTTGAGAGATATCTAACTGACTTTAAAGAATTTAATTTTAGATTTAAATATATATTTAAGTTCATCATTAGGATTTTAATTCCCCTTTCTTTAAAACCAACTAACTAACAATCTACTTATACAATTATTTTGTACGAGTTCTAATTTTTTGGCAAAAAAGATAATCAAACACTTAATAATATGATTTTAATTAAAATCAAAAACGAATATATTGTATGATTAGATAAATTGTTAATAATTCAAATTAAGGTTACTGAAAATTTAGAAAAAAAAAATTCCCTTTTAATTTCAAAATATTCTGTCTACTATATGTATATCACACTAATAAAGTCTACTATATATACATTTAATAAACATCCTTTTACATTTCATATAATATACCTGAACTCCATATGAGTGTTTATGTTCACGTAATTTTACTCTTTCACAATATAAATTCTAACGTTGAATATTGTACACTAGTGAATTGATTATAACTCGGCTAAACATGTCCATATAAGTTTCTACATCAATATATTACCCAAATGTAACATTGACAAAGCTATGCAATCATATAATTTAACACCACCTTTATATAAGGGTAACTAAAAGCTTTGAATTAGACATAATATGACATTTGTTTTGTATTTTTTTCTATTTTGGAAAAACAATAAGAGTACATATAAGTACAAAATGAAAATAAAATGTTTTGTTGTATTCAGTTTGTCCTTTTCGCCTACATAAGTATAGTATAGTATATGTTTGAAATCTGAAATTCATTTCATTATTATTACATATATTGAGACATCTATTTGTGCACATATTTGCCAAACATATATAATTAGCCCATAGAAACAATACATATTATAGATTAGTTTTAATTCTTGTCGAAAAATAAACTATAGCAATTATATGTTTGCGGTTGAGTTTAGGGAACATTTATTTTTATTACAGATCTATAGTTCTCTAAACATTCAAAAGTACACAAAATTTTCAAATTATGATATTTATTAAACCAATTGTAGTATAAATATTTCATTATTTTAATATTGATCTATGTAAAAGATATTGTAAACTATATAAATATTATGTTTGTTCTTAGTACTAATTCGAAATTGGTTTTATATATAGACAATATTATTAAAATCTGTATATTATTATTAGTTAAGTTGAAAAGTCATTCAATAAAAGTATACGAGATATAATATTGTATACTATCAGATATTCTGCCTTCTAAACCCTGAAGCATTTTAATATTTTCCCTGTTTTAAGGTTTTTTTTCTTAAAATAAATTCATAATAGACTCTCTATTCTAACGATTAGATTCAAGTATTTTATATTTAAGTGGTTTTTGTGTTTGCAAACAAGAAAATCTCCCATTCATAACAAATATGAATATTATTAACTATATAATACTCCAACTTAACCGTAGGCCACGATTAAAGTTAACTAATAAAATCTAAATTAAGTTTATTCAGTTTTGATTATTTTATAGTCAAATATAAGAATAGAAAATTCTATCACTCTTGAAAAGAGATAGTGTTCGTAACACTTTATTGTAGTACTCTGATTGCCTTTCAAAATTGTTAACCGAACGAAAACACCTGTTAACTTCTTTTTTCAACTATTCTAGTATAACCCACATGATGAACATTTCCTTAATAACACGTATAACACTTTCCAATTTTCAATATAATCAGTTTTCCAAATTCGATATATTCCAAATATAAGTTTTAGGAGATAGAGAGAAACGAAGGCATCAGGTGCAACTACGAACTTCAAACCAATTGTGCAACTAAGAGCTTTAAATTTTCAGGATAAAATATAGGAAACAACGTAAATCCATATACATATATACTATATAGAATATAGTATTGTCTTCTTAGATAAAAATCATAATAAATTTCAAACTGTTAATTATTAATATAGTTCCCAATGTCCTTGATTGACTACTAAAAAGGATTAAAAAGCTTCAATTTTGGAGTAATAATTTATAACTGCAAATAATATTCAAATGATTTAACAGCGAAAATAATTAGATAGACACTTATGGGAAAGAGCATAACACGTTCGCTATTATCGAAAGTTTTCTTTAGGTTTTTATACATTAATTCCTTTCAACAAGACATATGAAATATATCTCTTAAGAAGTATTAGGCACACGGGGAAAGAATTAACAACTAGAATTTGTGAATATAATTTAAATAATTATATAATAAGTTTTAGCGCTAAAGTTTCAGGATTTTCATCAAAAGATTTTCATATTTTCAATATTTCAAAGTTAATTTATAGTTTATTTTAAATTCATCAAATTCTTAGTGGTTTAAATTTATATATACATTCCACAACCACATTAAACTCTACTAAATTGAGATATTAACACCTTTTAAATACCATCAAAAGTTTTTAGGAATTCTTTAATTGATTCATAGAAAGATTTTAAATAGAGTTTCTAATAAGTATATAAAATTATAAAATATAAGAATACATACAAATGTATCCCATTTTGTGGGAAAAAAAGAAAAATCATTAAAATTTTCTACAACATACATTTTCACATACTTAATTTTCTGTCTTTATAATAAAAAAACATATTTGACTTTGTAACAAATTTCACCTATGTATTATTAGTGAGTTGTTTTGTAAATTAGATAATCTACATCAGACTTATTAGAGAGACCTGTCTCTTGGCAATTTATCCTAGTTATGATCTTAAATCCATTTAATTTTTGTCATTTATTTTAATGAGAAACTTAATAGAATAATTATACAAAAGTTTTAACAAAGATTAAATGAGTTTAAATACATTAAAAAAAAAGAAATTATAATAAAATTTCTACATCAAATATAATAAATCAAAATTTCAAAAAATATATGTTTTAATATTGATTATATTTAATAATCATAAAAATAAAAATATTGAAACGATATTTTTCGTATAAAATTAAACCATATTAAAAATTTATATTTTAGATTAATAAAAATAAAAAGAAAAATTGGTAAAGCAACAGATTCCTTTTAAGAAAATAAGGAAAAGAATAACTTCTTCATTTTCTTCTTCACAGTTTTCAATGCATTTTTATTCTAGAAAAACGTTTAAAACTCATAAAAAACGATAATAACCCGTCACTTAACCACAAAATAAGTTATATAACAATATTTCTAGGCTAGAAATATCGGTTTCTATATATGAAAATTTTTATGAAAAGTACATGTACATGTAATATCGATTATGATTTTATAATCGAAGGTATGACCTTTTCCTCAATTAAGCTGTTCGACCGGAAAGTAACGATTTTCTGATCATAAAAAAAAGGATATTCGAATCTGACCAACCCAAAGTTGAATATTTAAAAAAAAGAAAAGCAACACAACAATAATAAAATATAAAATTTTAACTTTATATGTGCTCTATATATAGAAAATATCAAATATAAATATTAATAATACAAAATATATTTAAAAATATAATCAATATTATAGAAATTAATATTGTTTCTTTTAAAAGGAAAAAAAAAGTATATTTGATCCATCTTCTATATGTTATTAGAATTGATAGCATAGAGATTTTTCAGTTTTAAAAGCTTTCAATTAAAATACCTTACATAGTTTTCTTTTCTCTTTCGGCAATGGTCATTAATTCTATCGACATAAACTAGAAAGTTCTATAAAGGTAAGCCAATCGTTTAATTTTATCAAATTAGAAAGGACAAAAAACCACATAATTTTAACTTCTTCAAAATTTCGGATTTAACTTTATCTTCGGTTTAATTTAATTATTTTTCTTAATAAAGTTTACGTTTTTAAAACCGCTTCTTGACCCTTAAGTAAATATATAAAAAACAAGAAAACTTAGTTATTTAGCTTTTTTTTTGTTTTAATTTAATTACTATATTTTTTTACGATAATTTATATAAGACTACGATATTTAGAATCTATTGTTCGAATTGTTGAACTAAAAATTAATTAAACATCTTAAATAATTAATTATTATACTTAACATATTTATTTATTTTAACTCTCTATGAAAAATATCTTCTTTATTAAATCTCATTAATAATATACCTTCGGAATACAGTTGATGATTATTGAATTAGGACCACAGTCTTTAGCTTTGAGTATTTCTTATGCATCCCTTTCTATACCTATGGCTACGTTTACACCGAAAAATTTTTAGGTCACCTAACTAAAAGTTAGGTTTGGCAATACTTGTTTACACCGTACTAGACCTAAGTCTAAAATAACGCCATATGTGAGCAGTTAAACAATAATAACTACTATAGTATCATCTAATCAGCTGTCAAAAAGTTCTTAGGCCGATTTAAGTTTAAGGTAGGTCTGCGATTTAGGTGACCAAACCTAAGTTACTTTGGACGTGTTTACACCGACATATTTAGATCAACCTAAACACTTGGGTCTCTTTTTAAGTCTCGGTGTTATCTCACTTAAAATGTTTTTATGAAAATCTAAGTTTAGGTAGTATAATTTTCGAAAAGACTTTGTCTGCTATGCTGACTTTTAAGAAAATGAAAATTTTTAATTTCAATAATACGAATCGATCAAACTACTGAGTGTAGTGGCAGTTAAAGTCGAGAATAAGAATTCCTTAATTTTTTTTTATGAGAATTAATGCGAGTTTTATCTAAATCTAAAACAAAGTACAAGTATCAGGGCTCAGTATAAGGAATTTAGTGGCATGGTAGTTGGTAAAGCATATACGAGGTTCAGTTCAATTACTGGCCGTGGCGATTTCGTATTTTTGCAGTTGCTTTCAAAATAAAAAATGCTCTAATTCACAAATAGCCAGAGGCCTAATAGCATAAATATCTTTAACAAAATTTTATTGAAATCGGTATATGAGTTTTTAAAATATATCGGAAAATCTTTATGAACACATGGTTAAGAATGGGACGTTTCCATCTTTTGGTTTGTTATTATTTGGGTAGTTAATAATTTGCAGTTTAGATTGAATACACAAGAAATGGTCTTCAAAGTTAATGGTTTAAGGTCACTAAGGGTAAATTCGCGCTGGCATAAGTTGAAAGTCATTAAAATTGACGTCTTTTTTTTAACTGTGCAGACTTTTTCTCCACTATTTTTAGACCAATTTCAAATTGAAATTTAACATGGTATCGTCTATTTTAATCCATAAATAATTTAAACAAAATTGCTCCACAAATTTTCAAATTAAATCCGAAACACCATAAACATTAAATCGACAAAACTTGTGGTCATTATTATTTTTTCTTTATAACTTTCCTCCCCTTGGGCCGATTTTGCTCAAATATAACACCAAAGTAAGTTAACGAAGAACCAACTCACAGTGTAAATTTCACCAAAATCGGATAACGCGTTTTTGACTTATCTTGTATACGGATGGATGTACGGACGGAAATGCAGAAATCGATATAGCTTTTGATTCTCTACACAACCATACTTGAAACCTTTCTACGATGATTATTTCGATGTGTTACAAATGTAGTGACAGAACTAATGTAGCCTCTGGTAGTAGCTACCATAGTTCATAAAAAGTTGTCCAAAATCGATGATCATGAACTGTATTCAATCTTAAAAGAATACAAATTAGAATCATACTAATCATAACTAATTGTTAACATCGTTTAGTTATTAACACTAAATATAGATCGTATTAATAATAAGTCAGTTATGAATTTATGAATACATTAATTATAATATATATCAATTATTAATTCAGTATATTTGTGTAGGTTAATGATCACCATGAATATTTTTAAATAATTTCTACAAGTAGTTTAAAAATTCGAAATTTCCTTTTTTTCATTCATAACTCAACAACTTCGCAATTACTTTTAATTTTAATAAATTATCTATTCAAAAAATTTAAATCAAAAATTTTTTGGGCATTTCTACAATTCAAATTAATCAATTTTCCTTTTTTTTTGTTTAATTAAATGGAAGACAATTAAATTTGTGGATTTTTAAATTAGCACGTCTTTGAAATAGAATAAAAAAAAATAGGTCATATTTTAATAATTCTTAAAATACGAATATCTAAGTGTAAAACAATTTCCGTGGAAAGAAAAAAAAATCCGTTTAGAATTCATTTGGGAATTGTACATAATATCCTACAGCAAGTCATAAAACCTAACCAAGGCCCACGTTGTTTCTTAATTGAGATAAACCTAAAGAAATATCATTGAAGACGGAAAAAAAAAATCTTCTCAAGCAGTTAGTCGCCCATTAAATAAATAATTAATAAAAGGTAGTAATATCCAAGACTATGTACACGCTTTGATAAACATTTTTCGGGACGAATTGTACTAAAACCAAGAAAGAAATTAAATAATTTCGGTAATGTACAAAATTTTTAATAAACGCGGTGACATCTTAAACTTCTACGGGGTGTTATTAATAATAAAAGAAAAGAAAAAATGTGTTATTGTTATAAATAGGAGGTCGTTTTGTATACAATATGGACTGATTTTCGTATGACAGAAATTTTACTATCTATAGGGTGACCCAATTTGAGTTTCCTATGTTGTCAGCACTGTAAATCAAGCAGCTGGCGATAAGTACTTATTTTCAAAGCGTCGAGTGTCAGATTGCAACATCATATTTACGAAATGGATCGCTTAACCACCACTCATGTATTAAAATTGTTCAGGAAGTTGATGGTGATTTCTTAAAGACAATTCTCTTCTCTGATGCGGCACATTTCCATCTCTCTGGGTGTGTTAACAACCAAAATTGCTGGATATGGGGAGGTGAAAATCCTCATGAGATTCACGAGACACTATTACATGACCAAAAAGTAACTGTTTGGTGCGCATTGTGGTCAGACGGCGTCATTTGGCCTTACTTGTTTGAAAACGATCAGGGTCAGACTGTCAACAGTCAATGGTGAATGATATAGCCGCATGATAACTGACTACTTCTGCCACGAAATCGAAGATATTGATCTGGAAGACATGTGGTTTCAATAAGATGCCGAAACTTGCCACATAGCAGATGCAACGTTGGATTTTTTGTGTGAAAAGCTCCCAGGTCGCATTAGTTCACACTTTAGTGGCGTCAACTGGCCGCCATGATCATGCGACTTAATGCCGTCGGATTTCTTTTTGCGGAGTTACGTTAAACGTCGTGTCTACGCCAACAAATCTGAAACGTTGGAGCATCTATAAAACAACATCTGCCAAGTTATTGCCGAGATACGGCCCGAAATTTACGAAAAACTCATCGAAAATTACCTCGAAAGGATCGGCTGCTGCAGAAGGTTCAGAGGCGACCGTTTAATTGATATTATTTTTCATAATTAATGAAATACATAACATTTATGATTAACAAAATAAAATAATTATATTTCGTTAAATTTCTGTGTTTTATATTGTTTTAAAGTTCGGAAACTGAACTTGGATCACCCTATATGTACATATAACAATGTAGTAATAACAAAAAAAAAATAATCAATAAACACGAAGTCATAAAGAAAAACCCGCGATGACATAAATATATGTGTACTTTGTGTAATTCGAATTACTAAATACCTAAAATAATATCTCGTCCTTTATGTTTGTCTTTATAGGTATTTAAAAAAAAAAAGAAAAAACATAGAACTATACAACATATCTAGTACAAATAAACCACAGATCTACCACCTGTAAGATTTAAATTAATTTGTAATTACTATTTTTAATTAATATTTCCAACTGAACGTAAATATTATAGAATAATAGATAGAAACACCACAATTTTCATCATATTTCAATGTCACCCAAACCCGATATAACTTCATAATATATTAAAATTGAAAATTCTGTACTACCTATATGAATTTATAGCAAAACAATAAACCAAATAAATTGGGAATACAAGGAACACTTTTATTAATTATCTATATTACGAATATGATATTATGGTGTGAATTTTTAAATTATGTATTTAGAAACCGGAAACACATATTTAATTGACTCGGCTCCCTATTTTAATTGTATAATTAATGGCAATGTAATATGTACATATATCCTGCATTTTAACACAATTTCGAATAAAACTTTATTATACTTTAAGTATACTATAAATAACAATTCAATAAATAAGCAAACGATGTCCTTCAAGCGGCCGTAAGTGTCCTTAAACTAGATATTAGGATGCCCGGAAACTTCGTGCTGATTTTTAAGGTGAATTCAAAAGCAAATTCTTTATGTCCATACTTATGTATATATTTATATATTCACCGTTCCAAAGGGTTTCTCCACCGTTCATGCAATTTGAAGATTTTATCAAGAATTTCTCAGGTTTCTCCGTAAAAAACTGCTCAAGGTGGTTTTTAATGTTGTCCAATGAGTTGAAGCTCTTGCCGTTAAGAGAATTTTTTAAAAACTGGAAGTCTAATTGTGTAATTCGATTGAGATTAAATCGTATCGAAAAAACATCGCCATTTCCATGCTTTCGATACAATTTAGTTCAAATCGAGTTACACGATTCCACCCCTGCATAAGAGATAATCTGAGGGCAAGGTTGTTTTGGAGGATTGGGAAATTATGCCGGGCGTGGGGGTGGATGTCTTCGGCTTGGTGCAGGCTGTCAAGTGAAACAGAACATATCTATTTATTGCTTGCGAGGCATTATTGTCCTTCCGATAATAGAATATCGAATATCTACAATGTACTTTGTTGTCTTCCATCTTCAAAAGGGTACAAAAATGTAATAAGTAAAAATTGACAGTTTTTTCTGATTTTGCAAGAAAGACAGTTATACCGAATGTCAGTTTGTTTGCTCTTTTCAAAATTTCCACTAATTTGTCGGTAACCCAGGCAATGATAACATAAGTCTAATCTGCAAATTTTATTCAAATCGGTGTATTAGTTTTTAAAGTATATCAAAAAAACTTTGTGAACAGACTTATTTTCTCCTAGGATTATTTCTTTCTCCACTATCCTCTGACCGATTTTACTAAAATTTAAGATTCCATCGTCTATTTATGTAGTTAATCAATATATATAATTTAAACAAAATTGCTTCACAAATTTTCCAATTAAATCTGAAAAACCATTTAAAAAAACGATAGAACTTTCCGGTCACCCTGGTTTTTGCTTAATAACTTCGCTCCCCCTTAATCGATTTTGCTGATTTTGCTGCAATACCAAATCCAGTTGAGCAGCAATCAACTCACATTCTAATTTTTGAGTTATGTTGTATACGGACGGACGGACGGACATACATAAATCGATATAAATTTTGATTGAAACCTTTCTACGACGATTATTTCGATGTGTTGCAAATGTAGTGACACAACTAATATACCCTCTGATAGTATCTACCATAGGGCATAAAAAAAGCTGATACAGGAAAATAATTTTTATTATTGAAATTATAAAAACAACTATAAAAAACAAAGTACGTTATGTATGTAAGATTTTTTTCGGAAATTTATTTATATAACTATTATTTAATGAAATAATCTTTGAAATAGGGTAATTTTCCTTATAGGATGATCTTTAGACTGAAGGAACAGTCTAAAGATCGTCCTATAACTTACGCCTTAAATTTTTTCGTAACTCCTAAAGTCTAAAAGAAAACTAAAATTGAATACTTATGTATAAGAAAGTTGGCTACTTTTTTTTACTATGTATAACTATATTTTAGTAATTGATTAAAATATTATAATCTGCAGATATACGAACTACAGCTAACATGTTAGATTGCACTTAAGGTACCATCCCATAAGGAGTAGTTGTTGATTTATTTATTTCTTTTCACTTATATCTGTAAATTTTTATGTTACTAAAATTTGAACACATTATTAAATCTCTTCACTTCACAATTTAAACATTTTATTTATTTTACTCATTTGATTTACTCAAAACGTTTTAAACAGCTTAACTTTTTCCTATTTCGAAATTGCACATACAAGTATTTCAAAAGACTATAACTCAAATGTAGTTTAGTTTTCCTTTTGATTTAATACTAAATTGAAATTTAAAAGGGATTTTAATTTAATATATATTACATACATTTTATTATATACAAAACGTTTTCTACAAATGTCCATAAAATACCTGTACTTATATTTCTATTTACAAAAAAGAATTTTGTGGTATTAACATGAATACGTATTCTTCATTCCTTAGTAAATAATGTATTAAGCCAAAAAAAAAGCACGATATGAGTTACTTTTGACAATATATTATGTTAATATTTACTTTGAATAGACCATAAGTACCATGTATCATAGAAATGAAAACAATTTGAAAATAAATAACATAATAATTTAATAAATTATTAGACTCTGTACATGGAATATGAAGGATGTATGATTATTTTTCTTTTTTTCTTTTTATAAAATCAATGTTTAGAAGCTATGTCATGTCAAAAAGTTCATCGATGCTTCATAATATCCTTATGCTGCTCCACCTGTAACTGTTCTAATTTCAAATACTACCAGTTTTATATTATCTTATTCGTGTGTTTATATATATATAGGCATCAAACTCATCAATTCAAGGGTAGGTGAATATATCTTTGCTTAAAGGGGTTTTATATATACCTTCTGGCAAATTTAATCGCTATCTGAGTGGAAAATGTTGTTTTCAAAGTATAAGATGACACAAATTGAACCTTTTTACATGTACTTTCTACTTTCTCTGGTATATGTACATATATGTACATTACATTATATTTTTGTGTTGCATGTTAGAATTAAATTCGTATACCGAAAAATCTGGTCATTCATTGTTTAAGTTCAGTAGAGTAGAAATTCTTTACCATTCGATTTTGTAAAACTATAAATTTAGAATTTTCGATAGATAGTATTAGATAGTTTATAGATTCATCCTAAAAATTAGTTTTTATTCTTGAAAGTATGTTCAGAACTATTCATATAGGACGATTATTGGCCTAGTATTTAACGTAATTCGTTAGCCAGTTGTCGATCAGTTTAACTCCGAACTTTCAGGAATTATGAAATTAATGTTTGGAATTGTTTTATGCTTTAAAAATAGGTTCTAACTTACGACTCGAACATAATGAGAACAGTTATTTAAGTGTAATTTTAAAGAAAATGAGATAAATATTTTATAGTTTCTTTTAAAATATTTTAATATTCAGTTATCTATCACAGTATGAACGAAAAAACGAAATATATTGTATATTCGAACTATCTAGTAAAAACATGTTCTTAACAGACCTAAAATTTTGTTTAAGTAATAAAATAAAGATTAATTTTAATAATAAATCCATTGAAATAAACGAAACAAGGACACTTTTGATAGAATTATCCGCGATTTGGTCACTGGCTAGGACTTGATGTATTTACGCTATATATACATACATTCCGTCTAATAAGTACCGGGAATTGTTCATTTAAAAAAAAAAACGGTGTAAGGTATGAAAGAAGGCCGAGAAAACCACGTCAAAATAGCTCGAAAATCAAAGTCATGTTGACTGACTGTTTTCTTTGACTATCGTGACTATCCACACGAAATTACTTATGGAGTGGTAAACAGTCAACAAACAATATTATCTGGGCGTTATGAAGTGTTTGAGAGAGAATGTTTACCGGAAAATTCCAGATTTGTGAAAGGAAAATTCTTGGATTTTGCATCACGATAATGGGCCGTCCTACACATCGATCGTTGTACACGAATTTCTAATTTAAAACTTAACAAATGTCATCGAAGAAGCACCGTATTCGCTAGATATGCTTCCATGTGACTTTTTCCTGTTCCCGCGGTTGAAATTACCACTTTGTAGAATACGTTATGAGTCTATTGAAGTCATAAAACAAAATTCGCAGAAGGAGCTGAAGTTTGTACCGGAAAGTGTACCTATGAGAAGTGTTTCGACGACTATATTAAGGATTGGCATATGTGTATCGTATCAAATGAGGCCTATTTTGAAGGCGATAATGTTAATTTGAACGATTAAACCAACATTTTGTATTTTACTTAACAATTCCTGTTACTAATTTGATTGAATGTATTTCAAATTCAAAATTTTATATGACATTTTCATTTTTTTGAAATTCCCAATTTAATAAAAATGTGAAAAATGTGAAAACTATCAATCAAAATTTTAGTAAATATCATTTAATAATACAGAAATTTTCCTATATTTAGAAAATTTTATAAATTAACATTTTTTTTCCCAGGTTCAAATATTTTTAATTAAAACGTAAACTAACAAGCCACTAATTTGTGAAAAACTAATTTCTAGGAAAAGTTTTAATGAATCTCTTATGAATTTAATTTTTTTTTTTAACAAGTTTACCAAACTGTAATTCCCACAAGACCCGTGAACAAATATATTAAGGCAAAAAGAAAAAAAGACGCAGAATTTTAAGGGATTTTTCTTATCTACTCATTTATTTTACCAAAAACCTATATTTTTCTATATTTTCCTAGTCTTAAATTAATAAAAAAAGAAACCGTCTTTTTTAAGACTTAGTTAAATGTTTCGACTATAAATAAAAAGTATCAGGTGAAATATAAATAATTTAAAATATTGATTAATTTCAATTCGATATTAAATATTTTCGATCGTACAATTTCGATTTACGAGATTAATAAATTTTCCATGAAATATCGAACATCAATTAAGAATTAATAATTTTGAGATGATTTTAAAAATTTCATGAAAATAATAATTCCATATTTTAAGAGAATAGGATATTAAAAAATTGACAATATTGAACCGCTTGACGTCATAAAATTATTAGAAAAATTGTGTCATTATATAATAAAAAGAAAAAAAATCTTATACCTAGGAGAAGGTTAATTAGTTGGAATCGGTATACCTGTTAACCTGCATGGTAAAATATATATGGTAGAATGAAGACACATGTAAAATTCTGACCACTTCATCTATGTGTAGTATACATGTCGTCTCCATTATATCTTTATAATATTGATTGTAGCTAATTTTATTCTATCTATTAATAAAACAAAAAAAAAACAACCCACTTCGGAAAATTTACCCTTTTTTAAAAATTTATGAATTGTCTGCCTCTACTTTGAAAGAAAATATGAAAAGACTGAGAAAAATCACTTCTATATACCCGAGTATTTATATGATGAACATTCATATATTTAAATTTATAGAAAAATCATACAGTCTGTTCATTAAAAACGCGTTTCCCATTATATATTAGTAACAGACATATACCGTATTGTTTATCCAATTGTTTCCAGGTTATATAAAAACTTACCGAATTAGATTGATCCTTTGGAAAAGCGTTAAGAGTGGTATAATTGCAATGGATTGAGCGTCAAAATCATCATACATTATGAAGACGTTATGAAGACATTGATTAACCCTTTGAGGCACAGGATTTTAAAGAAACGAAAAACCCCCAGTTGCACAGAGTTTCACTGCACTACACAATTCGCTAACCCGAATCACAATAGTCTCAACAATTTCCTAACTCGTTTTGGCTTGTATAAATTTTTGTTTTCACTTATTTACGCATTTAGCGTTAGTCCATAGAATTTCCACCTGGATGAAAAACTTTAAATAAAATACTAAACTGTATGAGTAATAGCAACTTCAACTTTTCGAGGTGGATGCATCGAAAGCTAAAAAAAAGGTGGGACAGTTTTTAACTCACCTAACCCCAAAGGGTTAAATATTTTTAGATTTCTATTTGCAAAGTATGTACTTAGAACTGGCAAATGGCAACAAATGCGGGACACAAAATGCATTTCAATTTAAACGTTAAAATGATTTTCTTTTTTGAAACAGAATGTTTTTATAAATTCGTTATTATTGTGATAGGAAGGTGAACAAAAAGTTTCAAAACAATGAATTTCTATCTCTTCGAAGATATACTAAACGCTACTGCCTTTAAAAAACAATTGTATCAAAAGTTAAAACAAGGCTCATAAAATTTCAATTACATCGTTAAATGATTTTCAACTTCTTCGATCTGTTCACAAACATTGAATTTAACATGAGTAATCAAAGTTGAAACAAGCTAAAGTTCGAAATGAAGTTCTACTTCCAGGATAAACGAAGGCAATAGAAACTATACTAAAATGGATTGAGAATGATTTGGACGTAGATTACTCGTAAATATTGGTCTTGAATTGTACCAAATATGGCACCAAACTAATATCAGAAAAGGGGAACCTTTTTTTAATAAAAATACCAAAATTCGCTACCTTTTTTAAAAGAATACAATAATTAAAATTCAAAAAAAAAACGTTATTTTCAAAATGGTTGAAGCACCTAATTTTTACGTTTTATGCAGTCTACAGTTAAGTAAAAATTTCAGAATCCAAGTAGTCCGAAAAAAGCACAACGCGCCCATGAATGAAAGAATGTAAAGATTGCGCATTGAGCATTCCGGACATTTTTAATTTTATTTTCATACTTTTATGGCATCAAGTGTGATTTTCTTTCAAATAAATAATCGTGATTTTTCATACATGCAATGTATTTCATATCTCGGGTGACGTAGGTGCGCAGAAAAAACCAATTTGAAGTATGGAAAAGTGTAATCTATATATCCTTTCATTCATACAACATGTCTGCCTTTACCGGCTGTCAATTTTGTGGTATACCGCCAAGAGCAAATGTGTTTGACGAGGTGTACAACTGTTAAAATTTCCGTACGAAATGTACTAATTGCTTGAACCTAATGAGACCGAAATCAAACTTAAAGTGTAGGAATAAAAATGAAATACAACTGATTTGCTTTAACAATTGATAGGTTAAAAAAAACAGTTATAATATTTGAGAATATTAGAGAAAAGGCAAATGAACAGACTATTAAGAACAGTCTAGAATGCTCTAGTTGGTTAAGACCTCGACCTCGCCTTTAGAGACTTGATGAGACACAAGTTCCCAAATCCAAGTCTCGGTTCTCTTCACAATTCTACTTTTCTTTGCCTTACAAACGAGAACACGGATATGCACTATTATAATTGCAGCATACGATTTTCATTAAGATTCCTTAAGTTCGTCTATACTTGGATCTTTCTATTATAATTCAGTCTTTAGCTTTAGGAGGATTTGTTTAACTAACTGTATTATCTAAAAGTAATGGTGCGTGTCTTCTAACGACACAATTTTTCTATTTTTTTATTATGTCAGAAACAGGCAATACAATCGATATTATTTATTAAATTTCTTTAATCAGAATATCAAAATTATTTCCTTCATCCTGTTTTAAATTGATTTATTTTACTAAAAAAAAAATTCTTCACCAACGGTTTTTACGTAATAAATATCACTTTTTCAACAAAAAAAAATAAATAAATAAATAAAATACTCGTAGTTCCATTACATATTCAAATGTCGACGATTTAAACCTGATAGTAACTGAATTGATGTAAGGTAAGAATTTTGAGGCATCAATATTGTAAAGATATATTTTCAGGATAAACCTGTGGAATAAGACATTTTCTCTTTTTGATGAATCCACACACATCGTATGATATTGGTGATACATTCGATTTTTTTATTATTTTCAGGAAATAGAAAAATGTTTAAAAGGAAACGCCTGCCAATATATTCTATACATTACGCAGATATATATCTTAAATAAGAAATTGGTAAAAAAAAAATCAAAAACTAATTAAAATAAAAGTTCAGCTCATGTAGGTGTAAAGTCCCCAGTCATCGTATTGATTACAAAATCCCAAAGAAATATTTCTTAAAACAAATAGAACAAATAGCTTCTGGCCCTAAAATCATGTCCTAAGATATGTAGGTCATATGTTTGCGATGGAGATAGTTAGTACCGAATTTCCAGTATAAAATAATGCCTGCATAGTTTCAATGGTTTGTAATCCAAGCTGTGCTCCGTACAGGCACCGTTTTTTTCCGAATTTTAACACCAACTCCTCGTTATATGCTTCAATTTGCAATAAGTCATATCTATGGACGTTTAATATATACATATTTTACAAAGGATCCATGTACATATATTGTTTTGAGACAGTTTCCTAGGTTTTTTCTTTCCAATAAACATTGGATACTCTCTCTGTGAATATTCCAGAATAAAGACTTGCTATCTACTATAAAATAACATTTATCCCCACGTTTATGTTTTTATGTTAAATTTTAGAAAAAAAATCTTTAAAAATGATCTGAATATATGTGTCCATATACTATCCTGACATGCATTGACATAGTCTTTGACAACCAATCCTATTTATACCTTTCTTTAAATCGTTTTTATTCCAAGTGACTTACAACTTTTTTTGTACAATGAGTTTGATAATGAAACATGACAGAATTGTAGAAAATAAAACAGACATGGAAATACTTCATATTTTAAGGAGTCCTATATCTTCCATTCGTCTTATTTCAAAATGATAACATACAGAAAAACTAAAATTGGACTTTAGAAAATTGCAACTTCTTAACAATCAACTTCGAAGCAACAAAAACTTTGGTACTTTTATATCAATTAGGTTGAAATTTATGAATCTATATAAATAAAAATTAAATGCTGTTCGTTGGTAAGCGCATCACTTGAGAACGGCTAAACCGATTTCGCTAATTTTTTTGTTAAAATGTTCGTCGTAGTCCGAATAATGTTCTTACGGAAAGAAAAATGGGAAAATATGCCCGGAAAATTGGAAAATTCGGGAAAAACTGAATGTGGTTTTCTTCAATGGGATTTTTGTATGAACTCGAGACCATATGCGTGAATTTGTATAATTGTTTTGTTCGTTATGGTCCCGGAAAAGTTAAATACGTTTTTTCTCATTTTTACATTGTTTGCGCATTTTCAATGGCTTTCTACAAATCCACAAAACGATCACAAACAAACTTATTGAAATTTGGACAGGACAATGTCTGTCGGGTCAGCTAGTATATAATAAAAATCTTCATTCCTAAGCTTAGTAGAATGACATGAAGGGCTGGCTAAGCATGAGAGCATGAACTAATAATAAAGATTTCTAACAACTGTGTCCTAAACTGATTTTTCTTGTGTACTAATATCCCTACACATTCTCTCACATTAAACTTCGTTTGATGTATTCTTTTTGAATTTTATAGTATAATACCTAGAATAACAACATTGAATAAAATACTGTCCATTTGGCTTGGATATCTACGTATACTAGTCTAATGTATGACGAAGTATTATAAATATTGCATATACTCTTTGTATTTTCTACTATAGGGCAATAAAATATAAAGTTGAGATTTTCTTCTAAAGCATGTCCGCTTAGAGAATATAAATATAAGCAAACATAAGAAGTAAGTCTTATTTTAACTTGATATATACTTCTGCTGTTATATTCTAGAAAAAAATTTAATATACGTACATAGATATATTAGAAAATTAAAAATGTATTGTATGTACAATATACTTCATCCTTAGGAGCAATTAATGTAATGAGTTTAATACTTATGTTATATGTTCATCTTTCTTTCGTATAGCAGAAGTAGAGATCCTTCCAACGTTAGCAAAAAAAAATGTTACGAATATATTTTATTTTTGTTAAAGGAAAAATAAAATTTAAAACAAAAAATTGGAATTAGTTCATCAATTTACGCCTTGATCAGTTTTTCCTTTAAAAAGGAATGATATAAAATGTATCCATATAGGAAATTCCATATAGTACCATATTCGATATTGAAACTGTTTGAAAAGTTAATTAAAATCATGCAGGCTTGGAACTATTCATCCGGTCATAATCAAATACTAGAATACTACTGGTTGAATGGTTACGTAACTGACAAAATTCTATTTTTTCTACACATGTTCATTGCCAGAAGACCGATGATAGTTAATATCATTTAAGGACCAAGTATTTACGTATGATACATGATGGAATAATATCCTGTCAAATATAAAGTACATACTCCATATTCAAAATGATACCATATAAATGTGTTAAATAGTGAAAATTTTATACTATTTTATCAATGAATCAAATTTACACGTTTTTTAATCAAACTACCAGTTATATTATTGAAGTTATCAAGCATATAAAATTTAGGACAGACTCAATATTCCAATAGAATCTAATTTCAAATTTGATATAGCTATGTGAAATGTTGGTAAGGGTGATCAATTTCCGAACTTTAAAACCAAATAAAGCACACAAATTAAACAAAATATACTTATTTTATTTATTTAATCACAAATGTCATGTATTTCATTAATTATGAAAAATAATATCAATTAAATGGTCGCCTCTGGATCTTCTGCAGCAGCCGATGCTTTCGAGGTAATTTTCGATGACTTTTTCGTAAATTTCGGGTGGTATCTCGGCAAATAACTTGGCAGATATTGTTTTTTAGGTGATCCAATGTTTCGGGTTTGTTGGCGTAGATACGACTTTTAACGTAGCTCCACATAAAGAAATACATCGGCGTTAAGTTGCATGATTTTGGCGTCCAGTTGACGCCACTAAAACGTGAAATAATGAGACCTGGGAACTTTTCACACAAAAAATCCAGCAAGTTACGCCGTCTTGTTGGAACCACATATCTTCCAGATCAATATCTTCGATTTCGTGCCAGAAAAAATCGGTTATCATGCGTCTATATCGCTCACCATTAACAGTGAGCCTGAACCTGGTCGTTTACAGAAAAGTAAGACCCAATGACCGCCTGACCACAATGCGCACCTAACAGTCACTTTTTGGCCATGTAATGATGTCTCGTGAATCTCTTGAAGATTTTTATCTCCCCATATGCGGCAATTTTGCTTATTAACACACCCAAACAAGTCGAAATGTGCCTCATCTGAGAAGAGGATTTTCTTTGAAAAATCAGGAGCATCAACTTAACATGTTGAGTGATGTTAACATCAATTTTCAGCAATTTTATATACTATGTATTTTAGCTTGAAATAATCTGGGCCTAGCTACAGGCCCATCTAGCCCATGTGATGATTCGGGCATGTCCATTTGTTTTTAAATCTTTGTATGTAATTCTTTAGTCGAACCCAAACTGAATAGATATATATTGTAGGCTTTGGACATTTTCTTCAAATAATTTCGATGATACTCGTCAATCACTTCGATACAATATCAAAAGACAAAAATTTCCAGTAATTTTCAATTTCAATTTTGGAATTGAATAGAATATAAGAAGAATAAACAGTCTTTAGTATTTCTTTGGAAACAATTAAGGAATTTGGAAAGATGAAAAAATATCGACCAAATTAATGAGGTCCTGTTTATTTATAAAGACGTGCAGAGAAGCTTTTTTATTTAGTCTATGAAGCATCTGGGAAAACATAAGAAAATCTTCAACAAAAAATCATATAAATACATGAAACAAAAAAAACGTACATTTTCTTGAAAGCCCCTCAAAACTTTTCCTATCGCAACTGATTCGTATAAACATAAATCTTACCAACATTTATAGCATTCATAGAAGCAAGCAATTCGACAAGTCTATCCGGCTCTTAACTTACATTATATGGTATGAATAAAAAACATACAATATATATATATTATTTGAATTTAAGTAATAACGCATGTGTTCCTTTGAAAAACAAAAATTTCAAGGGTTAAACACGTTCGGAAAAATTACATCTTTATGCTTTTTCTTTTAATGCGAATGTAAAAATCTTCTCTCTGACATCAGTTTTTGTCTTACAGAATTTTCTAATGGGGTAGGTGGTGGTCGTTATCATCATCATCATCATCATTATTTACAATGACTATTTATATTTTAAAATAATTCTTACAGAATAATCTTTAAAGAATATATGGTATAGTTATAAACTTTTTGGAATTTTTTTGATAAAGAGTTATACAATAGTAACAGTACGCTAATTTTAAAAGACATTGAGTGGATATATAAAACCCGGGGTAACTTTACAAGTAGATTTTACGTATCTATATATATATATATATATGTATATAAGAAAGAAGACAATGATGAAAATGAAATTTTATTTTTCATCTTAACCCACCCACTTCCACAATTTTAACACTCCACCAACAATCATCATCTCTACTAACCATTCAACAAATACCTTGTCTTTGATATACATATTTTCCTTAAACTTTGATAATCGTTTCAATCAATTCGTTAAGCTTCTTTTGGTAAAGGCGCTTGTTGCATTGTAAATATTTCGAAACCATAGATACACTTGCGTGCTTCCACCAACGGGGGGTAGTAGGTGAATGAGGAATATTTTGCACCAGCAAAACAAAAATACCAACAACAAAAAAAGAATGTTTAAGTGCTTTTAAGAGAATAGGTTTAACAAAGTTAAACGAAAGGGGATGGAGGATCATGTTATTGTTTTTTATTTCTAAGAAAATATTTACATACAGATAATAGTAGCATGCCTGGAAGGCTTTGGAATGAGTTAGGATTATATGACACAAACAAGATTTCAAAAAAATTTTTTTTCGAGAAATGTTTTTACAACAAGAAAAAAAGTCCTGCTTATGTACAAGGAATATGCGAACAATTTAAATTTACCTAAGTTAATTGTTGTTAAAAATACTACTATTTTTTTTTCTCCAAAAAGAATTTATTTTATTTGAAATTTTAATACTTATTTCTAAAATCTAAAAACAATGGAATTTATTGCGTTAGTTTTTAACAAAACACCTAACAATATCAAAGTACATAATCAAAATTCTTTACACTTTTACTTGTGAAGGTTTTGGAAAATTGTATTAATTGGGGTTCAGACCCGGTCACTTTATTCAAGCAATATTTCTATAGCTTTATATGATATTATATATTGAGCTTCATTTCAAACCAAAGTAGATGTAAAAATTCGAAAAATTGCCGAACAATTACAGCGTTAAATGTGACAAACTAATTTTTGGAAAGCATTTTCCTTAAAACTCAATTTTCAAAATTTAAGATTTCTCAAAAACTACAGGATCTATTAGGTTGACAGTCAGAGCACTCAACTCATGTATCGTTTCATCACGGTTAGTGGAAGAATGCGTCTGTGCGCTGAACAAGTTGGGTAGGAAAACAGTGTAAGGGTTGCCTGGGTACCTGGTTACTCGGGTATCCCGAGCAATGAACTAGCTGATTCACTCGTGGGAGAGGGGTCAGAGACGCCGTTTTACTGTCCTCAACCTTTGGTAGGGTCGACCTACTCGAGCCTCAAACAGTACCTCAGTAGGCAACTAAACCACCGCCACCAACAGAGGTGGTAAGGGCTAAATCAGTGTAGGCAAGCAAAAGTGATACTGATTGGACCGGACTGCCGAAGGACGAGAATGTTGATGGGACTCGAACGTAAAACCCTTAGAACCATTATGGGGAAAAACACTGCTTTTTTCATATAACCCCGCGACTCCATTGGACTTATTTCAAGTCCTATTTTCAGTCCGACTGAAAAAATGTCCAATTTTTAGAGTCTTTACAAGACTTTTTTTTTCAGTCCGGCTGAAAGGAAGTCTTGAAAAAAGTCGTGTGGAGTCGTGTGGAGTCGTGTGGTAAAAGTTAAATGTTTGTCTTCTAACTCTTTACAATTTCCGCATTTCTCAAAATTTTAAATTCACCTTCGTCATTGCTTAACTATTATTATATATATATTATATAATGAGAAGAGATTAGCTTTTTTTTATTTCGGATATTTGTAGGACGCCCACAATTGAAATGTCCGGATTTAAAAACGCTGTAATTTTATTGTTTATTGGTCGGTTTTATTACAATTTATTGAAATGATAGTTTATAATACATAGTTCATTTTATAATTATTCGAATGCTATGTAACCGCCTTTTGCCTTAACCACCAGCTTCAATATCTTTTGAAACCATGTACACTATGCTCGCACGATGTCTTGGCTTAAACGGTTCCATTCATGAGTCAAATCTTTTTCTAAACCGGCCAAAGTTGTGTATTTTTTTGCAAGTCACTGCTTGTAAAATTCTCCAAATAGAATAATCCAAAAGATTCAGATCTGGTGAATTTCGATATTTCACTTTCTAATCGAGCGCAACAATTGAATTTTGTTTAAGGTCCATTGTACATAAAAGAAGAACGCATCTTTTCACCAACAAATAATTTTTACTACTGACAGATAATATATCAAGCAACATTCATTTCAAATTTTAGTATTGCAAGATGTGTGGTTTACATTTGACAGTGATTTGAATTAGACGGAGACTTCATCTGTCGGACAGGGTACATAACTTTTATAAATTCTAATTTCTTCCATCCAGATTTTTATTTTTTTACATCTTTTAATATTAGGTAATAATGATGAAAAATAAGCAGTTAAATTCTAAAATATTGACCTACTTTTCGTGCGTTTTGACTGGTTACAATCCCTTAAAAGTAACAATAGACCAACTTAATATATAAGTTAATTCTTCGATTATAATAGAGTATAACTATATCGAATGTAACATTAGTTTATTATCTATAAATTTGATATCTTGAGTACCTCTATAGGTATCCAATAAAAATACCAACAACCCTTCAAAGTATTTTATTTCTTGCATTTTCAAAATTTATTGCTATTATAACACTGTTTAGGGTTCATTTGACTCTTCAAAAAATATCAAATTTCTTTCTCATATTATAGAAACGATATAAACCAATAAATCTCATTTATATACAAATATGTATGTTTATTAGTTTAAACATTCAGGGATATGTGATAAAACATTAAAACTTTGATAGAAAATTTAAATCTTGAAATACATTCTTATTTTTTACAGAACATGAACTACCGAAAACATGCATCAGGATTAGTAATCATCATTTTGACGATCATAAGTTTATTATCAGCAGCTCCATCAGATCTAGACAGTAATATATACATTTGAAAATCTAAAAAATTATATTTGAATTAATTCTCAATTATATATAAATATAGATACAATAAACGAATTATATGAAAGTTTATTACAACGTGAGTATGCTGGACCGATATCATTCCCTGATCATCAAGTTGAGAGAAAAGCTCAACGTTCACCATCATTACGTTTACGTTTTGGCCGAAGTGATCCAGATATATTACAATCAACAATTAATAAACGTTGGTTAGGTGATGTTAATCAAAAACCAATTAGATCACCATCGTTACGTTTAAGATTTGGACGCCGTAGTGATCCGATGATGTTAATTCATGGTATTGACATGTTAAATAATGATTATGATGATGGTAATAATTTCCAACGGCAAGAAAGAAAACCATCTGGCAGATTACGTTGGGGTAGAAGTGTACAAAATAATAATGGAATAACTATGAGTGATGATGAAGTAAGTGAAGAATTTCATAAAATATATTTTACAATATATTTTGTCACTAAGTGTGTAAGTAACACATCGAAATAATCATCGTAGAAAGGTTTCAAGAGTATGGTTGTGTATAGAATCAAAAGTTATATTGATTTCTGCATGTCCGTCCGTATACAAGATAGCTCAAAAATGCATTATCCGATTTTGATGAAATTTAGAATGTGAGTTGATTCTTCCTTAACTTGATTTGGTATTGCATTTCAGCAAAATCGGCACAAGGGGAGCAAAGTAATAAAGAAAAAACCAGGATTATCAGAAAATTTTTGTTGTTTTTCGTTTATAGTTTTTTGGATTTAATTTGAAAATTTGTGTAGCAATTTTGTTTAAATTATTTACATGAGTTGACTACATGAATAGACGATACCATGTTCAATTTCAGTGAAATCGGTGAAATAGTGAAGAAAGAAATAGTTGTAAAGGAAAATAGGCCCATTCATATAGTTTTTGCCATGTATTTTTAAAAATAATATACCAATTTCAATAAAATTTGGAAAGGATATTTATGTTATTAGGCCCCGGGCTACCTGTGAGCAAATTAAAAAAAGACGAAACAAAGTTGTGGAGAAAGAATTTTGAAATATTTTAGTAGTTTTGGTGCTTCTCTCTCATAATTAATTCATTGAACTATAGAATCCCATTTCTATATGTTTTGGACTCTAAAAATATCCTTTCAACATTTTTTGCAAAATTCTTTTTGAATTCTTTTAAACTGTATTTAAAGTATAAATTTGAATATCGAAAACACATGTAAATTGGATAAAAGATTTCACATAGGTACCAGATTTTTATATACATTTCTTGGTTTCTTTTACTATAGTAAAACAATAAAATAATATTACAATACTTATACCAGAACCAGAAATCGATTCCATTTCCAACTCATACTAAATTCTTTAATCATAGAAATGGTTCGATATTGTATTCTATATTCCTTTTCGGAGTGTTATGTTTTTTTCAAATCATAATCAATTTAAAATTCGACTGTAATTGTTGTAAATTGTATTATTCAATGTTTGAGAAAAAAAAAAAAACCAATCCAAATATATTTATAGAATCAACGAACAAGACGAAGTATGGATAATCTTGAGATTGCCCCTGAATCGGAATCATTAATGGCTCTATTGAACGCCTTAAAAGAACTTGATGATAATTCAAGTGAATTTAATCGAGAAATTCGTAAACCAGCACCACTTAGATTGAGATGGGGACGTAGTACTGGTAATGCTGATAATACTATGGTTTGTATAATACAAATAAATTGATATAGAATTATGTTAATTTGTATACACTTTAACATTGTTATTGTGTCTCTCCTAATTAGAATGAACATCCGAAAACGAGAAATTCCAATACTGATATACAAAATAGTACAGAATCATCTTCGTTATTGTCACTATTATCAACTATTAAAGGCTAAATTGGAAGAGAAATTAATTATTTAAAAAAAAAAAAAAGAAAGTAATGTGAAAGTAATTTTTGATGACAAGAGTAATATATATATATATTTATATATATAATAAGATTATGTATTTTAATAACATTATAAAAATTAAAACCAAAAAATTTGTTTTCGATGTTATACTTTTGAGTGTAAATTTCAAAAATAAAAAAATTTTAAAATATTGTAATAAATCTAAAACGATTAAAAAATATATAAAAAAAAATGAAAAAAAAACTATATAATATAATAATTAAGAAAATAATATATGCTCATATTTAACCGAAAAAAAAAGAAAAAAATTTTAAACTTAAATAAAATATTTAAAAAGAAAATTCTATTAAAATATTTGTTTCAGTTTTTCTTTTTTTTGTTTCTCTTAAATAAAATAAAAATAAATTACGCTTAAGTAATTTCAATTTAACGATAATAAATTTATCTTCTTCCTTTTTTTTGTTCCTTTTTGCATTCCTTAACTTTTCCAGTTTAAATAAATTACATTTAATCTCGTAAATCGATGAAATCGATAGAAATTTTTTCTGGCAAATCTGTTTTTCCATTATTATCTAAAATAATCTCTAAAATCAAAAAAAAAAAAGAAAAAGAAAATTAATTAATTTTATATTAAAGATATTTATATAAATGCATAAACTTTGGACAAACAAACAAAAAAAAGACTTTAATATATTTTTAGTATTTAAATCAAAAATCAAAAAAAAAAAAAACATTAAAAATACATAAAATTACATGAAATTATTAGAAAGGTTAAATATGAAATGTAAATATTAAAATATTATTTTATCTATAAAAATCTATCATTATTCTGTATCAAAAAAAAAAAAAAAATTTTAAATAAAAATGGAAACAGTTAGTCAATAAAGAATATATTTCAAAATAAAAATAAACGACGAATGTATTTTTTTTAAAAATCCTTCGAATATTGTAACCTGCTACTTATTTGCTACTTACAATCTTGATACTAGTAGGAACGTGGCGGCAACAAGCATTGTAATTCCCAAAACCATTTTTTTATTGTCCTATAAGAACTGCACTAATAGCTGCGTTTTTTTTATCGGAGTCTAGGTCAGGGTCTGCTTCATAACATGTAAAAGCAACAACAACATAACCCAAATATTTATCGGGGTCAGGGTCTAAGACCGCGATTGATTTTAGTTACGTAAAATTGCAAGAGATGGCGCAGCCATCGTTTTCCATATAAATGTGTATATCGTAATATAAATCTCATAATCAATTTCATAAATTCGTGAAAAAAATTTTCGGACCCACTTTTATTACTCTGGTTAGACCAATAGTTGAATATGCCAGCCAGATATGGTCTCTCTACCAAAGGGCGCAAATTAACAGACTGGAGTCTATCCAACTTACAATAGGTTCGTACGTTTTGTATTACGTAACTTTCCATGGAATGACTCCTTTTTACTGCCATTTGATAAGTTTACAATCCTTAGAAAGGCGCCTAGTAATGGATATGGTTTTTGTGAGTCAAACCTTGAATGGTGCTATTGAGTTCCAAAAATGCATCTTAACATTAATAAACGATCCTTAAGATTCAAAATTAGTCATCATAAAAATGAATACGATAGATACGAACCGGTTTCTCGAATGCTGAGGTCGGCTAATGATAACGCCAAGGTGTTTGGTTTTTGCTAGAGCAAAGGACATTTGAGAGGCCTTCTAAACAATGACTTGCATTAAGTAAATAAAAAAAACAATAGCCCTTGTAGACCTATTAAAATAATTTCTTAAAATTTCATTGAAATCGAATACCACGTTTTGATGTATCCTAAGTACGAAATTCTAACACGTTCTACGTTCAGGCAGACAGGCCTACAGACGAACGAATATTTTGTGCAAACCTATTTTCAAAGGATAGAAATTAATTATGGGCGTAAATCTGTAAATACATCCTATTTTAGAATAATATTTGACCTTAAAAACTAAATAAATGTTACTTTTTTATCTTGCCTTTTCGTCCCGACAAACAAAATTATCATACACGATACAGAGATATATTAAATAGAGATGTCGTTTCCCTCGATTCTACACAAAACTATCCATGGGAAATTATAACTTTTCTATCTTCTCGCTCCTTACTTACAAAGGGTTCAAACCCCCAAGTTCTGAAGATAATAACTTGCCAAACAATGAGATATAATAATTTCACTTGACCATCAATTATTCATTTAAAATCTGTATTGTTTTCGTCTTCCATACGCTTACCGCAGAGCCGACTCAAGCTTTGTGGCGGCTTGTGCACTTTAGAATTATTAACATACACCCCCTTATATATTTGAGATGTTCACTTTAAAAATAGGGAAAGTTATGATTTTGAATTACATGAGAAGTTTTACAAAATGATTCCAATACAAATTGTACTAGGATACACAGTTCAAATACATATATAGTATTTCATTTTTTTATTGATTTAAATAATTGATTATTATATTGCTTTAAAAGAAAGTACTATCAATATAACGTGCGTTACTAAGATTCCTCAAAATTCTTCAACCAAAACTATTTTTTTTTTTTCATTTTCACGACCCTTACCGTGGCTCCCAGTGCAAATGGAACAAATGAACACGTCCTAAGTCGAGCCTGACAAAACGCTGGGTTTTATATTTTCTCCTGTCGATTTATTTGAGACTAATATATCTCTATGTCATGCAGATATAAAAATAATTGATTTGAATATCCTGGATCCTAAAACAGGTAAGTATCTTTCAATTTCATGGCCTAGTTTTTATACGCTGAGCTAATTTTCCAACCGCAGATAAAGGCTGAAACTACTCTAGCGTTGGTGTTTTTATGTCCTTTTATGTCATATTGTTGAGTACTAATTTGGAATTCATTTATTGAGAAAGAATATAAGGAATATGTGTAGGTATTTAATAAAGTTTTCCTTTTCTTAAAGCTGAATTTTCTCAAGCACCTAATTACCTAAATCGTGATTGATACCACTTCCTGAGAGATGAAATGAAATACTAATAAAATATTTCGTAAAACGAGAACAATGTCTAATTAGGGAAAAAATAAAATCGATTTTAATATTTGTAATTTCCCAAAACAAAAACATATTCACCTGCTGTGTGAAAGATTTATGAAAAATAGTAAATCTAGCAACACTAAAAGACAACTCAATTAGTAATGAAATAAATATTAATATAACATCATGTGTGCAAATAAATGGATTTGAATCTAAAGTTAAATGCAATTTCAAATCTTGGGTTCCCACAAGTATGTATAAAACTATTTTCTCTTTTAATATGGAAAGTATGGAAATCTTTTCATAAGATGAAAATGCATTATAACACAATGAACACTTGTTTGTGGATAAAGGTTAAAGAACACTTATGAATAATATATAATATAGTACAAAAGGATATAAACGGTTCAAACTTTGATAGGGATATCATTATTTTTTCAGTAAGTTCTTTTAACATGTGCACCATTCGTTATTATCCTTTTATCTACGCAAAATCACTATTGGAACTGATATACCTTTGAAGAAAATTATTTTATTACAATAACTATTATCAATAAAAGTAATCCAGTTTTTAATAAACAAATAATTTTTCAAATATTGAATATTCATAAACTTTAAATTTTGTTCAAAGACTATTCAAATTTCTAGTTCGATCCTAATTCAAATTAAAATTGAAAAAACAGACATTTGATAACGTACTGAGAAATGTATAAATGATACAGGATAAAAATATTTCTAATAACACAAAAAAGGCAAACAATACTAACCAACAACAAATTTGTATGGCCTATGATAGGTACTAGGGCATGGTTGATTAATTGTTTTGTCGAGATTAGTAAATAATTGAACAATTGATGGTCTTAAACCAATTAATTAGTTCCTATTGTAATAGCCAGAATTCAAAATTTTTAAGCAAAAATTACTGCTTACAAAGAGAAGTAAATTTTTATATAAAAGAAAAAGAAAAAGCGTAATAAAAACAAAAGAGAAAATATTCTCTTAAAAATATGCATAATTCATCTAGAGAAACTTTCATAAGAGTACCATCCTTTACATAGATTTTGAAGACTGCCCGTCCTCTTTTGCAATGTGTTTTTTTTTGTATTTATTCCGGGATTTTTCGCTAGCTTCCTATACTTAAACTTTGAAAGAAACAGAACAAAATAAAGAAGAGAAAAATTCTCTCTCCAAATTTATTCTGTTTTGTTTCTCTTAAATGAAACAATTAATCAGTTGGATTATTATTGGAATATTTCTGTTTACTCAATTAATCAATTATTCAAATCATGCCCTAGTAGGTACTACCAGATGGAATATTAGTTTTGTCACCACAGTTGGAACGCGTAAAGATAATCATCGGAGAAAAGTTTCAAAAAACTATAGGTGTGTAGAGACTCAATCGATTTATACATGTCTGTCCGTCCGTTTCCTTTTTTCTCTTTTCGTTTTTCGGATTTAGTTTGCTTATTGCTTTCATAAATAGATGATACAATGTTAAATTTCAGTAAAATCGATTCAAGGATAGTGGAGAGAGAATTGGTTGCAGG
Source organism: Xylophagus ater (assembly GCA_963422695.1). Classification (NCBI taxonomy): domain Eukaryota; kingdom Metazoa; phylum Arthropoda; class Insecta; order Diptera; family Xylophagidae; genus Xylophagus; species Xylophagus ater. Next base: position 12,253,922 of record OY730484.1, on the reverse strand, counting down.
AAAAAAAACGGTCCATATACATATAGTTTTTCGATGTACTTTAAAAACGGATAGACTGATTTGAATGAAATTTGCTAAAAAGATTTATGGTATTGCCAAATTTGAAGAAGAGGAAGCAAAGTCAAGCATAGAAAACCTTTAAACATTATTAGTTTTGATCGATTTTAAATTTATACTATATATTTTTGCAATGTTCACTTTTCATTATATAAAACTTTTATAAAAATTACTAGAAATGTTAAATTTGTTGGTATAGAAGTTTAAAATACGAAACACATTGTTAACTTATAATATTTCTTGCGTAATAAACAGATGAGAACAGACACCCAATATTAACCTTTAACACCTATTGTAATAAAATAGAAAATAGAAATTGATCAAACAATAAATCCGTGCATTATAGCAATTTACAGATGTAATATGAGAAAATGTATGAAGGAATAACTTACATTTCGATAGTACAGCAATGAAATAATGATGTTGTTCTCCAAACTCATTAAATTATTGCAACTTAAGATCATGATTTAAGCTTTAGGCGCGTCGGTTATAGCTTCATCATTATAATGAAGAAAATACTCGTAATTTTGCAAAGGAAAATTAACCTACTTCAAATGAGAAATAGTTTAATAAATAGATTTCAATTTTGTTATTAAACAAATAGCCGAGACATCACTGCAACGTAGTTGCTACTACTAATGCCAGCAACAGCAAAGCAATTTAAACCAAGACCAGTTCTGGGAAGCTAAATTGCTACTTGGGTATGATTGGGCATCACGTAAATTAGTATATCCTCTGAAATTATCCAAGTATTTTCAAATAGAATTTGTCTATTCTGATTCGAATTTTCCTCTTCTGGATTTTCCAATTTATTTTGCTTTTTGATTTTTATTCGATAATTTTGGAACCAATTTTGTACTTAAAATTTTTTCAGCGCCAAACATTTGACACACGGCTATTCTTCCGCAATTATCTACTGTACCAGTTCACTCCATTTGCATTCATCAGAATTCGATGCAAAATTTGTTAGACCTGTCATAGGTCCGATTATTTCAAATGTATGACTTTCATCGAATTGGGTGCAGTAGTTTGATTTCCATGAGGCATACAAAAAGTGTTGGCGTAGTCAATTTCTGAAGAAAAATCCAATCAGATTTAGATAAGTTGAAATATCTAAACTGCTGGAATCTCATTGAATTCGGACCACATATTTTGAACTAGTTGATACCCGCAGCTATTCTATTATTCTTAGAATAAGATTGAAAAATCCATAATTTTGGAAAAATATACCTGTTTCAGAGATATATTTTATCTTCTAACACGTGGGTCAATAACTTCGTATCGTTTCTATGAGAGAACGCCACTAGAATTAAATCCATATAATTTTTCGTTAGTACCGACCTTCAAAAGATACGTGTATAACTTTGGCAGCTGTCGGACTATTAGTTTGTGAGGTATAGCATTTTGAGTGAAGCAACTTTTGTTATTTTGCAGAAAATGCATAAACAGGAATTTCGTGTGTTAATGAAACACTGTTTTTTGATGAAAAAAAATGCTGCTGATACCAAAAAGTGGCTTGATGAGTGTTATCAGGCGAAGCAACCATTCGTAGGTGGTTTGTTAAGTTCCGTACAGGCCATATGAGCACAGAAGACGATGAACGCAGTGGACGTCCAAAAGAGTCTGTTACGGACGAAAACATCAAAAAAATCCACAAAATGATTTTGGATGACCGTAAAGTGAAGTTGATGATAGCTAACAATCTAAAGATATTGTGACGTGTTAGTCTTTCGGTTCGATGTTATTGAAATGATAACACTTTTTATTTATGTGAATATAGTGTATAAAGTTTATTTATAATTATTTCTGCGTTACAATTAGTCTTAAAAATATTTGTCTTTCAATAATTTAGTTATTACAATTATTTATCACAGTTTTAGAGCTTCACTATTTTAATTACTTTTAAGATCAAAGCTTTAGTTTGACTCCGAATGTTTCAAGTTCACTGTTTGAAGTTCTGATCTGAATTGATTCTAGCCTCGACTCTAGGTCTCCTTTTATATAAAATTGATGTGTCTCGGAATATTCTCGAATATTCTCGTTTGGCTTTCTAAAACTAGGTGGCAACGTTTACACAAAGAAGATTTCTAGAATATCCTATTCAAACAATAGTTCTAGAAAGCTCTAATCATTGTTTAGGTTTGTGCCAATGATCTATTATTATTTCCTCCTAAAAATATCTTTTGTATGTGCTATTTTTATGGCATGAGTCATCGCTATTGTTATTGAGAAGTGTATTGTATTCTATCGATTGTGTAAACAATTGCATTTTGGAGTTTTCTGGAATAGATCTTTTGTACATTAGATGGCGGTATTTCCCGAATAGTCTGGAGAAATAAATTTTGCGTTTGACATTTCGCGGAAATCGTTTTGTTTGTTTATAAATAAATTATTCTCGTGTTTTCTGGGTTTTTCTTTTATTAAGAAAAACTCAGAAAAGTAATTAATTTGTGTTAGTGATTTTTATAGTGCACTACCCCCTCCTTAAATCTGTTCGTCCCGAACAGAATCTTCTGAAGCCGTCCCGTGATACTTTGCTAGTCGATTTAGATGAACAACTTTCATTTTTGCCCTTGGAGATCTTCGTATGCGATATACGACGTCATTTATCCTTTTTATGACGGTATATGGACCCTCCCATTTTGGCATAAACTTAGGTGACATTCCCTTTCTCCGTTGTGGATTGTAAAGCCATACCAAGTCACCATCCTGGAATCCACAGCTGTTTGTAGCAATGTCGTACCTTATTTTCATGGCATAAACTTAGGTGACATTCCCTTTCTCCGTTGTGGATTGTAAAGCCATACCAAGTCACCATCCTGGAATCCACAGCTGTTTGTAGCAATGTCGTACCTTATTTTCATTCGGTCGCTAGCAATTTTTATCCGATCCCTTGTTATGTGATGTATTTCGTCTAGACGATCCCTCAGTTTATCGGTGTAGTCACTAACTTCCATTTTGTCACATTCTGGTCTTCCAAACATTATATCCACAGGAAGCCGTATATTGCGTCCAAACAATATTTCCGATGGAGTATGTTTTGTGCTGTCGTGGTCTGCAGTTCTATATGCCATTAGGAACAATGGAATGTGTTTGTCCCATTCACTTTGGTCTGATGTTACCACCTTTGATAAATGTTCCTCCAGGGTTCGGTTGAAACGTTCCACCATACCATCAGATTGCGGGTGCAGGGGTGTTGTTCTGGTTTTATGTATTCCCAGCAATTGGCATACTTCCTGGAATACCGCTGACTCGAAGTTCCGCCCTTGGTCCGAGTGTAGTTCTAGTGGAACCCCGTATCGACTTATCCAGTTTTCAATTATCACTCCTGCCACTGTGGTAGCTTCTTGATTCGGAATGGCGTACACTTCCGGCCATTTGCTGAAATAGTCGATGACAACCAACACGTATCGGTTCCCTTGTTTAGACTGAGGAAATGGTCCAGCTACATCAATTGCGATTCGTTCAAATGGAGCGCCAACGTTATATTGCTTCATTGCTGCTCTAGTTCGTCTTTGTGGTCCTTTGCTCGCTGCACATGTGTCACATTTTCGACACCAACTTTCAACATCAGCTCGGCAATTTATCCAATAGAATCGTTCTCGTACTTTTTCTAATGTTTTGTTGACTCCCAGATGTCCCCCTGAAGTCCCACCATGTACTTCACCAAGTACCTCATGTACTTTGGACTTGGGCACAATCAACTGCATTAGTGTATCTCTACCATCAGAAGATTCCCATCTTCTACTGAGAACGCCATTTTCTATTTCCAGCGAGTCCCACTGAGCCCAATAACTCTTTGTTGTACTACTATACGCTGCAATATCGCTCCGTCCCGGACGCTGAGCTTGTTCCTTCCACTCAAGGATTGGTCCAATATCTTTGTCCTTTAGCTGTTCATTTCTGATGCTAGTCTCGTCATCATTACCTATTCTTGTTGTCTTGACCATGACTATTTCCTTCTCATCTAGCCTACCACAGTGCTTACAATTCTCACCGCATGGCCTTCTAGATAAGGCGTCAGCATTACCATGCGAAGTCCCCTTTCGATGTTCTGTCTTGAAATGGTACCCTTGTAGTCGCTCAATCCATCTTGCCACTTGACCTTCTGGATTCTTAAATTGTAGCAACCATTTAAGTGCCGCATGGTCGGTTCGGAGTAGGAACTCCTGCCCGTAGAGGTATTTGTTGAAATGCCTAAGAGTTCTTTCCGGGTGACGCAGTAGTTTACCTCTTGTTTGGAAAGTTTCCTACTGAAGTATGCGATCACTTTTTCTTCACCTTCGATCTGTTGAGAGAGTACCCCTCCAATTCCGACATTGCTAGCATCCGTATCCACGATAAATTTTTCTCCAAATTTTGGATACGCCAATATCGGAGCAGAACATAGTCTATGTTTCAACTCCTCGAAAGCTGACTGGCATTCTTCGGTCCACTCGTATGGTTTTCCCTTATCCGTTAGCTTGTGTAGACAACCGGCTATATTAGCAAAATTCTTTATGAAACGTCGGTAGTAAGTACACAAGCCTAAGTATGACCGGATTTCATGCTTATCTTTTGGTACTGGCCATTGTTGAACTGCTTTTATCTTGTCTTTATCGGTGGCAATTCCTTCTGCAGACACAACGTGTCCTAAGTATTTCACCTCATGTTGAAATAGTTCGCACTTCTTCGGACTTAACTTCAAATTAGCTGCACGAAGACGTCCAAATACTTCGCGTAATCGGTGGAGATGTTCATCAAAAGTTTTTCCGATTACGATGATATCGTCCAAGTACACAAGGCACGTCTTCCATGTTAAGCCCCGTAGGACATGTTCCATTAATCGTTCGAATGTTGCCGGTGCATTACATAATCCAAATGGCATCACTGTGAATTGCCATAAGCCTGTTCCTACTGTGAACGCTGTCTTTTCTCTGTCTTCGGGTTCAATTCCAACTTGCCAATAGCCACTTTTTAAATCAAGTGTTGAAAACCAAGTTGCTCCTGAGAGTGTATCTAATGTGTCGTCTATGCGGGGAAGAGGGTAACTGTCCTTTTTAGTTACGTCATTCAGTCTTCGGTAATCTACGCAAAATCTTGTAGTCCCATCCTTTTTCCGTACTAGGACTACCGGAGATGCCCATGGACTGTTTGATGGTTCAATTACTCCGTCCTGATGCATTTCCTCGATCATGTCAGCAACCTCTGTTTGTTTGGCTAATGGTAGTCTCCTTGGCGGTTGGCGAATAGGATCTGCATTGCCGGTATTAATTCTATGTTTCACTTGGTCCGTTCGTCCAAAGTCCCCTTTACTGCATACAAAGACGTCTTCAAATTCCTTCAATAAACCTGTAGCCTTAACTGCTTCCGACTCTGATACTCTTTTAGTGATATCAGAGACAAGTGGTTTCAAGGCTTCCGGAAGAACCCGTTCCTCCCGCTGAGTTTCTTTGTCTCTGCAGTCCTCATTTGTTATTGACGAAACCCCTTCAGCACTACCGACAATGGTTCCCTTTTTCAATTTCTTGTTAATTTTTGAAAAGTTCGCCACTCTGACTGGAATTGTCCCTTTTTCGTTCACTTTCACTATTGTTCGTGCCATCATCAGTCCATCCTTTAAGTTTTGTCTGTCAGGTTCAATAATTTGTATTGCTGGCCTCCCAGTACCATCGACCAGTCTCGCCTCTACAACAGCTTCAGTATTTGCCGCAATTGTTTGGTCTTGTAGAATTTCTACTTTGGCACTGGAACCTGCTTCCTCCAACGTTAGCGAGAAATCAATATTTCCACATCGCAGAACTTCCTCTTCAACATTCACACTCACTCCATTCTTTTTCATGAAGTCCAGGCCCATGATACAATCGTCCATTATATCAGCCACCAAAAATGTATGTCGGAACACATACCCATCTTTGGTTCGGGCACTTATGTTGCACATGCCCCTCTTTTCCGCAGCCCCAGCATGTGATTTTCCTGCGCGTGTTTCTGTCCCCTTCTTTCTGGATTGACCGCAGAACTTCTTTTATTTGCTGCCTGAGGTCTTTGATATCCAGTTGCGGTGACCCTTCAGCAACTGTAGCAGTCCTGATCCGTGGGACTGATCTCGTAGCTTTCTTCGCACCTTCTAATGTCAAAGCAAACGCCAATACTTCTTGAAGCGTTCGCTTTCTGCTAACCCGGACGCTATTTTGTATGTCCGTATCCCGTATGGCGCTAACGAATCTTTCTCCCGCCATCTCGCACCGCATCTCCACAGGGTAATCGGGATAGGACATGTATACTAGACGTTCGATTTCCGCCGCTAATTCTTGAAGCGTTTCCGCAGATTTCTGCGTCCTGTTGATGAGTTCGATCCGGTATACATCCTTCATGTGGTTGTCCCCAAACCGATTATCCAATTGCATTACAATGTAATTGTAATTTTTCTCATTTTCCGGTGAGATTGTCCGCAATAAATCGGCTGAGTTACCCCGTAGAGCCAGAATTAATGCTGTGGCTTTTTCTTTATCGGACCAGTCGTTCGCACCAGCAGCCGCTTCAAACTGTCGTTTATATACAGGCCATGAAGTTTTGCCGTCAAATATTGGTGGCTTCATCCTTTTACCTGATGACTCAATATTTGGTTTATTTTCTTTGATGTCAGCCATTTTTGCTTCTATTTCTGCTACTTTTTGTTCTAATTTCTGGTCAACGTTGCTGACTTCGGTAGTTATTTTGTTCTCTAGATCTGTAGTATTGCTTTTCATTTTATCTTCCAATCTCTGCTCAACTTTGCTTACTTCTGTGCGAACTGTAGAGACTTCTGTAGTAATTTTGTCTTCTAAGTTCGCAACACTGGATTCAACTTGAGATTTAATTTCACCCATACTAGACTCCATTTTGGTTTCTAGTCCAGAAACGCTTGTTTTAATTTCATTTTCAAGACTAGAAACAGTTGATTTCAATTCATCTTGTAAACTGTGTAGACTGGAATTAGTTGAATCCATTTTGGTTTGAAAACTAGAAGCATTTGTTTTCATTTCTTCTTGTAAACTGGAAGCATTTGAGTCCATTTTAGTCTGAAGACCGATCATCATGGCCATAAGCGTTTGTAAATCATCCTGAACACTTGCTGTTGTTTCAGCCGCGTCTTCGTTGGTAATTTCTTTTTCGTTTCCCTCTTTCAGAATTTCACTAAAGTCGAATGTGCTGCTATCTAGTTTTCTTTCTACACATTCAGCGATTACTCTTTTCCTCTTTTCTGTTTTAGTTCCCTTGGAAGGTAAATACCACACACTCAGAACTGTGGATAGTTCTGATGTACTCAAACTATCTAATAATTTACTTTCCATTGTTCAAATATTTTTTTAATTGTTCACGAAATTCTTATGTTCTATAGAAACTTCTCGCACAGTATCTAAATACCACGAAATTTCCCAGTATAATCTTAACTTCTATGAAATTTCTCGTACAATCGAAATTTTCACACGATACCCGACGTATAACCTCAAATTTCGCTCAATCGAAATTTTTATACAACTCATACAAAATTTCTTGTACGCCCCTGAAATTTCTCACACAGTCGAAATTACTATACTCAAATTTCTTAATAACGAATTTCTTCGAAATTTTCCCCACAGAAGTTTCTAGTTTAATTTCGAATTTTCTTGCAGAAAATTTTAGCACAATTGTCTTTTCCGCACTGATTCACAATAAATAATCCCACTTCTGACACCAATGTGACGTGTTAGTCTTTCGGTTCGATGTTATTGAAATGATAACACTTTTTATTTATGTGAATATAGTGTATAAAGTTTATTTATAATTATTTCTGCGTTACAATTAGTCTTAAAAATATTTGTCTTTCAATAATTTAGTTATTACAATTATTTATCACAGTTTTAGAGCTTCACTATTTTAATTACTTTTAAGATCAAAGCTTTAGTTTGACTCCGAATGTTTCAAGTTCACTGTTTGAAGTTCTGATCTGAATTGATTCTAGCCTGTGTTTAAATTCATTTATTTCTCCTTCTTATTGTCTAACATGATATTTAATTAAATCTAAATGCAATTCAATACATAACTACTTAATCTACCTTAACGTCTATTAATTAAAACTAACTTAACTAAGGTAATATCTGATTATTAATAACAATTCAATGACTTAAACCTAAACTGTTGATGAAAAAGAAATTATTTGAAAAAATTTTTAAAAAACAAAACATGGGTGAACTGCGAGCTGACGATATGTGGCCCTGAAGAGAGGTTCTCGCTCACTGGGTGATCCCTGGTTTTTTTAGTAATCTGTTTGTTTGCCCATCGGCAAGCCAATCGGTTTGAGGGAGAAGTTTCTGTAAACTTGTTGAACTGCTATGTCTGTCGGTAGTGATTTTGAAATTAGTTCGTTTTCGTGATTATATAGTCTGTCGATGTATTTGTCTGACTGATTGAATATAAACTGTTGAATCGGTGGTAGTCCAGCTAAATTATATAACTCAGCGTTACTGACCGTATTTGAGAATCTTTCGTGGGCGTTAGGGCGTTTGTGAGTGACATCTAAGCAGTGTCTCAGCCATTTTCTTTCTATAATTTGTATTTTGTTCCATTGCGTTCGGGAAATTTTGTGAGCCCATATGTGTGCCGCATATGTTAAGGTGGGGCGAACAATTTGCTTGTAGAGCAGAAGCTTTATATCTTTTTTTAAGGGGCTGTTTCGATTTAGGAAGGGGAAAAGGATAGCATAAGCTGCTTTAGCTTTATTTATAATGTAAGTAATTTGCGTCGTATTGTTTAAGTTTGCTTGTATGTAAAGACCTAAATATTTTACTGCATTGACGGTTTTTATTTTATCGCTATTTATAATGACGTCAATGCCGGTCTTTACCTTTTTAAGTTTTCTTTTGTACTTGCAGTCGGGTCCAGTGAAGTGTATGGTTTCGCATTTTTCTGTGTTTATTTTCAACTTCCATAATGATAAGTATTCGTGTACGTTTTTTAGTTCATTTGTCAGTCGTTTGGTTGCAACTTCGATTGACCACGAGGAGGTGAATACAATTAGGTCATCTGCGAAAGCTAAGGTATTGCAAGGGTTAGTAGCAATGTTGGTATATATGGGGGAGTGTGTTGACGGGATGTCGGAGATGAAAATGTTGAAAAGTGTGGGGGATAATATAGCCCCCTGAGGGACTCCTGCGGGCATAGTTAGTATATTGGAAAGGATGTTTAGGTTTAGTACTGAGAATTGTCTATTTTTGAGGAAATTGGCAATGAAAAGGATTATATAAGTAGGAAAATTAAATTGGTTTAGTTTCCAGATCAGACCGTTGACCCAAACTGAGTCAAAAGCCTTTTCGAGGTCAATCAAGGTTGCAACAGTTATTCTGCGTTTGGTCATGTTATGTATTATGTTGTTGTGTAGTATGGTAAGTGCATCTAGTGTTGAGTGTTTCCTTCTGAATCCAAATTGTAGGTTCTGTATAATGTTATTGTCTTCTAAAAAAATTGTCATTCCAGTATGTATTATTTTTTCTAGTAGTTTGCTAAAGCAGCTCAGAAGGGAGATTGGACGGTAACTGGATGGTAACAGGGCATTTTTGTTTGGTTTCTTTAGCGGGATTATTTTTGAGGTTTTCCACGCTGTAGGAAAATGGGCGATGTTTATACAATTGTTGAAAATAATTGTCAGCAATTTTATGATATTTCCAGATAGATTTTTGATGACCAAGTTTGGCACCCCATCGTAGCCACATGATTTTTTATTTTTCAGGGATCTTATATTGTAGTTCAATTGTTTTGGGTTTATGAATATCTCCTTGTGTCTTGTGCACATGTCAGCAGGGTTGTCTATGTTAAAGTTTGTAATATGGTAGTGTAGGTGTTGGTCAAGTAAGAGCTGTGTTTCCTTGTTTATATAGTTAGTGTGGTCAATGGAGCCAAGGTTTTGATTTTGGCAGTGCGATTTCAAAAAGTTAGCTGCCAGAGCGTTGTTTATGGAGTGAATGTCAAAAATTAATTTATTGTCGATGTTAAGTTTAGTTATGCTTCTGTCAGATTTATTTGATTTTAATTTATTTATATTTTTGAACAGGTTATTGTCTTTCTGTATGTTTTTTAGTTTTAGTTTGAAATTTTCATTTACATTTGTCTGAATCTGAGTCTCAATATTGTTATTTAGCTTAGTTAGAGAGTCTTGTAGTTGAAAATACTGGTTGTTTTTTACAAATCCATTTCTCATTAGTGTCCTGTATATTTTCCGTTTAAGACGTTTTTTGGTCGCTAATAGGGTTGTCAGCTGTCGATTTGAGTAGGTGTAGTGCGTGTTTTTCAGTGTAATTGTCGGTATTGCTTCCTTCATTGCTTCGTTTATATGTTCTGTAAGTTTGCCTATTTTTTCATCCAATTGAATCTTTGTCATATTCGCTAGAGGGCTGATATCAAGCGTGCGTGTTTTTTTGTTAACTAAATTATTTAAAGTTTTCCAATTTGCCTTGTTGTAATCGAAAATTTTTATTGGCGCATGAGTTTGAAAATCAACTGGCCAGAATTGAAATTTGTTTTTTGTAGAGTTTTTTATTCCGTCAATGCTCAATAGAACAACGTCGTGGTCAGAGAATGAAGGTTTTGTTCGTAAAGCGTCGTGTGTCAAACAGTTTTTGTTTATAATTAAGTCATTGTGCACAAAAAAGAGATCAATATAAGATCCCGATGAAGGGTACGATGGGTAGAAGGTATGCCATAATTTGATATTAAGCGCGCTGTGATTATTTAAATACCAATCGTACAAACATCGCCCATTGGTGTCTTCCAAACTGTTGGACCAAAAGGGATGCTTGGAGTTAAAGTCTCCGCCTACAATAAAAGGAGCCTTGAGGGAACGCAATGTGTTAAAAAGAGACAGTAAATCTGCTTGTTGCAAGTTTTGCTGCGCGCCGTTGAAGGAGTGATAGACGCTCACGCAATTTATGGTTTTGCCCGACTTAAGTTTTACTGAGATTGCCACACAGTCAATAGAGGTAATGTCTGGTAGTGTTAGTTGAGTCGTTTCAATGGCAGATTTTGAAAGAATTGCCACGCCTCCACCCGTATTGTTCGTGCGGTCAAAGTGATAGATTCTGTAGCCAGGGAATTTTTTTGTGAAGTTTCTGTTGGTGTTTTTAAATTTAGTCTCGGTTATTAATGCGATGTCGGGGTTGTGTTTATTTAGTAAAGAATTGAGTTCTATCTGTTTTTGGGTGGAGTAGAGAGAATTGGTATTGAGAAGAAAAAGTTTCATAGATAGTTTAAGGGTTTAGTAAATGTATATATGGTGCCAGTTCGAATGCGAATTTGAACAATTGTTGTTTTTGTGTTTCGTCATTTGTGTTTGTTTTTAATAAGTCTGTCAATACATTTATTTTAGTCGCAAGTTCAAAGAGAGACATGTTGAAGTGTTGTTGAAATTTTTGTTGTATGAAATTTAAGTTGTCAAAGTCTGGTGTGATTTCATGTGGGACTGTTATTGAAGGTGGATTTTGGCTGCGAATCTGTTTGTTTCCCTTGCTTATTGCATCGGCGAAAGAAATTTTTGGTTGAACTAAGTTCGAATACATGTATTGTTTGTCGGTGTTTTTTGTTTGTATGTTAGGTCTCGTGTTGTTTGCTTGTCTTTCTTTCCTTTCTCTATAAGCTATTGCTGTGGGGTAATCTCTGTAATTTGCGGGGTGTCCGAGCTTCCCACAGTTCACACAATAAGGTTCTCCCTCCTTTGTGTTAGTGCGAGGACACTCTCCAGGTGCATGCTTGTTCGCACATTTTATGCATCGGTACGGCATATTGCAATTTATGGCTATATGGTCGTACCGTTGACATTTCTTGCACTGGAGATTGGGACGAGGGTTTAGTTTTTCCCAACTGATTTTTTGGTGGAGTAAGTATTTGGTTGCAAGGAGGGATTTAACGTCCGAATTTTTGTCGCATTGGACAAAAAATAGGGAGTTATGTGTTTTTTGCCTAGTTTTTAAAATTTCGATTTTTATGTAATTTACATTCAAATTCAATGCTGCCAGGGCCATGGATACGTCGTTGGCATCGTAGGTGGCGTCTATGCCCCTTATAACATAGCACCAGACACGATTTTCCCTGGAGGTGAATGTATAATTGTGTATTTTTCCGGTTTTTAGAATGTGTAGGGTCTTTGAATAGTCTTCAAGGTTTTTTGTATTTATGTGTGTACAATTTTTGTTGATTTTTTTCAGTATGAAAGTTTTGTCACTGAGATAATTATTCAAGGAGGCTATTGTTTGCTTATGATCTACGTTATAGCATATGATAGGGGGTATATGCTTGCTTGGTTGTTTGGGTTTAGTGGGGATGGGGGTAGCAATTGAACTATTTTGTCTATTTGCAGTTACAGAGCTTTCGCTCGAAATTGAGGAAACTGAGGGACTGCGTTTTCGCCGCCTCAAGTCATAGGTTGAATGATTTGGTTCTGCATCAGTTGGAAGGTTTGCAAATATATTTGAATGTATTCCGGATGTTGAAGGTTGTGCCATTATAACACTTTCATTTAGCCTTGGGTCTCTAGCGGATTGGGCTGCCGATAGTAAAATGTTAGATTTTTTTTTAACTTTTATCGGAGATTCCGTGCGAGTAATAAATTTTTTCTTTTTCGCACTTTTATTGGGAGATTGAATGCGATTACTGAAATTTTGTGTTTTGATTTTAAATGTATTGAGCGAGCGGACACGCCCTCTCAAAAGAGATAAGTTTGTCTTTCCTAGTACAAGTTCATCCATGCATTTGTGGAGGTACTAGTATCTTTATCGATTGAATTATATTTGTGCAAGTATAAATTGTAAAAAAAAAAATTAAAAAAATGAAAAAATATAATGAAAATTTGTACTTGTGTACGATATGATGAGTGTTGTGAGGATGATGATTGATGAAAAAGACTCTTCTGTGTATATAATGTTGAGTCGAACAATCCGCAAATAGTTTTTGTAGAATTTGATGTTGTTGATGTTTGTATAGTGTTGTGTGATGTGTAAATGATGATTTAGAAATGGATGTATGATGTGTGTGTGTTGATCATAAACGGAAGATCGTTGTGTATTCTGCTTTTTTTTAGATATCGAATAAATTTTACAATTATTCGATATTGTTGGAAAAATTAAATTTGGAACCGTTAGGCAATACTCTATAGAGTATATCCTACGGTAATATTGAATTACCGTTTAAAAACGGAATCAATGATGCACTTTTCACTAACTGAGTACTTTTTTCAACTATTGAGATTAATAAAATTTAAATTTATTTTGAAATAAAGAATTTAAAATTGAGTTTATTTTTTTTTTTTAATTTTTATGCTGATACTTGATATAGAATGAACTTCAGCCACTTTCCCCCAAGGGGGGATTATAATGAAATAAAACTTTTCACAATGCTTTGTTTTGATTTTAATCAATTCTTGATTTTAGCACTATTTTTTAGTTAAACTAATTGATTCTAAATAGCTTTAAATCACTTTACTTTAAGATAAATTTTAATAACTGATTAAAAAAAACGTAACGAATTTAAGTAACGACGACTGATCTCATCGGCTGATCTCTCCTGATCTCTTGATTCTAGCCTCGACTCTAGGTCTCCTTTTATATAAAATTGATGTGTCTCGGAATATTCTCGAATATTCTCGTTTGGCTTTCTAAAACTAGGTGGCAACGTTTACACAAAGAAGATTTATAGAATATCCTATTCAAACAATAGTTCTAGAAAGCTCTAATCATTGTTTAGGTTTGTGCCAATGATCTATTATTATTTCCTCCTAAAAATATCTTTTGTATGTGCTATTTTTATGGCATGAGTCATCGCTATTGTTATTGAGAAGTGTATTGTATTCTATCGATTGTGTAAACAATTGCATTTTGGAGTTTTCTGGAATAGATCTTTTGTACATTAGATGGCGGTATTTCCCGAATAGTCTGGAGAAATAAATTTTGCGTTTGACATTTCGCGGAAATCGTTTTGTTTGTTTATAAATAAATTATTCTCGTGTTTTCTGGGTTTTTCTTTTATTAAGAAAAACTCAGAAAAGTAATTAATTTGTGTTAGTGATTTTTATAGTGCAATATCAAAGGAGCGTGTTGGAAATATCGTTCATGAATGTTTGGGTATGCGAAAGCTCTGTGCAAATTGGGTGCCTCATTTCCGAAAAATGGAACAAAAACACATGCAAATGCGACTTTCTCCACAACATTTGGAGTATTTTCGAGAGGATAAAGTGGATTTTGTGCGCCGATTCATCACTATGGATGAGACTTGGATCTAGCACTATGATCCTAAGTCGAAAGCAGAATCAAAAAACCGATAATTCGGCTCTAAAACGGGTTAAGGCCCAAATATCAGTGAAGAAGGTTATGGCATCAGTTTTTGGGGATGCAAAAGGAATTTTGTTGGTGGAATACCTCCAAACTGGTAAAACAAAAAACTCAGATTATTATTGTAACCTTTTGGACCAATTGGATGTAAAAATTCGTGAGAAAAGACCTGGTTTAAAGAAGAAAAAGTCATTTTTCACCAAGACAATGCACCCTGTCGCAAGTCGATAAAAACGATGGCAAAATTGCATGAAATGCTACGAATTGCTTCCCCATCCTCCGTACTCTCCAGATTTCGCCCACAGTAACTATTTCTTGTTTGCAGACCTCAAGAGAATGCTTGCTGGAAAGAAATTTAGCACCAATGAAGAGGTAATCGCCGAAACAAAGGCCTATTTTGAGGCTAAATTAAAATCGTACTACAAAACCGGTATCAAAATGTTAGAAAATTGCTGGATTCAGTGTATCGCCCACGAAGGCAACTATATTGAAGAATAAAATCGAATTTTGTAAGAAAAATATTTTTTTTTTCTGTGTTTCGATACGAACTTATTGACCCACGTGTTATATTACCCTATGCAAAATATACATTTTCCGTCCACGACGTTTTTGTATTTTGGTTCACCCAAACCCCCCATTGAGTAGAGACAAATCCTATCTTTTCAGTAGGCCTATCCCGAATGTATGTTGCAACTTTCATGGAAATCCGCCTATCATTGACCGAATTATTGACGCTTTTCTGCTGCTGCCTCCTCGTAACCTTCCAAGGAGGTGAGATATATTCTAACTTTTCAGTTGGCCTATCCTGAATGTGCATTCCAAGGTTTATGAAAATCCGCCTATTATAGACCGAATTAGCGAGGTTTCTATATTCCCCTATACGCTCATCAAAAATCGAAGTATCCCATACTCTAAGTTGGAAAGACAATCTACACATGTACCAAATTTTATTAAAATCGGTTCACTAATCACAATGACAATCGATACACTAATAATTTTCAAAAATTTATTCCTTACTTAAAACCAAAATAAAAAATTAGTGCCATCTACAGAAATCTTGCTGATATTTGGTTCGCGCCTTCACTGAAATTCCTACTTGGAACAAAAAACTGGCCCAAAAATTTTGAGCAATTTTCATGTTAAAAATGCTCCCCTATTAATGTAACTTCATGTAATATTTCTCTTATTGACGAATTTCAGTTCATTGTGTACTTTTTTTTTTTAATTTTCCTTCAAACCTCAAAATTGAAACGTCATCAAAATTCTGTTTTGATAAAAATTTGCCGGTTGTTTAAATTAAACAAGAAATGTATTTTATAAAAATCGAAAGTGTTAAATTAATAAAATGAAATTACATACTTTATTTATATTTGTAAGTTATACAAGAATGGCAACGATTTTTGTTTAAGAAAATTTGGTTTTAAATTTTCGGTGATTTTTTTTAGGGTTTTTTGGCTATCATCGATTCGAATACAGCAAAAACAAATTCACAAAATGTTATAGACAACATTAATGATATAAAGGAATTGAAAAAACTATATCGAACAAAAACTAATATGCTAATTTTATTCACTTCAAATCCAAAAGAATGTCAAGCAAGTATAAAAACTTTTCGTGAAACTGCAGAAGCTATTAAAGGACTTGGAACAATGGTTTTAATAGATTGTTCTAGCAGGTAAGAGGGACAACATAAATTTGAATAAACATTGATAAATTTATTATTTGTTTCTACAGTGATAAAAAGAAACTTTGTAAAAAACTGAAAGTGAATCCTTCCCCATTGCTTCTAAAACATTATAAAGATGGAGATTTTCATAAGGACTACGATCGACAGATAACAGTTGCAAGCATGGTAAATTTTATGCGTGATCCAACTGGAGATTTACCGTGGGAAGAAGATCCAACTGGAGCTGATGTTATTCATATTACTGAAGCAGCAGTAAGTTTTTCACTTATTTTACTAAAGTAGGCGAGAATTTTAAATCAATTTTAATCATCATGAAAATTTATTCACAATTATTTCAGAGTTTAACAAAATTTTTAAAAAAAGAAACCCGACCAACATTGGTTATGTTCTATGCTCCATGGTGTGGTTTCTGTAAACAACTCAAACCAGAATATTCATTGGCCGCAACAGAACTTAAACCAAAATATATTCTATCGGCGATAGATGTTGATCGACCAGAAAATGCAGTGATTCGACGACAATATAATATTACCGGATTCCCGACATTGTTATACTATGAAAATGGAAAATTAAAATACACTTACGAAGGTGAAAATAATAAAGCCGGTTTAATCTCATTCATGGAGAATCCTGCGGCACCACCAATTATGAAACCAAAAGCAGATGATTGGTCAACAGAAACATCTTCCGAAATAGTCCATTTAACAGCTACTGGTTTTGAGCCTGCTTTAAAAGAAGAAAAATCCGTTCTTGTTATGTTCTATGCACCATGGTGTGGACATTGCAAACGAATGAAACCGGAATATGAAAAGGCAGCATTAATAATGAAAAAAGAAAAGGTAAATATTTTGAAGAACCTTTAGACTTATACTACAACCTTACTTATAGATACCAGGAATCTTAGCAGCTCTTGACGCTACAAAGGAAGCTGCAGTTGCCCAAAAGTATAATGTCAAAGGATATCCGACAGTCAAATATTTTGTATATGGCGAATTAAAATTTGATGTAAACGTAAGAGAAGCTGACAAAATTGTAAGTTTTATGAAAGATCCAAAGGAGCCGCCACCGCCACCGCCCCCAGAAAGAGCCTGGGATGAAGAAGAAACAGAAGTGGTACATTTAAATGATGATAATTTTAAATCATTTCTAAAAAAGAAGAAACATGCCCTAGTAATGTTTTATGCACCATGTAAGATTTTTCCATCGCCAAGTATTTTGTTATCAAATAAAATTTACTTTCATATCCAGGGTGTGGACATTGTAAAAAGGCAAAACCCGAATTTAGTAATGCCGCCGAACAATTCAAGGATGATCCTCGTGTAGCTCTAGCAGCTATAGACTGTACCAAATACGCTTCAATTTGTTCCTTCTATGAAGTTCGAGGGTATCCCACATTAAAGTATTTTAGTTACTTAAAAACACAAACTGATTATAAGGAAGGACGTACACAAAAGGATTTCGTCAAGTTTTTAGTACAAAAAGGTTCTACTGCGATTCCAACAGCAGCAAAAAGTGAAAATGAAAACGAGAAAAGCGCTTTCGATAATTTGCCAGGTGCAGAAAATATTATTATATTATCTGATAATGACTTTGATGATAATTTGAAAAAAGCTACAAAGTCGCTGATCTTATTCCATACACCATGGTGCTCACATTGTCGGGCGATGAAAAATGATTTCGCATTAGCTGCAAAACGTGTAGCTGAATCAGGTGCTAATGTCCAGTTTGGAGCTATTGATTGTGACGGGAATAATGAAACCTGCGAAAAGCATAAAATACAAAGCTTCCCAACAGTATTATTATTTGAAAATGGAAAATCTACACCCTACACAGGAGTGAGGAAGGCTGATGATTTTGTAAAATTTGTATTGGCCGATAATCACGGAAAAGATGAATTGTAAAATATCACGTCTAACAAAATTAACATTTTTCTATAACACAGATCTGCATATTTCGTACAATTTGTTACTAAAATATTTATTTTTTAATTCTTTTATGTGACCCCCGCTGTTTAAACAAATTAAATAATTTTAGTTACAGAAGCTTATTTGATTACTGAAATAAATTAAATTTAGTTTTAAAAATAAAACAAATGCATTTTCAATCAAATTCACTGTCACAATAAAAAAGAGGTTCAACGTTGTGTTCTCCAAATATAGATAAAAACGCACTAAAACCAATTTTGTTTTTCTCTTTTCTTTTATTATATTAAAAATAAGACAAAAAAAGGATGTTATTTAATCCAGTTTATCTTTTGCCACCAACTCGAGGAGCTGCTTTCTGGCTCAATTTAGCAGCCTTTTGTTTCGGTGCCTGTTTCGCTTTTGGTGGTGGTGGAGCAGAAGCTTTCTTGGCGGCCTTTGTTGCACGCTTTTGTTCTTTAGCAACTTTAATGGCTTGTTCTCGTTGTGCCTTACGTACTTCTGGTTTCATATTCCTTTTAGCCATGATTTCTGCTAAAGATGCACCGACAATAGCTCTCTGATACTTTTGGGTGCGTCGTGTACGTTTCTTTTGGGCTTCTTCTTCGATACCCTTTTTATGTTTGCGACGATATAGCACTGTCCATGTCACTTTACGTGGATTTCTCTTCATTAAATATGACCGTTCACATTTTTTGTCCAAGAAAGTAAATGTCTAGAACACAAAGTGAAAAAAAAAAAAAACTAATGACATACATGCTAAATAAATATTAAAACAATATATAAAAAATATTATAAATTATTTTTACCTTGCCATCAATTTTGACCATAGTTTTCCCATGGCCGGGATATATTTTGTATCCACTAAACGAGCACAATCCAATCCTACAAAGAATATGTGTATTAGTATTTTTTAAGCAAAAATTTTTTAAAAGAAATTAATTTAAATAAACGATGGCAACAATAATTATGAAATATAATTACAAGAAAATTTTATACGTACTTCATCTTGACGTTGTTTTGATGCAAAAGAACCGGATATAGTAAATGATAGGTATCATTTTGACATTCATAAAATCAATCAACGAACGGAAGAGCCATCTATTGAATAGTAGTGAAGTACTTATAAGAATTAGAAATTCTTTTTAATTGTAAACAAAATGTAACGTATAATTTTCATAATTTTAAATAAAAAAATATATAATCTAATTGGATTCAAAGTAAAATCGAATAAGTAATTATTTTAATTCGTTTCCCAAAACAAAATTTATATACATTACCAAAGGAAATCATATATTTTTTTTGTAACTGGTAACACTGAATAAGGACATATATATTTCTAAACTGACGTAAATAGGAAATAGAAAATATCAAACGAATATTAACAAATATTCCATAAAATAATTAGAAAATTAAAGTTTACTTTAGAAATAATGATAAAGCTTTCCTTAACGCGTTACTCATTTATAATTTTCTTTCAATTTTTACTATTGATTGTAGATTTATCGTTGAATAGTTTTTCGTATTTAGTGCGGGGAGATAAAATGTCTATTATTCTAATATTCTTGTAAGTATTTCGATAAAAAAAAAATTGTTCTATGCAAATAATCATTTCTTTCTTAAATAAAGGACTCAAGATATTTGCATAATTTTATCCTTCGTTGTATTCGTTTTCAGCATGTACTCAACTTACGTCTATCAGGTTTTTTTATTAATATATTTAAATTTTATATTTTAAAAAACATAATTTATTTATATCTATTTGTAGGCTGGTTTTGCAGAAATTTTATTTAAAAAATTCCGTGTTCCATTAATTACTTTGACGATTTATTTTATATTATGCGTTTCTCATCACATTTGGATTATTGTCGATCATCATAAAAGTCCTTATTCATTTCAATGGCCAACAGGATTGACAGCACTTTTTATCTTACAAAGATTATGTAAGTAAGAATTAAACTAAAAAAAAAAATTACGTCCCAATGATAAAAGTCTTGGCCGAATTTAATTTTTTAATTGAAATCCTTTTCTAATTATTACAGTTTCACCAGTATATTATTACTTGTGCAAAAGATCAACGCTTAGAATGAGCGACCCACGGTTTTATGACAATTTGGATTGGATTACAGAACAGCTTGCGATTAAATAAATGTTTAAATCTAAAAAACGAAAGATAATTAAAAATTGTAACATATCCAAATTCTATTTCATTGTAATTCTCAATTTAATGTTATTTAAAATATAAATAAATGTGTTAGTTGTTCCAATATTAACGGTTTTCTATGCCCTATGGCAGGTACTACCAGAGGGGTATATTAATTTCGTCACTACATTTGTAACACATCGAAATAATCATCGTAGAAAGGTTTGAAGTATGGTATGGTTGTGTAGAGAATCAAAAGTTATATTGATTTCTTCATGTCCGTCCGTCCGTCTGCCCATAACATGATAACTCAATGACTCACTAATGACGAGATGATAGCATTTACATTCGATTTATCGTTTATTCAATATGATTTTGAATGATATCTTGCTGTACTTGTATTAAGCATATCTGAAATGTTTATAACTCAAAAACGGGTTATCCAATTTTGATGAAATTTACAATGTGAGTTACTTCTTCCATAACTTGGTTTGATATTACATCCCAGCAAAATCGGTCGAGGCGGAGCAAAGTTATAAAGAAAAAATCATGGTGACCAGAAAGTTTTATCGTCTTTTTGTTTATGGTTTTTCGGATTTAATTTGAAAACTTGTGAATCAATTTTGTTTATATTATGTACATGGGTTTACTACACAAATAGACGATGCTATGTTAAATTTCAGTGAAATCGGTCTAAGAATAGTGAAGAAAGAAGTAATTCTAGGAGAAAATAACCCGCTTTATATAGTTTTTTGATGTACTTTAAAAACTAATACACCGATTTGAATAAAATTTGCAGATAAGATTTATGCTATCAGGTTCTAGCCTGCCTGTGAACTAGAGCGGATTTGAAGAAGACCAAACAAAGTTATGGAGGATGAAAAACCTTCAAATATTAGCAGTTTTGGTGTTGTTTCGCAGAATTAATTCATTGAACTATAGATTTGTTAACTACGAGTCACATTTCGATCATAGGGCGTTACTATATATTTTTTTTCTTTTTTAAGTAAGCTTCGGAGTAACCAGGTAAAATGGACGGATTCCACTTAGTTAAAATGATGACTTAAATAGGTTTTGTATTACCAAAAAAACATGCAAAATTTATTATACTTTATAAAATCTTTTATTTAAAATACGTACATACTTCGTTTTAAAGAGGACAATAACATAATTTACATTAATATCACGTATAACATAATTTTTTTGTTAATATTTCTTAGAAAATTTTATATACATATATTTAGTTAAACAAAAGAAAAAATATATAATAATAATAAAAAAAAAAATTAGGTCTAATTATTGATTAAAGGCACACCAAAAAGTTTCTCCCATGATTGAGAAATAGCATTTAAACAGCAATCGGTATTCTCTTCTGTTTCAAATGTACATTTCCATAATTCATATTTATCTTGATTTTCATCTAGAAAATTTATTGAAAATTGATTTTTCTGTAGCCGATCGACTTCTATTAAATTACTCATTAATTGTTTATGAATAAATTCAATATTATCATTTGAATTATATTTTAAC
The DNA here is from genome assembly GCA_963422695.1 of Xylophagus ater. Classification (NCBI taxonomy): domain Eukaryota; kingdom Metazoa; phylum Arthropoda; class Insecta; order Diptera; family Xylophagidae; genus Xylophagus; species Xylophagus ater. Next base: position 12,232,271 of record OY730484.1, on the reverse strand, counting down.
CATGATATATTTGAATTTGTTATATATAAATGGAGATCAGTTGTAAATAAACCATATAATGGTTGAATTTTTTTATTCTGTTCATCTTCTTCAGTATTTTCAATAAATTCAAATTTATTAATTATGGCAAACATTTTTAATTGTTCTTTTTCAAATGATTCTGTTATTTTATAGAGTAATTTTTCTGATATTTGAAAATCAAGTTTACATTCATCTGGTAATGGATTATCTAGAAAAAAAAATTGGGGTTTATAAAATATAAACAATAATATAACATATCCATAATAAATTACTGGCAAAATATAATAATAAACTATCTGTACGTAAGATATCTTGTAGTAATAATAAAAAACAACCATATCCTTTAATAATAAATGATAAACCAATTTTAAATGGAAGCAATTGTATCGATTCAATACGATCCATAGTACCGCTTATATTTCTTTTTAACCATTTCGATATTGTCTCTTCTTCATGTGAAAAACATTCAAGTATATAAAATTTTGTTGTTGATAAAATAACAACACCTTCAAAAATTTCATTACTATTTTGTTGATTACAACAGATTTTCCCTTTCACCAACCATTTTAATTGTTCATTTTGATCTTCAAATATTTGTTGATATAGATATAATTTGATACGATGATCAACTTCACTAAAATCTGTATAAGAAAATCGAAATTTATCACATTGTTCATAATTGTTGTCAGTGATTTTTTGTGATTTCGACATTAATGTATTAGTTGATTGAAATAAACCTGGAAAAAACAGAAGAAACAATTAAAAAATATAAACCAATTTTTGTTTTCCAAATAAATTTACCTCCAAACATAGACGATATAAGAGAGTCTTCCCTTTTCTTATCTTTTAATAATGTCGGTTTTGTTAATGGTGCGATTGTATCAACTATTGGATCATTTTGTTGTTCATATGCTGTACAAACACTATCCGTAACCGAACCAGATGAACTACTCTCCGTCAATTGATTTGGACTTAATATGTTTTTATTCATTTTCATTAAATAATCTGATGGTGTATCTAATTTTTTAGTAGCTTTTTTTATTATATTATTAATTAAATTAGGATCTTCTGTTATTTCTAATAATGGTATCGATAATGGTAAACCACGTTCCTCGGATGTTTTACGACTTGAATTATATGAATGACGGAGTCCACTATCTAAAATTTCTATACTACTTTGGCTCGGATTACTTAATATTTCAATATCACTTTCACCACCTTTATTATGTAAACTAAAATTAAAATCATTTTCACGATCATTTGTTGAACTTCCGGCTACACTTTGATTTGAATCAAATGAACTTTCATGTGATAATTTTGAACAAGATGATGATCGATTTAATGACTCTGCAGAACCTTTAAAATTGTTTTAATAGTTTTATTAATATTTTTTTTTAAAAGAAAAAATAAGAATATTTATTTATTTTTCTAGTTTTCCTACTTATTTTCTTATTAGTAGTAGTAGTAGTAGTAGTGGTAGTAGTAGTAATATGAGGAATGAAAGTAGTTGTTGCTTTCCATGCTCGTTTCGTGATAGCTAAACCAACCAATTTTCCATTTGTTTTTAGTATTAAAAATATTATTAAAAATCTTATAAAATAATTATTATTTATATAATTTATAATAAAATGAAATATATATATAAAACAAAATACTTGAAATTGCATCTAAAAAAAATAAAAAATAATAAGGAATGAAATCGTGTAACTCATTGTGAACGCTGAAAACGTATCGAAAAAGCATAGGAATGACAATGTTTTTACGCCCTATGGGTAGGTACGTACTACCAGAGGGTATATTAGTTTTGTCACTAGGTGTGTAACACATCGAAAGGTTTGGAATCAAAAGTTATATCGATTTATGCATGTCCGTCCGTCCGTGAAGAAGATAACTCAAAAACGCATTATCCGATTTTGTTGAAATTTAGAATGTGCGTTGGTTATTCCATAACTGGTATTGGTATTGCATTTCAGTAAAATCGATCCAGGGGGAGCGAAGTTATTAAGCAAAAACCAGGATGACTAGAAAGTTATGTCGTTTTTTTTATATGGTTTTTCGGATTTAATTGGACAATTTGTAAAGTAATTTTTTTTAAATTAATTATATTGATTAACTACATGAGTGGACGATACCATTTAGTAAAATCGGTCCAAGGATAGTGAAGAAAGAAATAATAGGAAATAAAAGCCTGTTCATAAAGTTGTTTTGATGTACTTTAAAAACGAATACATCGAAAAAAATTTCCTAATTATATTTATGCTATTAGGGTCTAAATTACCTGCAAATTAGAGGAAATTCCGAAAAGAGAAAACAAAGTTATGAAATATTGTTAGTTGTGACAGTTTTTCTGTCCCATTTCTGCCATAGGGCATCAAAAAATCGGCTATATGCCGATTTTCAATTACTATATGTTTTTTCGATACGATTTAGTTCAAATCAAATTACAGAATTCCATTCTCAGGTGTAAAAGAAACAAAAAAAAAAAAACAGCATTCCAAAACAACAAATTTAATTGAAATAAATGGATTTATGATTTACCTATGCTGTCATTAGAATCATTTTCATCTAAAACATTTTTCTCACCATATGCTGATGTAGTTGATATTTCAGAAGTCACAATTTTCGTTAGATTAACTTTTGATTCGGTGATAATATTCCCAAATAATTCACTGCCGATGGGTTTTGTAAATGAAGTACTGCTCGGAGATTCATGTAATTCAATAACATATTTACTTTTACATTCCGGGCATGTTATATCTAAAAGAAATTTTGTTAATTAAAAAAAAATTACTATTTCAAAAACAAAGGAAAACCCTTTTTATACCCGAGTTTGTATTTCTTTTATGTAAATTTTCTATACAAAATTCCGTTGAACAATTAGCACATTTATAAACGATTTGATTCATTTCAGATAGACGACGTTTTGATAGAATATCACGTAAATATTTTTCAAGTTCATGACATAAGCCTTCTTCAAGAATATATATTCGTTCTTTTTTATTCTTTTTAATTGTATCAAAACTGATTTTTATTGTATTTGATTTTATACGTTCACAACTTTCTAAAATTTTCAAACTCCATTTAGTTTTTGTTCTGTAAATTGGAAATATTAGGAGAAAAAAAAATTTATAAATAATCAAAAGATAATACTTTCGTGTTAAAATATCTTTTTCCTTAATTGAAATATCTGAAACTTGTAAGAAGATTTCTTCATCTGTATTCCCTAAATTCACAACATAAGTTTTTTCATTTTCTTCTGGTTCCGAATCTAGAAAGATGTGAAACTCTATAGAAACTATTCTTCAAACATAAATAAATATTATACCATCTGATTCATTTGTTGTTGAATTAAAAATATCATTTAAATTTGATGAATTTTGTAATATATTTATTGGTGTACAATCTTCAATAGGTTTTATATTCGTATCTTGAATTTCGTCAAATTGATTTTGTATTTTTAATAATTGATTAGGACTTTCAATATGTTCTATTGGTGTTAACGTTTTAATTGGAATTTCAATATTTTCATCTTTATTAATATTCATAGTAGATATATTAGAATTATTAAGATTTGAATTTTTCAAAAAATCAATCATTAAATCAGATGATAATACTTTTGTTTTGAATTCGATACCGAGAACATTTTCAAGATTTGCATTTTTATTTTGCAGCCATTCCGAACCGAATTTTTCACGTAAATCTTCAATTTGTTTTTTCATTATTAAATGATCTATTGTACGTTCATTGATTGCTTTCATTACACTATCTTTTGAAGAGCGGTTTTCAACCAAAATACTATCATCATTTATTTCAGTTGAACTAGTTTTTATATCTTCAATTTCTACAGTACGAATTTTTAAGGATTTTTGACTTTTTTCACTATACATTGAATTAAACATTTTATCATTTGTTTTTGTTGGTAATTTAAAACTTTTTATTGAACCCACACTTGAATTAGGTGTCTGTGCTAATGATATACTACTAGGCATTGGTGTTGATTGTCCACTTGATCGTGGTGTATTTGTTGTTAGTAATCTTGTCGATAAATTAAGATAATAATTATGATAACCACCAGTTAAAGATTTCTCTGATTTTGTCAATTCTTCTGTATCTAATATAAATTTTATACTAGCCGTATTTTTATGTAAATACGGTGCTGTTGTTTGTCGATGTTTTGGATGGCAATATAATGGATTACCAAATAAATTTAGATAACGTAATGCAGTTAAACTAGTTAAAGGTAATAAATTAGAATGATCTAATAAACAATTATTAGATAAATCCAATTCGTTGAGAGCATCTAAACGTGATATACCATTTAAGTCTTCAATAAAATTATTACTTAATAAAAGTGTTTGTAAACGACGTGTTGATTCTGAATGGAAAACAGGTATTTGTGTTAATCGATTAAAGCTTATATCTAAAATTTTTAAATTTGGTAACCATTTTATTGCATCAACGCTAGTTAATTGATTATGACTTAAATTTAAGTTTTGTAACCATTGAGCAAATTCCAATGAACAATCAACTGTTGTCAAAGCATTATAACTAAAATCAGCTATTTTCAATTCATTCCAAACAAATCCATTCGAATGATCTCCACCACAATAAGTGATGATATCTTGAATTCGTTGAATGCTACGAATACATGTGATATATTGTAGTTGTGATCTAAGCGGTTGTAAACCATGAATTCGTTTAATATCAATCTTTTGTACTTCTAATCTTCGTAAACATCGAAATTTTGAAATATCAATTATACCATCAACATAATCATCACCAGCAAATCGTGTTATACATAAACTAAGAGCTTTTTGTACAAAATCATAAATTAATTGTAATTCACGAAAAGCTTCAGTTTTTGAATTATTTGGTTTAACAACTTGAAATGATTGCAAATTTGAATCCGTAGATGTTCCACCATTGTCAATAATTAAAGAAAATGAATCATTTAAGGCACGTATCATAGTTCCTGTTTTGGGGCACAATCATTTGATAAGCAAAAATTTCAAATGTTATATTATGATTCAAATCTTATTTTAATTTACCTGATAGTGTTAATTTAAATTCCGAATTTAATACTTTATCTCCGTTATTTCTTAATAACTTCGCCAAGGCTGTAATTTGATTCGGATCCATATCGCCTATAATTTCTTTATTTCTGTGGTTTTTAAATTTTGTATTTTATATAAATTAAAACTAATATATTCACTAAACATCACAAAGAAAACTTCCACATTTTCGTATTCCAATTTAGAGACTTTTCTAAAATATAAATTAAAGACATAATTATATTGCGTATACAACTCCCCTTTTTTTTTGATTTGCAATTACATCCAATAATTCATTCCCTAATTAAAGTAAAAGTAGAAATTCCTGGATTAAATGAATATTACTAAAAATTCTTAAACACATAATACTAATAACAATTACGAATATTTATAAAAATTTTAGATTTTTAAAACACAATATTTGCCTTCTGGCATTTTAGAAATTATTAAATGTCAAAAATTCCACAATTCATTTGAGTACTGTCAAAACTTTCCACATATTACAAGCCATGAATTCACATATGTTTCTAACCATTTTTGTATGAAAATGATGAATTTTTCGTTTTATGATAATTAAAGTATTAAAACAAATTAACAAGTAATATGTATTATTTTTTTTTAATATAAGGTTTCGAAAAATTTTAGGTAAAGCGGAAAAAAAAACCTAATGACAAACAAAATTGCATACAAAATTGAGGGGAAATTTCCATTAAAAATCTTATTTCATGGCTTGTAATTTCGGTACTGTCAATATTTTCTAAACAAGTATTTTGAGATTCGATACTTTGCACTCAAAAACGTCGTCATCCATATTTTTAGTAACACCATACGATTTTTTTGAGGTTATCTCGAAAAATTTGAAAATAAAATGGAAAAATAAAATTCTGTTATCTCTAGAATATTGTATATAAGTATATATATATATATTTGATAATTGCATTATTGTTTTAAATATTTCAATAAATTTATTCAAGATTTTGTTGGAATATTTTAGAGAAAAAAAAAAAAAACAATACCCATACTAATTACTAAACAATTACAAATTACCTCAAAATACCTTAAATTTTAGAATTATTGGTAAAAAAAATTTCATTTATAAAGTAGACCTCTTACTTTACTTTTTTTTTAAAGTTTTTACTTTGTATAATAAAATGGTATGTTTAATTTTGTTTTTGGATTTTTTTTTTATAATAGTAAATGAAATAAAATTAAAAAAAAAATTAACTACGTCCATAGTATATATATATATATAGCAATGTACTAAGAAATATTTTGATCTTTTTCAAGCTACAAAAAAGAAAAACTACTTTTGTATACTTCTTACAAGATATTAAAACAAAACAAAAAAAAAAAGAAAATCTTAAACGAAGAAAAAGGTCAAATACAATATTATAACATTGAAAAACATTTAAATTAATAAATTTCTTAATATCTGCTGGCATCCCATTATTATTGTGATGGTGGTGCTGGCTGTTGTGGTGCTAAACGGCTAACAAATCCAATTGCCATTCGTAATATTTTTGCAATAATTGGTGGTGAACGCATTGCTAAGGCATCAACTGCCATTCTTATTTCACTGAACATATTTCTTGTATACGGATTACGTCTTGACATATATCGCATAACTAAGAAATGATAATAAACGAATGGTGTCATTAATCCAGCACGACCCCTGTAAGAAAAAAAAAATGTGATGAGGTTAATAATTAGTTGATCGAATGCTAACAAAAATGTATATTCAAAACTTACATGAAAACTAATACAACCGTTAAAGGCATTATGAAAATTTCAGAAAATGCAGCCAAACGAAGTATATTTCTTGTTTGGAATTCTACAATTGATATAAAAAATCTTGCACCCCACCAAGAATTTTGTCCAAGAATCTAAAAGGAAAATTTTTTATTAATTACGGAAAAAGTTTTATACAAAAAAAAAAAAAACAAGCTTACATCCAGTAATTTCAGTGAATAACTTGATGCATGCAATACTGCAAATAATACAACTGGGAATAGTATCAGAAAAACAGGATTCACGTACAAGAATATAATCGTATAGAAGAAGTAATGACATGAATCTTCTACAAACAAACGTGAAAAGAAATCTCTATTAAATCCAAATGTTGGTAAACGTTGATGTAATCGTAATGCACTTGTAGCAGCATTTGCCAAAAGGACTTTACTGTAATAACTTTGTACATTGCTGAAAAAAATAGAAGAAAATAAATTATTATATTCTTTTTTACAAAATAAAATTCAAATTTACCCAAATATTGGTATTAAATAGCCAATAAAATAGACTATAGTTATAACTCGTGTCGCCCATAATGCAACATCTACTTTATTTTCTTTAAAATGCATCACTATTTTAACATAAATTGATCCTGACGATTCTTCTTCTGATACTGGCGGAGGAACATTTTCATTTTCCGAACTATTATTTCTTGGTTCATCACCCATGATACTGCAAAAAAAAAAAAAAAAAAACAATAAAAATTAAAGTTTAATAAAAAAAAACACACATCTAAATGTCTAGAAGAGCACTCAAAATTTATTCTACACGTTTTTTTTTTTAATTGTATATTATTTAAACTTGAAAAAAATATAAATAATCAAGTTTAAAGCAAGCTAATGACGAGAGAAATCTTTGAACCGTGAGAATACGAATTAATTCATTTCAATTAATTAACTTTAAAGAAAACAAGCTTTATGACTTTACAAAAAAAAAATCAAATCAAAAACTAGAACTTTAAAAATTATGGAAATGAGTACATAGGTCAATTGTTTTGTATTTTTTTTTTTCGTGGATGATAAATAACTAAATTTAAAAATTGGTGTATAGTGTAATACGACTGATGGAATATGAAATTGTAACACACATGACGACCGACCACACCATATTTAAGAACAGGTTGTTTTTATAGACAAAAACCTGAATTGTGAAATTTAGGAATATTTGTAATTAACACCTTTAACCACATTTTATTTGGAAATATAATTAAAATACAATTTTAAACAATTACAAATGAAAAACAATATTTTTTTTTTTTTACTTACACGTCTTGACTTTCAACACACTCCTAGGTAAAAAAAAAAAAAAACGAAAAGCCTGTGCGAAAAGCTAATAAATTTTTAATAACCCCAAAGAAAACGTCAAAATTTAATTACCCTATTTTTTTTTCGTCGTTTAAAGTATATATTTTTGAAAAAAATTTAAATGTTTATTTAAGCTCACTAAATTCGTATATCGCGAAAGTAAATTCAAGCAAAAAATAAGATATTTTCAGTGATAAAAAAAGAGAAATCACAATGTCCAAATTTTTGTATGTAATTCCGTGGCCCAATAAATATGAATTGATTTCTCTTCTCCTTTCTCCCTGGTCTTTCTTTTATATTACAAATTTTTTTTTACGAATTTGTAATAGATTTGAATCAAATGTAAGCCTAAATGCAATAGACATTTAAAGGAAATTTTTTTTGGTGGATTTTTGACGTTTTTCATGTGGAAATTCATTGGAAATTCCCGCCAAAAAAAAAATTTCCTTAAATTGAAATTTCCTTTAAAATTTTGACTAGTTTTTGTTTAATATATTATAAATCATAATTATTTTTCTTCTTTTAAAAAACTTAGCTTTTTCATTAATAAAATCAATCATTTTTAAAAAAAACTGAATCTAAATACCGACACATTTCTTTTTATCATATTACGCTACTTGCATTCGTACCTTTACGAGAAATGTTACAATTTAGTTTCAAAATCTATTACATTTAGTGTTTCTCTATATTTAAAAGGTTAGAAACAAAAACAACACACTGTTGTTGGCCGGGGATTTAAATATAATAATTTACAAGGCATGCAGTTAGAATTTAAATAAAAATAATGAATAGTAATATTCCGAATTCTGGAAGTGATGACGAACCGGAATTACCCGCAGATACGCTTCAAATTCTTCAAGAATTTTTGCGTACAAAACAAGAACGTGAAGAAGCAGAAGAAAAAGGGACAAATCCAGATTTTGAAGAAAATTGGGTAAAACATGTAGCATATTAAAGTATCCATTATTTCTCATATTCCTTTGAATTCTTTTAAACAAAAAAACAGCAATTGAGCCAATTTTGGTATAGCGATAAAACTAAGGCAGATCTAACAAAGGTATGCCAAGAACTAATAAAGAATATAGAAAACTGCAAAATTGGACTGCTCTCGTGCCCATCTTTATATTTAACAATAAAAAATATCCATCCAAATGGTATTATTTGCGAATATAACTGATACGGAATTTTTCAATTATTGAATCTTAATTTTCAGTTAACATATTTGAATACGATCGACGTTTTGAATCATTCGGTGATGATTTCATTTTTTATGATTTTAATAATTCCGAAAACCCAGATTTCTTAAATAATTATGAGAAAACGTACGACATTATAATAGCTGATCCACCTTTTCTATCGGAAGATTGTATTCGAAAAGTTGCAATTGCTATTAAGAAATTAATGAAAGATGAAGCGAAGATAATATTTTGTACAGGAGAAGTAGCAGAAAATTGGATTATGAAATATCTAAATCTAAAAAAATGTAATTATGTGCCAGAACACGAAAGAATTTTAGGTAATCCATTCAAATCTTATGCAAATTTTAATTTAAACAATTATTTATAATAAATATTTTGTAATAATGAGTAAAATTTTATTTCGCATCAGCATCCTTTTTTTGTTGAACCAATTCACGTAAACTGTCTTCTTGTTCTTGAAGACTTTTCGATAAGTATCCCTTTTTCTCGCTAAATTGTGAAATTAAATTTTCACATTTCTCTTGTTTCACTTTCAATTCATCACGCATTAACGGAATTGTTGATAAAACGAACATCCTTCCAACTGAAGCATAAACTCTTTAAAAATAAGATTTTAATATGACAAAATAAGAACTGATGAAAAAAAAACTAAATACTTTGTATCCGAAGATAAATCATTTAATCCATGCTCTGTTATGATATATTTTTGTTTCGATGTTTTCAATACATCACATTGTACATCAATCATTTTCATTTTTTTCGTTGTTTCAATTTTATTAACTTGCATTTCGGTAAAAGCCTATAAATGGAAATTATTGGTTAGTACGTCACCGAAACATATTAAACTATTGAATAAAATCAAACCTTTTTAAGTTCCAAATCCATTGCAGCCATTATTTCACTATTTTTTAAGTTAATTTGAAAAAAATATTTAATTTAATTTCAAATAAAAATCGGAATTTCAATAAATTGTTAGCAGATGGAATTTTTTCAGAAATGTGGTTGACATTTGTCAAAAAATTCTATGGTGTTACCATATGAAAAATCTAGGAGTGTGGTAAAGGCAAGGTTACATGGGCATGACTTCCGCTACATCTTCTTTCAAACATGACCGAACTAATGTATTGGGTACGGGATTTAAAATTCAGATAAAATTCGAATCTTTGCGTATTCGCCATGTTATGATATACTATAAATTGTTTAGGCCGTGTGCGAATACTAACTAATGCGAATATTCAAAATTAACTTTTTTCAAGAATATTCTTTATATTTTAACGTACAGATTTATTTGAAAATATTTGGCTGTGCGATTAATATACAACCACCTAAAATCACTAAGGAAATTGAATTTATTATTCGCACAGCATGAATAAATGCAAATAAATGAAATTTTCGAAAGTTTTAAATACTTACCTAAGCTTTTGGTATTTAGTATTTGCACACGTCCTAAACAAATTTTCAGAACGACGCGCATGCGTATGAAACAATTTAAGTGGAAAAAAAGATTTTTTTTTAGTTTTTTCAAAAACATTCTCGAACAAAAGTGTTTGTGGCTTTCGGTTAGAAACAAAAATTAATTATTAATTCTAGAAGCGTCTGAGGCTTTTGCTGCTTTAATCTAATTTTAATTTATATAAGATTTAAATAATTAATTTCAAAATTTGACAAAAATTTCAAATAAACGATAAAGTTAATTTTCTGATTGTGAATAAATCAGGTGTAACATTCTACAAAACAAAAAATCGTGTAACCAAAATCAAAACTTCAAAAGAAAAGTAAACATATTTTTGAAGAACGTAAAATAATACTTAAATACTTTTATTTAAATAAAATGTCTGATAGAAATGAACTTGATGCATTTTTAAATCGAATTGACAACGAGTTATCGAGTATATTTTGTGAATATGATGATTTTTTCGAAAATTGTTCACCTGGCGCAGAACAAAAAGAGTCGCCCGAAGAAGTATAAAATTTCATTTTTTTTAAAAAGTGATATTAATTTCAATTTAAATTATTACAGAAAATATCACAAAATTTTATAAAATATGCAATATCTTCAAAACATCCGTCAAATGAATTCGAAATCGAAAATTTAAAGGATGACGATGAAAAATTGAATGAAATTTTCAAAATGCAATCAGCAAATGCAAATTTAGCTGTTGAAGAGGAATTAAATGCATTAGAATTGCAAAATGATTTGAAATTGTATAAAATATTTAGTATAATTTCATGAAAATTGAATTTATCATTTCTTTTTTAGAATTACAGAAATTAGTGAAACGGTTAAAGAAGCTTTAGAAACAAAGGAATCGAAAAAAGTCTTAATAAAAATTCGACACGATTTCGAAGATCACAGAAAAATATTGGTACTTAACATAAATTTTAGTTTTTAATTGAAATTATGATATAAGTTTTGGTAGCCTTTAACAAATCCATTAAGAATGAGTGGTACCCTGTGTTGATCACGTGAAAAGCTTGAGGATTGTCGTGTCTAAAGTCCTTTCGTGGGATAAACAAGTTTCCCATGTTGTTTCTAAAATGTATCGATTTCTGAAGATTTTCTACGTGGTTCAAAACTTCCTCTTTTGCAATACAAGGCTCTACTCTACTGCTGTGAAATGTATGGTGGGTGCAGTTTTGAGAAATAGACTTCGTATTTTGTGCAACTCATCAGGTAGATTCATCTATTGCAGGGGTTGCAGGGAAAATATATCTCATCTTGTTCTAATTTACTAGGTTCCGATATGGATACCTTATTCATCTTCCGTAGCCTAATCATTTTTTTCAAAATTATCTTCAGAGTCTGGCCTATCTTTTTGATACAATTGAGTTTGGCCAATCTTCTCGTATCAGAAATCTATTTGCATCTCTTCTCTGGAATGTAGTACAGGCTATTTGTAATGTCCCTTACTCTTGAATTTGGTTTTTTTTTTATATTTCTTTTGTATAAATAAATAATTGTTTAATTTTTTACAGAAAAATGTTGTAATAAAAACGTTTACAAATCATGCCGATGAAGTTTTAACATTACTTGATGTAAAAATACGTTACTTAAAGTATTTTCAATAAGTTTTTAATTGTTCTTTTTTTATTACAGGAATTATTTCAAAGACATTTTAATGCAAACGATGAATATTTTAATTTAACAAATGAAAATTATCAAACTGAAGTGATTCAAAAATTAATCTCAATAGGAATCGTTGAATGCGATCCGGAAGATGAAAATAAAATTAAACTTAGAAAGTTAGTTGGCTAAAAAATATTTAAGAATTTCAAATAAATTTTATACTTTTTCTAAGAAAAGAAAACATTTTTTATTTTCAAATATAAAATTCACCACTTTATAAACGTCAAAATAGAAATCGTGGTGAAAATTTTGACATATCCATACTTTAAAAAACACGTGTTTTGTTAATTAAATTTAATGTTTACTTTTTTGTGAACACAAGAAAACAAGAGATTTTTATTTAAATTAAATTAAAACTATAAATATTTATTCAAAATGTTTATGACAGATATAAATGATGTGAAAATTTATAATTTAAGTGCTGGAAAATCAATTCCGGATGTAAGTTATAAAATTAATTAAAATTAATTTGTAAAAAGAAGAAATTTTCAATTCCTATTTTGGTTTTTAGTGGTTAACAGATCGTAAGAAACGTTCACAATTAAAGAAAAAAATCGATTCAAGACGACAAATCGAATTAATACAAGATTTTGATATGCCCGGTGTTTCGACATCAATACGAATGTCTCCAGATAATGAATTCATATTAGTTACCGGAACATATAAGCCACGAGTAAAATGTTTCGAAGTATCAAATTTATCGATAAAATTCGAACGTTGTTTCGATTCAGAAGTAACATCGTTCGAGATTTTAAGTGATGACTATAGTAAAATGGTATTTCTTCAATGCGATCGTTATTTAGAATTTCATGTTGCTCATGGTCGTCATTATCGTTTACGTATTCCAAGATTTGGACGTGATTTAAAATATCATAAACCATCTTGTGATCTATTGATTGTTGGAACATCAAGAGTAAGTTGATTTAAAAAGTAAAACATTTTTTTTGGTATTTAATTAAATTTTCTTTTTTTTTAGGATATATATCGTTTGAATTTAGAACGTGGACAATTTTTACAACCATTTCAAACCGAATCAAGTTCTATTAATGCCTGTGAAATTAATCCCGAACATCATTTAATTGTTGTCGGTACACAAGAGGGAACTATTGAAGCATGGGATCCAAGAGAACGTACAAAATGTTCAACACTTGATGTTGCTATGAAATTTCCAACATATAAAGAATTTCCATCGGTAAAAACGAAAAAGAAGCAAATATTTTAAATTTGATTTTATTGAATCCATTTCTTTTAGGTAACATCTTTGAAATTTAAAAATGGTTTACAAATGGGCGTTGGAACAGCTAACGGTCAAGTTTTAATTTATGATATCCGTTCAAGAGAACCAATTTTAATAAAAGATCATATGAATCGTTTACCAATTAAAAAAATTGATTTTAATACAAATTTGAATGCAGTTTATTCATTAGATTCGGCTATGTTGAAAATTTGGGATGAAAATTCGGTAAGACGAATATTTTTAGCTTTCTTTTTGAAATGAAACTTCTTTACTTTCGGCACAGTAAAATTGATTTAGCAAAGTTATGGAGATTTTCAAGGCGAACATTTATTGTATGGCGCATAGTTCTATCTCTCATCAATTTAGCCCTGGAATCGATACAATTTGTTATAGAATTTACTCATGGTTTCGTTATGGTTGACAGATATTTGTAATTTCCCCAGACATGTTCTGGATTTTGGAATATTTGCGGACGGATTTTTTTTTCTGTTCGGTTGTTTTCTTCATAAAATTTACTACGTTAAATCGGCTCAAATCATTCAACTAATTTCCTATTTTCTCCTTATATCTAAAATAAAGAGGTTTCCGGTTTCTATAGTGTGCAGCGATTACACATTTTCGTTTTTTATTTAGACAAAAAAGTATTTTATTTCTTCTTTTTCTGTTTTTAGGGTAAACAAATGGCTTATATCGAATCAACATCAAATTTTAATGATTTCTGTACAATACCAAATTCTGGAATGATATTTATGGCACAAGAAGATGTTAAAATGTTAACATATTATATTCCAATTTTAGGACCAGCACCACGTTGGTGTTCATTTTTAGATAATCTTACCGAAGAAATTGAATCCGAAGTAAATAATTTTTTTTATATTGTTTAATTTATTAATAAATATCTACTATTTTCTTTTTTTTAACAGGTTGTTGAGCATATCTATGATGATTATCAATTTATTACAAAATCAGAATTAGAACAATTAGGTTTGGACAATTTAATTGGTACAAATTTATTACGAGCTTATATGCATGGGTAATTTCTTGAAAAGAAAAAAAAAATATTAAAAATAATATTTCTAAATTCTTTATTTTCAGATATTTTATTGATGTACGTTTATATAATAAGGCGAAATCAGCAATTGAACCGTTCTCATTCGATCGTTATCGTGATGATAAAATTCGTCAAGAAATTGATTTACAACGACCAAATCGTTTGCAAATTAAAACACATTTACCAAAAGTTAATCAAGATTTAGCTATAAAAATTCTTGAAGAAACTGAACAAAATCTTCATGTAAAAACTAAAAAGAAAATGCCAACATTATTAGAAGATGATCGTTTCAAAGTGATGTTTGAAAATCCTGATTTTAATATAGATAAAAATGCTGATGAATATAAAATGTTAACACCAGTTTTGAATCGTTTAGAAAAAACCAAATTGAAACAATTAAAACAAAATATCGAAATTGATCATGTCCGAAAATTACATGCTGAAGAAAATGTTGATGTAAAACAATCGGATGATGAAGATCTATTCGTTAGTGAACATAGTGAACAAAGTTCAGATGATGATAATGATAAAGAATTTGTACGTGATATGAAAAAAACATATAAACAAATTCGTAAAGATCATGAAATACAAGATGAAATTGATGATGAATTAGAAACACAAAATGAAATATCAAATCAAACGAAAATGTACGAAATCAATAATACAAATGATTTTAAAATTAATTCCTTAAAGAAAACTAATAAATCAAATAAATTAAGTTTAAAGGAACGTCTAAAACATGAAACATCATCCGATATGAATGTGATCTCATTTGGTGGCAATAAACAGATGAGTTTTAATACAAAACCAATTACAAAAGATATGAAAAAACGTGAATATGAATTGAAAAAACATCATGACGAACGGAAACAGCTAATACGTTCAACAAAAAGTTTACCATTGAAAAAATTTAAATTGAAATAAAAAAGAAATAAGAGGAAATATCGAATTTATTTTATTTACTCCGAAATTGTTATTACCAAAATCCCAGGAAAAAGAGCACGCTTTTTCTTTTGTATCCTTTAACCGGTAAGTCATTTTGGATTTTCCGTTTTTTTTTACTTAAACATACATACGTAGTGTCACGACTTACACTAAGTGCATATGTGAAACTACAGAACGTGTTTAAATGTCCATTTGAGGTTTGAGGATTGCGTTGACTAGGAAGATGAGGAAGCTTCGTTTCAGTCGTCGCTTGCTTTTAATTTTTCTGCCATAATTTCTTTGAAAAATTTCTTTACTCTTCAGATTTGATTCAATGATGATAAATTAAAATATAAATTTTTTAACTAAATTCTTTTTGTGTGCACAATGTCGAACTAATTGCCTTAATTTGTGCATGATATAGATAAGGACACAATTGATAAGTGTAATTCCAAAATCTGCCTGAATGTCCCATTTTTCAAGCGCCTAAAAATAGGCAATTTATAATTTTTGAGTTGAGGTTTATGGTTCAAAACTAGAAATCAAGAAGTAAGAAAACAAACTTGTGATTTCAATTTTAAATATAATTATTTATTTAAATTCTTGCCAAAATTAGCTAAATTTTATCTAAAAATAGGAATTTTTCTTGTTTTTTTCGTTTTACTTATTAGTTTTCTTAGCACATTGTTTACATTTTAAGTAAATTATATTAAAAACTTAATACTTATATATAGTTCTCTTTTCAATATGGACCCAATTTCGTTATTTAGTTTTCGTTTCCTCGATTTTAGCTTAATTAAATAGAATACACTAAAATATCTTAAATTTTTAAACTTTTAATAATAATAATTTTTTTTCTTTTAAATATAATACAAAATTTTTACATTTAATTTTCATTTCAAATGAATTTTTTTTTTTGTTGAATATTAGATAAATTCTCATCTAAAATTTAACAAATTCCTTTTTTAATTCAATATTTAATGTTTCTTAAAAAATATTTCAAAAAAAATTTCAATAAAATAAAAACAGAAATAAAATTTAATCTTAAATTAACTAAAATCTGAATTCATAAACATTAAGGGTTATCACTCTTCGTTGTATCTTGTAGCGTTGTGAAATTGTGAACAAGTTTTACTACACAACCCACCAAATGTACAGTTGTCATTTTTATACATCGTTACACTTTATACACTTTACCAATGCCTCAGCCCATATTGTTAGGTTTGGTGTAAATGTGTAACTTACACTTTTACACCAAACCTAACAATATGGGCTGTGTAACGCATTTCTCCCCAGCAAAATTGAAGATAAAAATTATTTGATTTGGCATAAACTTACGTGCAGTAAATATAATTGTGAAACGGTGCATTCACTTTTTGTTGCATAAATATACAATTTCACAACGATACAGCAAAGAGTTCATACCTTAAAAAAATTTTCTTCTTATTTAGTATAAGTGTAGCTTGGATTGATTGAACTCATATTGGAATTCGTATTTTGAACGGTTGTTTTATCTTCAGGCACTTCAGGATCTTCACGTTCCTCCTCTTCATCAATAATACTGATATCACGAAGAGATGGTCGATGACTTCTTCGCCAACCTAAAATTTGGTAATTGTTGTATTATGAAATAAAATATTGAGATACTTCATTTTAAAACCCATCATATTTTCAATTCTTTTCAGTTCTTAGGGCAAATGTGCAAATTATAACAAATTTAATTTTCGATTTTGACTTTATCGAGTTTATCCCTTATCGTGGTAACTCACAATGGGTAATGTG
Source organism: Xylophagus ater (assembly GCA_963422695.1). Lineage (NCBI taxonomy): Eukaryota > Metazoa > Arthropoda > Insecta > Diptera > Xylophagidae > Xylophagus > Xylophagus ater. The sequence goes on along the minus strand of OY730484.1, from coordinate 12,214,787 downwards.
ATGAACTATTAATTCTGTGATCGTGTTTTATGTAGTCAGTCCCGCTAATTTAGTGCGTAATTTTCAAAAAGAGGCAACAAGAAAGCCAATATGACATGAAAAAGTCTTCTCGCGAGATAATTTTTTGTGCGACACCCTTTAGAAATAAACTCTGCCACTTTAGTTAATATTTGCACAAGCCCTTAAAAGTGGATTTTAACGTGAATACGCTCTAAATTTTTAATTATAGTAAATACCTTCAACAACTTGTGGTTGTTTTGTTTTGGTTAATAATTTAGTTCCACTAACTGATATTAAGACTGCACCCAAAGGTGCTGTTAATATAATACTTAATACTGCTATTGTTTGTACAATAACAGCATAATGTTTTTTTTTTTCATAATCTTCAGTATCCGGTGTTAAATGTTTTAAAGCGACTGGTCCGAGCGCAGCCTGTACAGTTGCTTTTGACATCCATGATAATGCAACGAAAAATTTCTCTTTAAGATTTAAACTATCACCAAATGCAATCGCTACCGTACATAATATACGTAAAATAACACCAGCTATTAAACAACCACTTCCGACTGATACAATATCAGAATCAAGTTCATTAATCTAGAAAAAAACAACAACAAAATAATGAGAAATTATTAAAAGAAATCAATACTACTTATATACCTTTACGGTTGTTCCTGTAATACCAAATAAAATTGGTTCAAATATCATCCAAAATATTTCGAATGCTGTTGATACAGGATTATCTTCGATATCCCAACCTTCTTTACACCAAAAATAATTCGAGATGAATGCTGCAAATACAACACCTAATGGTCCGGCGCCTTCATAACCGATTCTTTCACTACCGAATATTGCCAATAGACCACCACCAAATAACATTAATGTACGTATCGGTACAACATATGAATCACCCTTTTCTGGTATATAACGTGATAGTACACCCCATATAATACCAAATACAAGACCACCAATTATACAAACTGGTGCCTGAGATATTTGATATGATAAACTACTTTCCGAAAACATAATACTACTGATTATTCCAAAAATTGCAACTGATAATGCATCATCAATACCAGCCACAGCTATAATTAATGTTGGTATGCCTTTAGCGACACCATAACCTTTTGTTCTTAAACGAAATAAACATGGTACAACAACAGCTGGTGAAACAGCAGCTATTGTTGCACCTAATAGAAAACTCCATATCCATGGTAAATCTAATAGAAAATGTGACATTACAGCTACAACAACACATTCGGTTGCCCATGGTACAATTCCTAATTTTAAGATTGTTTTATAAACTTTTTTAAATGCTTCCGGTTCCATTTCGAGGCCAGCACGAATCAATATAATTGTTAATGCAAATTTACGTAATTCAACTGTAATATGACTGAAATCACCATCCAAATTAACCCAACCAACATTCTGGAAATTTTAAAATTAATTGAAATGCTAGAAAAAGAAACAAAAATTTATATTCATTATTTACCTGAAATAAAATTCCAACTAAAAGCATTCCAATTAATCTAGGCAGTGTTGTTAATGATATTAGCCAACCACCGAAATTCGAAGCAACTGTTAATACAACTAAATCAAAAAGTTGACCACCAGGAGCTGCTGAATCACCAATAATTACAAAAGCTGTTATCCATATTAGTAAACCTAAAAAAAATGGAAAATTAATTGGAAATTCTTTATGGTCTTTTCGTTAAAAGCCCTTTTCAAATCTCTTACCAATTAATAATAAAGAAACAATACGTGCAAATTGACGAAATGATGGACATAATGGATATGGGCAAACTTTCTGCCAATGTGGTGGCTCCCATGATGGTGTATTATATTCAACACGACATCTCATACATAATGAATATATCCAAGATTGTTCAATATTATTATTTTGATTTGCTATTCTTGGTATATTTGAATAAACTGATTCAAGCGCTGTTAAGCTTTGAGACGGTTTACCATTTTGTCGAGGTTCTAGAAATGATAATTTTTTTTAATGAGTAATCTAATGAAATTTAATAACTTTTGTAATCATAGTTTAAAATTATAGTCCAAAAAGGATTCTGCTTCTCAACTTAATTGTGAGTCCATACTTTCGGTTGTTTATGACTCGAAGAATCAGGATGGGACATACTCTTTTTAATTTGTTCGGTAAAAAAAAGTCGGTGACCTTTTGTATCACTGTTATGTGGTCCATAAAAAGACCTTATGAGATTAATTCGTTTTTAAATAAAATCTTGTATTCTGAACATCTAGAAAAGTTAAATAATTGCGGGTCCTTAGTAAGGGGGGCAGAAAAACTCAAACCTTAATTTATTGCATTACGTGTTTTATGCATTAAAAATACCATTGAAAATATTCCATAAGTCTGAAGCAGAATTTCTCGGAAAATAAATTGGGATCAAAAGTAAAATCGAAATTTTGTAAGTCCTTCGAAACTACTAATTTCTATTTCTACTGTTTTTGTTATTAAAGATTTATTGTTTTAAAAGTAAGTCCTTTATTGTAATCAGGTTTCATACTATTTTGAGTTAGTAATAAAATCAATAAAATATGAATTTAATACGTTTCTATGACAGGGGAAACTGCGGTTACATTGATAATTAATATTATTGAAATTCCCGATTTGATATTCTATAGATTTTAATATATTACCAAAAACCAAATAAATTATTAACAATTAATTAAATATTATAATAAAAAAAAATCTTATTTATTTAATAATATTTATGATAATTTGATTTTCTATAAGAAATATTTCTGTAATAATTCATTTGAAATTTATTGTAACAGAATTTATTTTATAATAAAGGCAAAAATGAAAGTCAATGGAACCATTACGTATATATGACTTTCTCTATATAAGGAGAACATGCAAATATATTCTATACCTTTTTAGTTTCAAAATGAGAATAGTAAACTTCAAAATGAGAATAGTAAACTTCAAAATGAGAATAGTAAATTTCAATATGAGAATTGTAAAAAGAAAGCTCTCAAGAAAGTTGTCAAGTATTCTTAACAGCAGAAACGAACTATCCGTCAAAGAACAGAGAGTAATAGCCTTAGAAAGCCTTAAGGAAAAAGGTCTGCAGACAATTATTCCAACAACATGTGCCAATTGCATCGCAAGCATTCAAAGAAAATTCACTGCAGCTCTTAACTTAGAAAATATGCTATATTAAAAAATTTAACTTAAAATATTTTGTACTAATATTAATTCTTTTAAATTAAATTAAACTAAAAAATCTCATTTTGAAACTAAAAAGGTATAGTTCAGAATTTGTATATTTTATACAGTTTGTAACCAAATTTAACTATTTGTTGTGAAAAATAACAGATAAAAATCACAGTTCTTTTGACAGAACAATAGCAATCTGTGCGTGTTTCTTAAAAATGATAGTTTTAATCATCTGTAATATCAATGTGTTTACTATGAGTTCATGCTATGTAAGCGGGTATTTTTGACAAAATATATTGAAGGACATATGACAAAATAGCTAGTCTGAATGTGCCTTTAGTGAATAGAGTAAATGTATAGAATGTCACGTAAAAGTTGCCTGGTGGCATATAGTTAAAAATAATAATAATACATATAAGTCATGTAAGCAATCCGGCAATTTTTATCAAAACGACGGTGTCAAAAGCCCCGCTACACTTGTCCAAGGAATCTTATCTAATCAGCTATAGCTTGTCCTTCTAAGAACGCAGCAATGGAAGATCATTGAACAGAAGACTCCGTAACGTGAAGTGTGTACTTGGGTATTTAGAGTTATTTCAAATTTTCATTGAGATTTTTCATATTCAGAAACAATAATTTCCGAAATAAATGTCGAATAGGAAAATTCGAAGCTAGTAGTTGACTTTTAATAATATATCTTCGTTACTTGTACACAGAGAAAGTAAAATATGTAAATCTTAAACATTTCGAAATCTTGGGAATTTTCCGAAAACGAAAATTAATGGATCTTTTATAAATTTAGATATTTTACACTCAAAATAATTAATTTATTTATTGATTTTAATTCTGTATATAAAAACATTTATATTACTTCATCTAGTTTCAAATTCAATACAAAAAATAAAAGATTTTAATTTAAAAAAATTAAAGACAGAAAAAAAATCTTTTTCTTTCTGTTTAATTAGAATCCTTTTCATTCTTGTTTAATTACCCTAGTAATTGGTCTTCTAAGAAAAAGACAACACGGGTAATTATAGTCGCCTTTATAAATTTCTATGTTTTTTAAATGATTTTCGGCAAATTTAAATATTTTTAGTTAAAATTAAAGGACATTAGATATTTTTCTTATATATTAAATCAGAAAATAATGATAATTTTATTTAAATTTTGATAAAAAAACAAAATTTAAATTTAGTTTTAAATTTAATAGACTTTTAATATCTTCAAGATAATATTAATTCAATCACTTCAAATATAGTATCCCTTTTTCTTCATAAACAAAGTCCGGATACTTTTTCAAAATACTAATTTCATAAATTTTGTCTATGAAAATTATTTGAATAGACTTAAGAAATTCTTATCTTCTGATTTTAATGGAGAATATTTAATTAAATATGAATCCTTTGATAACAAAAAAAAAAAAAAAAATTGAATAAAAAACACAATCCCTTTTTAAGGTTTTCGAGAGTGATCTAAACAGGGTGATAGCTTATCAAATTGATTGAAAAATAAAGCTTATTTTGAATGTTAGATGTTTTTACGTGATGAATATTGTTAATCGAACAATAAACGGAGGATTTTATTTCAAAGGATTTATGTCAATATTTTTAAACACCTGATAATGATAATATCTATTAAATGATTTGGAAAAACAATTCATTAGAAATTCAGTTTGAATTTCATCATCAGAACTTTGGAGTTGTTTATTCCTTGTACTGTACGCATAATGTCCAACTTATGATTGTCTAAAATGACTCGAGTTTTCGCGAAATTAAGATATTGTATAATTGAAAATTCTAAAATAAGTTAAATATTTGGTCAGGTATATATATAAATATCTTTATTGTCTGATTGTCATTATCACAAGTAATTTCAATACTCGCCTGAACGTTTCAATCTCTCAAATTGTTCTTTTAACTCCATGATCTTAGGAAGTTTTTATAATTATTCGTCTCTATTATTATTGATTTTCTTAATCACTATATTCAGATTATCGTCATATTATCCATCCTTGGAACGGAATATATTAAGAGTTGTTTAAAAGTTTTAATTTTGAAATAACTAAATTTATAATAATTTTTAGGAAAATGTAATTTAGAAAGTTTTTCTGACATTTTTAATTCTCTCATACGTCATGGATTACATTGATTTGTTATTATATTACTTAGTCGAGTATTTAGGATGTGTTCGAATATTAACTAAATAGACTAAACTGACTTATACCCAGTTCATTTCTAATAGGTGCCGCAGGAAAAGTTGTCTTGCGAGGAAACCTTTCAGACTTCACAATGGTTCTCTGTCTGCGAAAGGATTTAAGAAGGTATCCAAATATTATTCAGTCGGGTTTTTGATCTTTATTTTATAAAAAAGTAGAATATGATTGGAATACACGATGTAAAGTAATTCATTTGCACATTTTTCAAAGGACTTAATATACCTTTAACTCAAATTAAAAAAAAAAAATTGTTAGACTTTTATAGGCCTATTGAACTGGATGGTATGATATGATCTTGATGAAATAAGTTGTTATGTTATTAAAAGGTATATTAAAATGATTGATTATAAATTTATTGGGTTTTTGGTAATAAAATAATAAATTTTTTAGGTAGTCGAAATATCACAAGATGTAATGAGTCCAAAATATTATAAAAAATAATTTTATTTTTATTGATGATATTTTATAATGATCGAATAGTTCAATAATAATAATTATTAATTGCATAAATTTGATAAAAACATTCGTATATCATAAAAAAATAACTCCATCCATCATTTTCTTATTAATAATATTAATATTATTGTTTTAAATTCATTAATTTCATTTAACATTTTTTTTTTTTCAGAGTGTTAAGTGAAACAATTTTTTTTTTAATATCCCGTCATTAAGAAATTTCGCGATTTTCATGCAGTTTTATTACCTTAATCAATTATTATTAATAGTATTATTTTGTTTTTTTGTTTTTTATTACTTCTATTTGATTGTGATTGATTTAAAATCAATTTATATTTCAATTTGATAAAAAAAAGGTATTTTATTAGTGTATTTAAAATTTTCACTATAAATATTTCATATCTGTTGTAAACAAAATACGCAAAACTAAAATCGGCTTGAAAACAATTTTTTGATAACATTACGATAAAAAATGATAACAGCTTTTGTTTTTACTTATTATAGCCTCTCTTTTTCTGCATCGAATTAGTTCATTTTCAATACTAAGTCGAGTCTTTGAATATATTGTTCTAAATTTGATTTAAATTAGTAAAAGGGTTTTTTAGTTATATTGAAAAAAGCAGAAAAGAACCAATTGACTTTTATCTATTTTTGTACAGAACTTCAGTGAGTTAGTTCGAATTGAATATGAAGTTTAAATTTTATATTCCATTTTTCAGATTTTAGGTTGTATTATAGATCGTAGCTTATACGATCATATACAATTTTATAAACGTCTCTAAGATCTACATATTGCACTACATTTATAAAAACACAACACAAAAAACACATTATTAATTAAAAAGAATAAAATTGGAATGTTTCGTGATTCTGGAAACCACGAAACATTCTAAGAAAATACAATAATGTCGTTTTGACATTTCCGTAACCAATTCTGAGAATAAAATTGTTGACGTTCTAGAAGTACGTTTGCATGCATGAACATTCTCGAGTTTGAATCGATGAAGTATATAAGGAGGAAATATCGCTGAAACGAAGACAGTTGAAGTCAAACTTCGATACAGCTGAAGTCAAACTTCGAAAGACTTTGGTTCAAAGAGATTTGAAACGTGTCTATTTGTACTTTTATATAACTAAAATTCAACACCTAAATTTTCATATAATCAAAATATCAACAAAATTGGTCAAAATGTTTTTAAGTCGTGTACAAAGTCTTGTATGAGCTGGTATGAACTGTTCGTTCAAATCTAATGTATCTTTGGTGTTCTAAACTATAGCAATAATAGTAGTGATTAGAGTAGTTCTTTTCTGTGTTTTTTTTTTGATAAGATGATAAATGACGACACACAAATAATAGTGAATTGTTTTCAATTAAGTTAACGTTGATTTGTAGAAATTTATTTTAAGTGGCGAAAGACTCATTGCTTAACAACTTTTATTTTTCTTATCAATTAGAATCTAATCTGAAATTGTTTTAATCGTGTACTAAATCGACAAAGAATAAAAAAAAAATCAATAAATTTGTAATTGATGTTGTTTTATTTGTTTAACAATATATTTTGTATTATTATTGATAAGAAAACAAGCGTGTACTAATTTTTGAATGAAGGCGCAGATTTGATGATTTATTGATTTGGAAATTTTTCTTCAATTACGAATACGCGTATATATATTATTTTGTTTGATATAATATTTTTGATTGATTACTGACAATGAAATTAGATTTTAAATATATCTTTTATAAGAGTTTATGATAATATATGAAAAATCAATTTGTTGGTATGATATTTGTTAATGGAAAAATTTCTAATTCGAAAATTATGAACTTGAGACATTTTTTTTAAATGAAAAATTAAAAAAAATATAAAAATTATGAAATTAGGATTAACAGAGATTCCCAATTGAAGTACTAGTATTTGATATCTCTCCCTTGTTAAAATGAAATCAAAAAGGAAGATTGCTAATAGAATATTTCCTTCCATGGTTCATAATCCTTGCAAAATTGTTTACGCAAGTTCTATAAGAATTTTTAGAACTAACGTAGACCGACTGAGTAAAATAGAGTACATATCTTTCTTCGATTTACTAGAGGTGGTATGGATTATAAATCATTATTAATTGTCTATCGTTCACCGTGTCTAGTTTCCCATACGTTCCTTTGCAGGATATTATTACTTTTCATGACTTTTTCTTTACCCATATGTGACGTAGATTTAGTTTAAAATGAATATGTTAGACTCAAAGATTTAGTTCGACCAATGGCTGAAAAAAGTGGCCAGAACACACCAAAATCTGAAAACCCTTCTAAACATTTTATAAATGTCAGGATGCGAATGTTATGAATATTTCGCGAATTTGGTATTTGACAAAACCCAGAATACATTTTCATACAATTGGAAGAATATATTATAGATTGTAAAATCGTGAAAAACATCATTACCTGAATCCGGTCTTTGAGCCCAATATATCTAACAGGAGTGGAATCGTGGAATTAGATTTTATCCAAATCGTGTCGAAAAGTATAGCAATCGCAATAAATTTTCAGTTCCATTTGGTCTCAATCGAATTATATGATCCCACTTCTGATTAACTAATAGTTTAACAAAAAAAAAACCCACCATGCTACAAATTCTTAGATAAATTGAGTAAATATTAACTTTTATTACAAATATACTAGTAACTTATTAAAAATTTCATGAATTTGTAAATTATGGTAACTAAAATTGTATACACTTGCCAAATTCTATCGCATATGAGCACATAAACTATTTAAATCACAAAAAAATATAAAAAAATATTAGGTTTCATATGAGTATATTTAAATATGCACAAGATGCAGAAATATAAGTTTATTTATGAGACGATATCGTCGTTCAACTGATATATAGCAAAAGAATAAACCTACTTAAAATTGTCTTTCTTTCCTTTTTCTAGCATATAAAATGTTTAGTTTGAATCGATTTTAATAAACTAAAGAAAATTTTCCTCAGATATCATGATAAAGTGTTCTAAAGGCAATGTGTAGGTGTATTAAATTAAATACGTGGTTTTCTTTTTCACGTTCAAACATTTGATATATTTTCTTTAGCATATACTCTCAAGACTGAAGACATGGACGACGTTCTATGTTATATTGATGCACTTGTTGATGGCTAGACATTTTCCACCAACAGATGTTTAAAAATACACCATTTGTCCTTCTTATATTAAATTTATATGTATATGACCATTACGAATATGTTACTCAAGTTGGCACTTCTTTTATGCAATATTACATCGAAGTTTCTTCATATATAGTATATAACGACTGATATCGATAAATCACGTTTTGTATAGTGCTGGACTTGAATTGAAAGGAAGAATTCTATTATAATACTAGCCAAGAGAAGTTTTATAACCAAACGTGAAAAACTAGAGGTTAAAGTTAAAATATTAATAGAGAATATGGTGGAATATTTAAAAGAAACTGTTGAAAACTTTATTATTTCAAAAAGTTATAAATTATATCCATTTTACACGATGGATATTTTTCTTTTCCGAAATTTGTTTGAATTTTACATGTTGGAATATTTATTATCGGAAAGAAATTCAAAATTTAAAACATGAAAAAATTTTGGAAGAGTATTTCGATTATGAAATTAACTTGTTCCCTCACCCGGCAGCGTCTTTAAAAGTTCATTTAGCTTGAAAAAAAAAAAGATTTTCATCCCTAATAAAAGTAGAACTACAAAGTTGTTATGGTTATCTACCTCCTTTCATGGAATATGTTTTCTTTATGCCAAAAGTAATATCTCAAATTTTAAGCATGTTCTTCCTTATATTAGAATTTAATATTTTAATAGTTTTAATAAAATAAAATAAATTTTTTCATATTTACCGTTACTGTATTGTGAAGTATGACTATTAACCGATTCTCCATCATGTCCATAACCAATTAGAATACTTTTCCTTCGAACCGGGCCAACTTCTGTGTGCGAATGTACAGATGCCTATAAGAAATTTTTCTTAATTAAATTTTTAATCCAAATTAAATTTATTAAGTTCTTAAATCTAAAAAGATCATGTTTTAATTTTGTATAGTTTTATAAACTGAAAGAAAAAATGAATCAATATGAAATTTTCCCAACTAGGATTTGAATTCCAGTCCACTCAAAGCATGAGACTCTAATCATTCACTTTTCCATAAATTTCTTCAAGACAAATCCGCGTCTTAAAAGAATCTACTCATAATCTAACAGGAAGGCTGTTCATAGAACTATATCGGATTACCAAGTAATTTTTTTTTATATATAGTTAGTCAAGGTATAGGCCAATATTAAATAGTATGGATTAGTTACAAAAGTTGGGGTATAATATTTTGTATGAATCTATTTTGATAGGCTTTCTGTCGCTTTGCCAAAGAGCAGTGGTGTCGTGAAGAAAATCGACATAAACATTTTTTGTTGGCAAATTTCAAAATTACATTTTATATTTACGGACTGCCAGTAAAGTTCCCGGCATACTATCTGCAACTAGGGACGTGTCATTTCTTGGTGGGAGGTTCCATTTTAAATCTTAAACATTTCCGAAATTTTTCATTTAAAAAAGACATTGGTTACCCAAAAGTATAGCCCTCAAATATCGCATAGAAACAATGCCCAATGGTAGGTACTACCAAGAGGGTATATTAGTTTTGTCACTCCATTTGTAACACATCGAAATAATCGTCGTAGGAAGGGTATGGTTGTGTCAGGAATCAAAAGTTATATCGATTTATGCATGCCCGTCCGTCCGTCCGTCCGTATACAATATAACTTAAGAACGCGTTATTTTGATGAAATTTACAATGTGCGTTGCTTATTCCTTAACTTGGTTTGGTATTGTATTTGAGCAAAATCGATCCAGGGGGAACAAAGTTATAAAGAAAAAACCAGAATGACCAGAAAGTTTTGTCGTTTTTTTGTTTATGGTTCTTCGGAAAATTTGTAAATCAATTTTGTTTAAATTAATTACATAGATTAACTACATAAATAGACGATACCATGTTAAATTTCAATCAAATCGATCCAAGGATAAATCGGCTATAGCCCGATTTTAAGTTACTATATGTTTTTTTTTAAAATTTAAATCTTACTTGTGATATTTTTCGCCTTGGATTTTGTTCAAAACCAAAATTATCATATCCAATACGAGATTCACCAACCGGATCTGATGCTATGCTAACACGTCGTTTCGGTTCAGCATATGTTGAATGGATTGGAATTGTTAGTGATGTTGTTACTGTCGTTGATGTTGCTGTTGTTGTTGTTGTTGTTGCTGTCGAACCTGGTAAAGGATCATATGTAACCGGATTCATAACAAGTGCAGAATCTGTTGTTGGTGATGTTGTATGAATATTAATAACCGGATCACCATTCTGTCGTATTTCGGTAGTGTCCGTCATTTTTTTGATACTAGAATTTATGTAAATAAAAAATTTTTTTTAAAAAATAATTAATATTTAATTGATTTTATTGATATTAAAAAAAATAATTTACTAATAAATTGCTTTCCTCTTCATTATAAAAAATAGGTTCGATGAACTTTCCTTTGTTAAATGTTTAAAATTAAAAAAAAAAAAAAAAACAAAATAGAAGTAAAAAGAAAAATTAAAAATCTCAAATTCGATTAAAATCAATAATTTTTTTTCTTGTATTTTTTTTTTTGTATAAATTTTTAATATTAAAACTTTAAGAAAATAAAGAAAACACTTTTCATAGAAATATTGTACACGATGAAAATATTATGATGGATAAAAAAAAATCGGTTTTTCATTATTTTCATGATTGTTGTTTGTTGGTCGGTCATAAAACTGACAAAACTGTCATCCAACCGAAAATGTATTAAAATTTGTGTTCTTTTTTTTTGGCTAGTTGGAAATTGGTATAAAATTGTTGAAGAGCTCTCCATTTTGTCTCTTCTTCCTACCTCCCCGCCCTCCGCAGAAAAAGGATGAAACAAGATATTGGTGATAAAAAAAAAACTCCCAGGGTTTAGTAACCTTTTTCTTTGGATTTTATATGTTGTCTTGTCATCTTCAGATTGAATTTTGATTGAATTTTATATACTATAGATAAAGTTTATGAATTGTTTTCTATTTTTGTCTTATTTTTACGGGTATATACTATATATGTAATTTATAGACACATACGTTAGGTCTGAGAAATGCTATGAAAAAGTCTCATGAGGATATATATTTGAATTTTTATTGCATTCAATTTATTATACTATATAAAAAAAATAAAAGTACTATATCTAAAATTTTTATTTTGTTTTTGAATTATTTTCCCTATTTTAAATTCATATTTTAACCAAAATTATTAAAATTAATATAAATAAAAATATTTGATTTAATGATGTCGTAAAATCATATTTTTTTAGTATTACATTCATAATTTAGGATTATTTGTCATAAAAATTTATAGTTTTTTTGTAATCTACTTGTTACATTATTATGAAGTTTTATTTAATGCTGTCATTAAAAGTTACTTTATTGGTATTTAAAAATTATTTGTAAGATAAATTTAAAAAATGCGAACCAATAAAATGGACAAGTAAATGGACAAGGAACATAGAGGAATATTGTTTTATAACCGAACTCATAAAGCCTAGTGGTGGTGTAGTAGATTAGGTGAAAGTGTTTTAAAACAAAACTAGTTTAAAACATTTAATTTAAGACAATTTAAAACTAGTACCGTTAACAGGCTAGATTCGTTGAATTAATTACGCAAACGTGAAATTTCAATTTTCTAAAGTTAGTGATTTGTGTTTAAAGAAATCAAAAAAAAAACTTTAGGAAATTACAAATGTTTTAGTTTTTATAGTTTTATTTACCACTGATAGTTTCGTACTTGTCTTTAAGTTACGTTAAATGGGTCAACCGTAAAATAGGACTAGCGATATTAAAGCCCACAAAATGGTTGTGAACCTGGGGTAACTTTTATTAGTACATGGTAGACTACTAGAAATTAAATTTAGTTTCATGTTTTAAACTAGTTAAACGAGACTGTTGCAACTTAACGAATTTGTTATAGGTATATTATCTGAATGAATTTTGCATTGAATATAGAAATAATATAAATGGAAATTCAGAAAATCCTATGGAAAGATGAAAATTTTAGTGACATAATTTTATAATAATGTTCACGAAACTTACAGGATTTCCACAGCAATTTAAAAACTACTTTATATTAATGCTTATGCTTTTTATACCCTTTAATTTATACTAAATACCATACATATGTACATAGTATCAGGAATTACAGTTACATGTAAGACTTGAGAGAGATTGGTTTAGAACTTTTGTACTGAACCCAATTTACTACATTTCAAGAATATTATTACTACAAGTATAGCGTGATTCATTCTTTACTTTTTTTTTTAAATAAAAATAAAACACTTAGAATTGAATGCAAATATCAAATCTTTATTATCAACTTTAAGCACATAGTATGGCAATTAATGTTTGAAAATAATTTCCTTCAAATGTTGGCCGGCACTACGTTTCAGCTCGGCCAGTGTGGCGGTCCAATTTTCGATCACTCTCTCAAGCATTTCGACCGGAATCTCATGAATGACACGTGTAATGTTCGCTTCCAATGCTTCAATTGTCACTGGTTTATTGGCAAAGACTTTTGACTTTACCTAGCCCCAAAGAAAAAACTCCAAAGGTGTGATATCGCACGATCTTGGTGGCCAATTCACTGGGCCAAAACGTGAAATTAATTGCTCACCGAAGTGATTTCGCAATCAATCCATTGTAACACGGGCTGTATGGCTCGTAGCACCGTCTTGTTGAAATCAAATATTTTCGACACCACGGGCTTCAATTTCAGGTACCAAAAAGTCCGTTATCGTGACACGATAGCGCTCACCATCGACGGTAACGTGGCCGCCTGCCGCATTTTTGAAGAAATACGGACCGATGATGTCCCCGGCCCATAAACCACACCAAACTGTTGTTTCCAATGGATGTAATAGTAGCTCTTGAAACTCTTGTGGATGCTCATCATCCCAAATACGGCAATTTTGCTTATTAACGTAGCCATTAAGCCAGAAATGAGCCTCATCACTGAACAAAATTCTGCGATAAAATAGTGGATTATAATTAAGCTGTTCTAGAGCTCATTCACTGAAAATATGACGATGTAAGTCTTGACATGATGAATTGCCATACAATACTGAACAAAAATGACAGAATGACACTAGTCACGCGTGATCTGTCAAAAAACCCTATTGAAAAAAAAAGTAAGGTTTGAATCACACGTTATATGTTGAAGTTCACAATTAAGAAGACTGTTCATAATTTAACTTTTTATATTGCTAGAGGCTTGTCTTTTAATTTAATTTATGTTTTATTGTATTTCGCATCTATATCCTGCAGGAATCATTTTATGAAATGCAGAAATTACACGGTTGTCTATTCGTACATTCATTAGAAGTGACATAAGTGAAGTTTTAACATTGAAAGAAAAGAATTTAGTCATCCGATACTTATTTTTATAGAAGTCAGTTAGATCTACGGAAAAAATAATTATTGAATTTTTCTGCTATATGTAGAATAAGCAAAGATATTAATAAAGAGAAGATGTGGAAAGTTCAAAAAGGCTTTTATTTAACATAAGTAATTTACATTAGGTCTTATGGAAAGAGATTTCAGCCCCTAAAAGTTCATTCCATAAGATCTAATGTAGTTTATTCATGTTAAATGAAAGCTGTTTGGAATTTTACATATCTTTACTCATCTATATTTTTGGTACAAGTATGCGGAACTCTCGTCTATAATTTGGTAGCCAATTTAGTCCAATATATAATTTTCTGAATTAATTAAAATAAATTTAGTAGAAGTTTCTGGATACTATAAAAAACCTTCGTTCGTAATACATATATAGGGGAGAGTTGGCAGAGTTTACTTGTAGTATAAAATCGAAAAAAAAACTACTGTACTATTTTAGTTTCTATTAATGTTAGCAAGGTCAGTTAGTAAATGCAGTGATACCACTACATACAGCTGATACTAGTAAAGCAAAGGATCACAATGCTATGAATTTTGGTAAGGGAAACAATTTACTGGCATACAATCAGCTTATCTCTCTAGGAAACTTTTGCATAATGACAACTATGAAACGTTTCAAGAAAAGGTTACATTTCTTCAGTGTCAATATTAAAATAAATATATCTAGACTTTCACGGTTGTAACTTTAAAGAACTTCTTTAACACTACTATTTCATAAAACGTTTTGACAAAAGACTGATCTTTGACTGTCGAAAAATTTTGAAAATGATATCGGAAATTATATAAGTTGCGGTTGATCACGTAATAATTGCGATGTCCTTTACATACCTACTCTCCGCTATATATATCAGTTTGATAGATTGTCCATTTCCAGAAATGGTTTAATAAAATCTCGATAACAGGAACAATTGAGTAATAAAAATTATTCCATAAAATGTAATAAAATTAGATATTTAACATGAATTTAAATTAGTTATGTTTTTCTTTCGAAAATATATAAAACATAAAAACAAACGATTAATCAAACGAAACAAAACCAAAATTTCAATGTTTATCGTAATTAAATTTTGAGTATCAGATTCAAATCACGTAGAACTTTTTAGAACTAACAAGTATTTATACGAAAAAGGTCAAGATTCTGTTGGAGCAATATTTGTTAAATGTTTTGATAGAAGAACTTTTTTTTATTCTTTTTGATTTTGAATTAAATCAAAATTCTAGTCAAGAAATTTAGTTTAGTTAGAACATCAAAATCATATTAATGCGTGAATCAAATGTCATGAAATTATAGATATGATTTATTTATGGTCAAATTTCATACTTATTTTAATTATGTACTATAGATTTTCGGGGAAGTTAAGAAGATTACTCAATAGGATTATCATGATTAATTTATTTGTGGAGTCAATAGGGTAGAATAGAATATTATTCAGACGTATGAAAATTCCCTTTGCTGCAGGAAATTAAACAATCATACAATTGTTGGATAAATTTGTAGAAGCTTAAAATTAATTAACTAGGTTAAATTTACCTAGTATACCTATAGTAAAATATTATACCCGCGGCTCAGGTTGCAGTATTTTTGGAACAAGATTTATGATTCAAAGTCTTTAATCCTCATTAAAACCACAAAATATTGTCCGAATTATGGACATTTTTATATTTTTCTAACCCTTAATTTAAAAAGAAATTTAGTGGAAAATTTGCGATGTATTGTCAATTTTTTAATTAAAAGATGTCAAATAATAAATCAAGTAAGATTAGTATTAAAATGAAGTTTTAGGGTGTTCTTGTACTCCGACCTTTAAGATCTATTGTACCCTTCTTCTTCAGTGTAGTATCTAGATTAGCTTCTTATTCTAAAGCACCTCGTCCAGGCCTCTTTCTGTTAGTAATTTCAGTATCCAGAGTGGGTTAAGAGATTGTACTCACTTGGGGAGAAGCAGTATTGGGGTCTATTCGTCCCCCTCCCAGAATCTACAGGTGCTATCTAGTTCAAGTCCTAATAAATTCATTATAATATATACGAGTTTCCAATACGACTTTTTCTAACTGCAACATCTCGAGAACTATACTCATAATGTCTCTGAACTCTGTAACTATTATATAATTAAAGGTTTTTGGTCCAAGAAATAGCAATAATTCGATTTTCGCTAAAATATAAGATATGATCCTTTTCCACAGATATATGGTTATTGTTTCTAGTCAGTCACCAACTGGTCAGAATCTAAAACTATCGGGCGCTACCATATTAGAATTGCCCTGATTTATTCTGTCGTAATTTAAACCTAGCATTGGTTTTTCTAGATTTAAATGTCAGTTTTGTTTTATTTCTCAAAGCCATTTAAAGTTTTTTAGATAACCGAGAAGTCAGGCCACTTTCATATAATATCTTTTCATGTTTTAAAAACAAAGTGGAAATTCTTTTGTTTTCTTATTGTACTAAATATAATAATTTTGTTCTGTCCCGGAACAACTAGTTAAAGAAGATGATTAATATGTAATTAAATTCAAGTAACATTCTGTATATACGATTATTATTCTGATTTATTTTTGAATAGTTATTTAAATGAATCAATTTCTTAAAACAAACATTATATAACGATCAACATTGTATAACGGTCAAGATCAATTAAATCCCATGTAAATATAATTATTTTATTTAAGTAATAAAATTAAAATGATTATCTAGATTTGCAGGCAATTTAATGGATAAATTCATAATCATAAAAAACATATTTTTATGACTTAACATATCATGTTTAAGTACATGATCATCATGTCATGAGTTTTTTACATTTATGACTGCAATAAATAGACAAATTAATTGATTATTAAAAAATTTTGAAAATTTAAAAAAAAAATCAAGTTTAAAAATACTTATCTATAAATAGGCAGATTTATTTTCATTATATTTAACCTAATTCAATTATTTATTTAATTAAGAGACGAAGAGATTTTACTATACTGAAGGCGTGAGGGAGTAAAATAAATAAGCTGGAAGAATAGGGAATTATTTGTGATATGGACAAGTTCTAGAATTCAAAAGTGTGTTGTCCAATTTTAATGAAATTTATAATATAAAGTTGGTTATTCCTATGGTATTGCATTTCAGTAAAATTGGCCGAGAGAGAATGATGTTATAAACCAAAATCCGAAGTGATCACAAAGTTTAGTCGATTTTTTTTGTTCAGTTTTTCAGGCATACTTCGAAAGTCGATATACTGACTGATTTGAATAAAATTTACATAATAAAATTATGTTATTAAGACCTGTTCAGATCCGTTGTCTAGAAGTGAAAAGCCGGCAAAAGTTTTGTGTTTTCAGCAAAGATATAAATAAAGAGAAGATGTGGAAACTTAAAAATAGCTTTTATTTAGCATAAGTAAATTACATTAGTTCCTATGGAGAGAAATTTAAGGCCTAATGTAATTTACTCATGTTAAATAAAAGCTTTTTTGAATTTTACATATCTACTCACCTATCTACTTTTTAATAACTTTGGTTTCAGCATCAATATCTAATAAATATAATTCACTTTCACACATAAAAAACTCTAGTTTATTTTTATTTAATAAACCGGAAATTGAATAATATCACTTTCTGCGGAATTCCATATTTACAATAACAATATTTAATAGTCACGAAAAGAATTAGCTTTTCAATAATTCGATTTTAAATTATGTTAATTAAATGATAACAAAAAATTAATAAAATTTGACTTTGATTCAAAGTTATTAGTGTTCATTTACAAATCAGTTGCTCAGAAAATATTGATTTGAGTCATTTATGTTTTGTATGAGAAATACAATTTTTTTGTTAAATTTGAGAATTTCCGGAATCTTCGAATGTAAACGCTAATGGTTACAAGCAAGCAGGGTAGAGACCGTATGAAAATGAAATCGCAAACATATAGTAACTCAAAATCGATTTTTTGATACCCTATGGTAGAAATGGGACAGAAAACTGTCAAAACTAACAATATTTCAGTATTTGCCAGTGACCCAGACTGATAGCATATGTCTAATCTGCAAATTTTATTCAAATCGGTGTATTAGTTAAAGCTTATTTTTCTTAGGAGTCTTTTTTTCTCCACTATCCTTAAACCGATTTTACTGACATTTAACATACTATCGTCTATTTTTGTAATTAACCAATATAATTAATTTAAACAAAATTGGTTCACAAATTGTCCAGTTAAATCGGAACAACCATATAAAAAAAAAACGATAAAACTTTCCGGTCATCCTGGTATTTCCTTAACTTCGCTTCCCCACGGTCGATTTTGTTGAAATGCAGTACCAAACCAAGTTAATTAATAAGCAACTCACATTCTAAATTTCATCAAAATCGGATATCGCGTTTTTGAGGTATCTTGTAAATAGAGGGATGGACGGACGGTCATGCATAAATCGATATAACTTTTGATTCTCTACACAACCATACCCTTGAAACTTTTCTAGGACTATTATTTTATTTTATAATTACTAGTTAGATGACACATATGCGAACAATAAAATTATAGCTTTCTAACATTAGCAATAGAAATTAAAATTGTAAGTTACTTTTTCTACTATTTTATACTAAGGTAAATTGTCCATTTCATGCTCCCTGTCCCATACTACCGCTAGTATTTAGCAGATTAACAATTGCTTCTTGAATACCATAAGAGTAAATTGAAGTAACTCTGAAGATTTCCAGTAGCAATAAGTTATCTAGGAACCATGTATGTATTTCTTATTTTCTAACTACATACTTTGAAATTAATAATTTCGATAATCGATTTCAAAAGTATTTTTGAATACAACTTTATTATAAAACGTATTTTAAAATGGTCCAAAAAGGTTGTCGAATATTCTAGAGAACTTCCCATTGAAGTCTAGAAGATGGCTTGTTATTCTTGTTTAGTATTCCAGCGTCACCGAAAAAACTTCCATACTTCTCAAACAAGTTTGATCAAAAACAAAAATATTGTTATTTAAAAAAATTAGATTCAAATTGATTTTTAGAATATCTTTAAAAAAAAGAAACATAATCTTTTTTATCATTTTTATATGATTTTTAATGTTTTTTAATATTATTGTTTGTTTTAAAGTGCGTGGTAAATTAGGATATTAATAATTATGATTATAGTGGATGAAAATTTAATTGTCACAATTTTATTATTCATTTATACTTTTTAATTTATGTTTATTTTTATGAGCTATTGTAATGGTTTTATTGAGATTTTTATGATTTTGTATACACAAAATAATTTATGGATTTAAACTATGTTTTTTTATTTATATTTATAAATTGCGGTTTTTACATGAAAATTTTATTTACGAGAATAGTCTTTTTTTTAAAAATTTTTCATGAACTTAGGCGATAGTAAATCATGCATTTTTATCTTCGAATATTTTAAAAAAATTTAAGAAATTCTATATTATAATATTACAGTACAGTCTCAGTTCTTGAAACTACAAGAAAATTATGTTGAACAAGCTTATATTGAGTGGATTTTTAAAATAAAATATAATGAATGTGACATGTGTCGTTAATAGTTAAAGGTTAAGACTCGTACATTTCTGTAGCGTGATTTATGAAAATGAATTAGCCTAGTTACATTTTCCCGGTAAATGTACAGGCAAATGTACACACAGAATAATCATGAAGGTTTTGGGAAGTTGTGATAACCAAATTTTAATTTTCACAACTGAGTTTTTAGTTCTCACAATTAAAATTCAGTTGTCAGAACTAGACAAAAGCTTTAGGATTTTTCTGAGAAAGTGGAGCTATGCTAATTAAAATCATAAAATAATAAAGTAATCAATCTTAATCAGAAGGAATAAATGGGATAAATGAAAGAAATCGTATTTTAAACCATGCTAAGTGACATGTACCATATCATATTTTTTAATATGTTAACCGCAATTTTTCTTGCTCAGTATTTGGGCTATTAACTTCTGAATTAAGTTGCGGCATTTAGAGATCGTATTTTATTAGTTCTAATTTTTATACTACTTGTGAAGAAATGTCTAATTTTATTTCTAAATTATAAATCGTTTATCCATTATCATATGTATATACCAGTGGCGTGCGTTCCAAAAATTGTGAGTTCTGCACCTATGTATTTTTATATAACCAGATTTTTTATAATTCAGCACATTCATATATTGTGCCGATTGTCTGTATTTCGGGAAGTGCGTGATGTCTTACGTTCTGCACCTCGTAGCGCGTAAAAATATCTATGAAAGTGTAATATCTTTTTGACTAACTTTAGTGATGTTTTATGATGATGTTCGAAATAATAGGCTGAAAAACAATTTTGTTGTGTCAGAAAAAGAGTAAACGAATTTCAACAGAACAATTTCAGCTAACAGTAGTAGAAAAATTAATAATACTACATCGTAGCCTATCTTAAACACATCGCTCTACTATCATCGAACACGAGATATTATAAGTTACTGCAAAAATAGTTTTAAAATTTTAACTTTATGGTTTTACAGGTTAATTTCTGTACTCTCTGTAAGACACATTTAAAGCCAGTTTAAAAAAAAAGAAGCTTATAATCGTCAAGATGTACAGGAAAAATTCTGTACGTTCGTTGTTTTATTATTATTCTGTACACCCCACTGATTTATACATAAATTTGCAATTAAATAGGCTTTAATATAGTTCAAAGAATGAAATGTTTCAAAAATCGAGTATACACTGTATTTTTCTTAAATATATTTTAAAAAGAAGAGCGAAAAAGAACAATTCATGAATAATTATCATTTTTTAAGAAAACAAAAATTCTAAAAATATTGTCAACATTTTTTTTAGAACACGCATTAGAACTTTTATTACAAAAATATTTTCTATTCGAAAATATTGGGCGAAGGTTGAAGTCAATGGAAGAAATGTTCTTCTAAGTTTTTATAGCCAGAATTTAATTAGTATCACCTTCAATATTTTTCGTATTCAATTTAATCAATTTAATCAACTTAATATGGAAATACATATTCACTTAATTTGATTTATTTAAATTTAATATCGTAATTAAAATATTCATTTAAAAAATGAAAATTTTATTTTATAAATATGTATTCGATTAGAGAATTTATTCCGGGGACAGGAAACGTTTCGAACTATATCATAAAAAGCTACACTAAAACGCGATTTATTAATTATTTGAAAAATCAAAAGCACAACCCGAAACAGCTGATTGCACTTATAAAACCCGGCATAATGTGCTTGTGTAATTTTAGCAACATTATTTAATTTTTCTTGTTTAAAAAAATGTTGAACTAGCTTAAATATAAATAAGATCAAATGACAACTTATTTTCCAAACTATACCGGTTGTGCAGAGTCTGATGTTTTCACCTTGTTTAGTTGTCAGATCTTTGCTAACTTTGGATTTCTATGGTCGTATATCTTAGTTTCAGTTTAGTTGGATTAATTTTCAAACTGAAGGGAATATTTTTTAAATTTAGGGAAAATATAAAGAACAGTTCATTGTAGAAATTTTCAAACTATAATTTTATCCGTAGCTTTAACTCAACTAAGTTAAATCGTGTTTTTCCATGTTAAGATTCAGTTTAAATGATAGTAAAGCAAATACAGGCATCCCTCGTATAGAACAGTACTTGAATAGCACCAAGTCGCAAATAACACGGGATTTGAATTACACGAATTTGCGAACATGTACACACATATTACTATTAACGATCACACAGTGCATATATATGTACATAACAGATTTGCATGAAATACATAGATATCATACAAAGTTATAAATCACAGTTCTTATCGTAAATAGACTTTCTGTATGGATATCGACTTTTGAATTGCACAGTTTTCAATAACACGGAACGATATTTTCAATATTGTATAAATTATTAGTATCGAATAACACGAATTTCAATAACACGGTACCAATTAACCGTGTTGCCTGTATAACAGACTATTTATTGCTAGATATCATTCTCATAAATTTAAATAATAAATTTCGGAATCAAAATTATGTTCTCTCACATAAATCTTTATTTCTTTATTTTTGTTAATTTAATTTTAATAAGGTAATTATTAAAATTTTGAAATCATACGTCGGAAACGTTTTAATTTGAAAAAGAAACCATACCCTCAGCGAAAAACACTAGATATATGTAGTTTAAAAAAAAAAACATAGAACATAAAATATATAATTATAAAATTTTCAATGGTTTCCGTCCCTGGAATTTTCACATAAGTCGTTTTGAATACACATTTTCCAATGAAGCATAAATATTTAATCGACACTGAAAGTTTTTTTTAAATATTTAATTTTTTTTTATTGAATTTTGGAATTATTTAAAATATAGAGAATTATTAATTTTGAGTTATTACTCGTAATAAAATATTCAAAAGAAACTTTTGATAAAATGTTCGAAAAATGTACGATCAAAACTTTAATACAATAATGGAAATAACTTTTCATTTTTTTTCATATATATTTAATAAAAATTAAATTTAAACATATATAATTTTATATTCACCTAAATTATAATATTTCGCTAAAAGAAATCAATGTGTGAGCATAATAAAAAAAAAAAAAAATACAATTTTAAATTACACTTTTTTTTTTTTTTAAATTAAAAATTCTTGTCACATATTTTGAAAAATTAAAAACATTTTCTTTTTAAAAATTAATTCACAAAATTAATTCCACTGAAATTAATATCAAGAGATTTTAAATAACTTTTAATATTAAAACATAATAAAATTAACTTTTTTAAAAAAATATAAATATAAAAATATTTATTAAATTAAAACTTTAATAAATTCTATTAAAAAGCACCAACAATATTAACGAACACTCCAATCTTTTTTTTTTTTTGATTTTATTTTTATTATAAATTTAATTTAATTTCGAAACAATTTAAACATTTGTTTAACAGACTCAAATCGAAAAATATATTCAATTAAAGCTGTACGCGCAGCTTTTTTCGCGCAGATATAATATAAAAAAAAAAGTTCGTCTTGTAACGTTAAAAAATCAAAATCATACTGAAAATTGGATGAACATGGACATGGACTTTTATATAGAGTTTTAACTTTAGGCTTGAAAAAATTCCATACTATTCTGATATTTTGTTGTGTGGCGTTTTTTTTTATGATTAATATTATTATTATATTTATTATTACTTATTTATTATTATTATTTTTGATGATGGGCTGTTTAGACCAGATTACTATTTAGTGTGATTGATTTTCGATGAATTTTCAATGGAATTTTCGATGTGTTTGTAATTATTTACTTGTTTTATTAATATGTTTTTTTTGTTATGTTAAAAAAAAAGAATTTAAAAAAAATCTCAGTATTTGTATGGAAAAAAAAGAAAGACAGATATGATTTCTGGAATTTTCTAATTGTAGTGAGTTTTATCGTAATTTTACAATTAAAAATAATTTTAAAAAATGGTTTAGATCAGCGGTTCCCATCTGTTGGTCCGCGACCCAAAATAGGGTCGTGAGCTTTTAAAATAGGGGTCGCGAAAATTTTCTAAAATTATAACTTGAAATATTTATAATTATCTCAAATTATATTTTCAAATTACCTCCCAATATGCATTAATTCCAACTTGGAAATTGTAAAACGATTTTCACACGGAATTCTGAGTGCAAAATCGTACGCTGCAGGCTACACCAAAACATACATAGATTTGGTATAAATCGTGCATAAATAAAGAGCAAACGGCAAGTCAGGTTTAAATTTTTGCAAAACAGATGTTCATGTGTCTGGGTCGCGAAATTTACTTTAAAAAAAAAGTTGGTCGTGTTAGAAAAAGTCTGCGAACCGCTGGTTTAGATCAGTGATATACAAAATGGTTTATATCGACCTATAAGGGTCGACGACGACCTGGAAGGGGTTCACGGTAGCGAAAATGGGGGCCAACATTAGTGGATCCCATATAAGCAGTTCGTGATATTAATTTTGGCATTCCATGAAAATTTATAGGGAATATATTTTTGAATAATGAACCGTATAATTGTCATTACTTCATTGTAAACAATTTGTGCTGTTCATATACAACGTTGCATAGTATCTTACATTATATTTATGATCTTGGGGTGGTATACTCACCTTTAGCCATTTCAAAGTGAGTAGCACTATACCAGCTGTTAAAAATACATTTGAAGTTGATGAATTTGCAAAAAATCAATATCAGGCAAGCAGCAGGTCTACCCAAAACCAAAAAACATGGCAAGTGGTCCACGAGACAATAACGTTTGGGAACCTCTGGTTTAGATTACAAATTTACTTGACAGAGCTATGTTAATGTCTTTTTATATAAAAACTCTCATTTTGAAGAATTTCTTAATTATTTTCGCAAAATATCTTTTTTGATATTTCCGATAGAAAAATGAACATTTAGTAAGGATTCAAACCTTTTAAATATATACGAAACTGATTATATAGTGTCTAAGTGTTTAGTTATAGGATAATCAGACGTCTGAAGAAAACAATTTTGCTAAGGAAAATTAACATACTTTAAGGGATTATTTCTTTACAAAAAAATAATACAAAAATGTTACGTAAATCACGTATTTTTGTTTTTTATTTTTGTAGATGACAAAAAAAATATTTTCCTGATCAATTGCTTTTTTAACAGCGTTTCAATAACGTCCCTGTAGATCTGTCATTCTGTTCTCTGCAATAAAAGCTTTGCGATCATTTCTATAACTTCAAAGTTGGGAATTAGTAAAAAAAAATTTAAAAAAGATAGGTAATAAAAAAATGGATAAATTAATGTTCATCGAACTGGATATGGGATGACCAATCTAGTGTCAAGGATATTGGGTACGGTGAATGTCAAACGCTGTGATTTTTCAATTTTTCTCTGATAAAATGAAACTGAAAAAGCTTGTATACAACTTGTGATGACGTCTCCTGACTTATGCTTGATTCTGAGGATGTATTTAATAAATGGTTTTTTCAACAATTGCCTTGTGGCCCGTGATTGTCTTATAACTAGACACTTAGTCAGATATTTTAGATAAGACATAAGATGGTATTTTTTAAAATTTCGTTCTTTAAAGAAGTGTTTCTTATTTTTTTTCTTTTTATAATTTAAATAATTTACATACTACGACTACTTTATGATGTCATATAAAGAACCTCTATAGGATTCGAATTGAATTTCAGGATAATAGATGTACATATTGTAACATGAAAAAAACAAATATTTCTAGCCTTGTATTTATATTTCTCCAGACGTTAGAGTGAAATATCCTGTATAAAAGAGTTTAAAAGAATTTATCCGGAAAATGGAAAATTGTAAATCTATTAAAGGTTTCCGAATAAAAGATTGAACTTTGAAACATGATTCGAAAACCAAGGGAACGTTTTTCCGAGCGTCTCTCCTTTATATCGCTTTTAAGATGCCGGTTGTATAACTATTTAACTAGTAAGCATGTGCATATGACTTTTTAGTATATGTACAATACAATAACTACACGTGACATTGATTAATTGATCAGTTGATTATTGAAACAACTAAAGAAATGTATAATACTATTAAGCCGTGAGAATTACATATTTTTTAAGTATAGAATTGGATATATTATCACAATGTTATCATTAATTTCTTTTGATAAGATTTTTCATACAAAAATATTAATACCGCTTTGCAAAAGAGAGTTTCAATACATTTTCGTTAAAATTTTCATCATGTGATTTTATTACAATATGATATAATTTTTTTTCTTTTTTTTTTATCAAAAAGTAAATCTAGAATGAATGCCTGTATAGAAATCATTTAATAATCAACCCAAGAAAATGGTCTAATCACACTATTGTGTAATATATCAAAAGAAAATCGAAAAGAAACCGCTTTTCTAATGAATTTATGTACATTTTATATACCTCGATAATTCTTTTTTTTTTTTATATGTTTACATTTTTAATAAGCATCTATACAACAGCTTTTCTGGATCGGCAATCTTTGATAAGCTTGTCATTTCTATTCAATGATAAGAAGTTTCGATTGAATTGATTTTATTGATATAATCTTAAAGATTTTCTTCGTGGAAAATTGAAAATTATATCTTCTTAAAGAAAAAAATTTATGATAATTCTTTAATGCGAATAAGTATATCTAGACTTTTCTAAATTATATTGAAATCGAAATTTTCTTACATTTCAAGAAAAAACTTAGGAACCAGAACAACAAGATTTTATTTTCTAGTTGCTGGAACTTAGAACATTAGCATGTATTTAATTTGTTTATGATCCCACGCCTACTGTTATGATCTTCTTGACATTTTCCGTAGCAACAATATTGGAAGCCTGGTTTTTGTTTTGTCGGACGTATGTATCACAACCTTGAATTTGTTATAAATCATAGTCTATTAAACGATCGATGGATTGCACACCCACATATGAAAAAGGACTACTTGTATTTCAAAATCAACACTTTTGAGTAATGTAAATCTTGACATTTCTCAATTAATCTAGAAGGATTTTATGATGGGAATAAATTCGATCATTGAAAGCAATGTAGTTAAGTTCAATTGGAGCATCTGCAGTTATTTTCATTAAAGTGATTTCAAAGCGATTGAGAAAATTCAAATTTAAAACTTCAGTAAGGAAATTCAAAACGTGATTCCAAAGTGATTGAAGCTGAGTTTGAAGTAGTCATTCTACATTGGGCGATTTAAAAAATGATATTTATTAGTGACTTTTGTAAAATAGAGTTTTAACTATTAAAAAGGTTTCAGTACAGTCATTTTGAACTAACCTGAAAATAAATATATCGCCTTTAAAACGAATTAATATTTGAACGTATTTCGATAAGTAAACTAATTTAAATTCATATCGAATATTATAGAAATTATTCTATGATGTAATACTATGAATAATTTACTGCCTTGATAACTAAACAATACAAAATATTCAACAGTCAAATTTAAATTACTTATTAACATTAAAATATAATAATAAGAAATGTAAATTTTCCATCGAAAAGAAAAATTTATATTTTTCATGAAAATTCAATCTACACAGTTGACAATTTATTGTTCAAATTAACAAGTTCTCAATCATAAGAGTATTTATTGAAGGAATTTTTTTGATGATCGCCTAGTTTTTTTTCCATAAAATAATATTAATCATAATTTTGTTTGCAAATAATGAATTACAATGTCACCTATAGACTTTCTTAAATTTTTACATATAACTTTTTACTGTCCTGCTTTGCGTAATTTCAGTTAACCACCGTAATTTCCGCGAGAAGCATTCAAAGCATTATTTGTAAAAAAAAAACGTGTATTGGATAGTCCGAAAAGCCATTCCGTTTTCTTCTTCACATTTTAAACACACATTTACTCCATTAAAAGAGTTCTCCAGAGACCGAAACAAATGATGGTAGATGTTTCAAAAGTTTCCAGCCAAACTCTGTCAATTTTACTGGATCTGTGTAGTCTACCTTTCGGAATTGTATTTAAGAATGTTTTAACTGTAATTCAGAAAGTATCTGTTGTAATTTAGATAATATAAATTCTAATTCAGATTACAGTAAAAAATTTCGAGGACTCCAAATCGGCAGATTAAAATTACAAATTATTGAATTACAATTGATCAATCTGAATTACGGTTGACGTATCTTGAAAATCTTTTAACGTTTTCTGAATTATAATTCGAAAAGGTGTAACGTTCTCATTGTGGAAGACACTACTTTTGCAATTCATCAATTTTGGAGTCTTTCTTTAATGATTCGATAGTTTTCAACTTAAGATATGTTCCGATATGTTAAAATTCTGAGTAAACTCTCATTTCGTTAATGCCCGATTAGACTCAAATAATTCTTTTATAATTTTGTCATTACTTTTTGGCCTTTCCCAATATAAAGTTTCGTTTTTCTATATATTTGTGATACGTAACATGTTGGTCGTTGGTCATGTTGGTCACAATATCGAGCTCATGATTTGAATATAAAATAATGATTTTCTTTTCATCTATGTAATAAATTAAATTGAGTAGAAAATTTGCATTGGAATAACATTCATTTCTGACGGTTGATATTTCATGTTTTTAATGTCGTTGATGCGATTTTTATCCAATTTTAATTTAATTGTATTTATTTTATAATTTTACATTAAATTGTGAAAATTTCTGCTTTTTTCTGATTCTATAATATATTATAATTTTTTGGTTGTTATTGGGATAAATCGTTAAATTTCAAATAAAACGCGAAAGTTTTTATTGCGTATAAATTTGTGACAATAAATGATATAAGAAAAACAACAATAAAATAATAATATTGTATATAAGGTCAATTCGGGTATAGTTAAATTATATTATATCACATGCTAACTAATTTGAATTTTGTTTTTAGAAAACTTTTTAAGGTTAATCAGACTTTTTATTCACTTTTTTTTTTAAAAAATTGTTTGGCCAAAAAGTTGATATATCGATAATGATGATGATATAAAAGCCTTACTCCAATCTAATTGATGTTTAATGACATCAGCAATTTCTCAGAATCTTAACATATCTCTGCATCAAGCGTTTTTGAAGCATCAAAATATCAAAAGCTTATAGAATTGTTGAATTGAATAGTTGAAAGTTTTCTGTTTTATCATAACAATGTTACAGTACATACAAAAATTGAACGAGCTTGGCTGCGAACTTTAGATACATGTACTGCATAGTCCTGACTTTGCTGCATTCAGGCCAATCTTCACACAGCCGACATCCTATTCTGACGGGAAAAATCAGAAAACTAGAAAGAGATGGACTTTTGTAATTCTCGCTAGGATTGATCGAATAAAAACCTCATAGTCTCTCCACACAATTTTGAAAAATTGGTAGTGTGTGACAGTATCGTGTGTGAAAGTATGTACCCGCAAATGAAGTGCCATATAAATGAGATAAACATGTTCATCTGTTTTTGAGGGGAATCATTTGCAGATCGAAAATCAATTGGGGAAATCAGAAATGAAGAAGCCAACAAAATTTGTAGGATGATTGTTTTCTTCCTTTCTTTTTAACCAATCTTTGTATAGTATTATCCCATACTTACATCAGGAGTAGGATGTCGGCTGTGTAGATATTGGCCTTTAGACTACCAGTTTATAGATCTCTGCAGAACATCTTTAAGCGTGTAAATTTCAATTTGCCAAACAGTTTGGAATCTGTCTCAATGTTTCAAGCTGGATTTGTATGTTTAGCCAAGAGTGTCCTTCACAATTTTTGTTACTCTTTTTGAAATAAAATATGTTTTCCTATTTTCGAGACAACATATTTAGGTTTTTTTTTTATTAATCGAGGAATATATATGTACTATAAAGTATTTCTTATGTTGATAAGAAATTAAGTCAAAGATAATTTTCAGTCTTATAATTGAGAAGCTTATCTAAAGATTAGACGATTAGTCTATTAGTAAAAATCACGTTTTTAATGAACTATAATGGTTTTTCTTAATCAGCTACCGTGTCATAATTCATTGTCCTATTTTATCTTCAAAAAAAGTAGTAAACATTTGAATGGAATATTTTTCTTCTCTTTCTTAAATCAATAATATCCAAAATAATATTTACACTAATTTTATTGTCATAAAAATTTTAACAAGAGGAAAAATACCGCTTTTTTGACATCAATAAACTATGGATAAATGCAATTAGCATAGTCTGCGGATTTTCTTTTAGTTTGTTTTAACATTAAGAAAATAGCATATGAAAAAGTCATTTAAAAGTTAGGTAAGAGTTTTAAAGTTTAGAGAGTAAAACCGAATAATGTACTAATTTTATGCAAACACACAAATCTGTAACATCTGGAGAACCTTTTAAAAAATAAATTAAAAGAGTGTAAATTAAAATTTTAATATAAATTTGTAAAACTTATTATTATATATTTAATAGTTTATGAATAAAATTAATATACCAGCAACTATGAGTTAATATAGTGCTCTGAAATAATAGAGAAATCCATATCAGACATATTGTGTGTGAAACTTTAAACTCATCGGAAACATAATATTATTACTGAAATATTGTTTATTAGGAAAAGAAATTTCAAATATTGATAAAACACTTCTAAACAAATGATTTCAATAAATGAAATTCAATATTGCGTATAGTTTTGATATCAATTAAATTTTATATCAAAATTTTGAATGAGAATTATTGACGTAAAATTTTAATTGAAGAATTATTATTAACAAATATGTTTTTATTAGAATCTAAAAATATTATATCGTATGTGTAGAAATCGTTATAAATGTGTATAGAAAAATCCATATGAACATATTATAAACAAAACTTAAAGTTAATCTTTTGGAATTGTCGGAAAAATTAATAATATCTCTGAATTAATACTATGTATTGGATTTGCCAAAAAGTTATTGCGTTTTTGATGACGACAAAAGAAGGGTATTGATCGAATCTAATAGGCGGTTAGTGATACGAAGGATTGCTCAGAATATCAACAAATCGAATGCGATCGATGAAAACCATCAAACAAATGTGCGCCGAATTAGTATAACGATGGATCACATACAAATTTGATCTCTGGTGTAAAGTTGAAAGAGCTTGACTAAGAACTTTTGATGGATCCATTTAATAGCCCTGATCTTATATTATCAGACTATCATTTGTTTCTGTTTCGGTAGAACACATTTAAAAGTGTAAATTAGAGTTCAAAAGTAGTCTGCGAAAATGACATGAAAAATCAAAAAGTTTTATAGTGACACAAAAATGACAAAAGAGCATCGACCAAAATGGACAATATTTAAGGATGATTAATGATAAGTTTAGTGTTTTCGATATATAATTTCGTTTTGATTAATGAACAAATTTGACTTTCAAATCCCATAAAGAAGCAGTTCCGATTGGAACACGGTTTCATTTTGGACTGATTAAAGACATGTAGGTAATAAAACTAAATAATTGTAAAGAACTTTGAGTAGGGATCGAATGTGATACTAACTTTAGCAGCAATAATCTCTAAACGATTGCGACTCAGTCAGTATCGTACTTGCCTTTTTATAAATTATATATTATTTAAACATTATAATTGTTTGACAATAGCAGGGGATTAGTATGAAGGGACGAAATAAATTTGAAACTTTATTTAATTAAGTGACATACTACTAAACGTACAATTTTTTTTAAAATAAGTTTTTTTATTTATACAAACTATAAAATGTTTTATTATATATAATAAAAAAAAAATACGGCAGTAATTAAAAGCTAATTTTGAAAATTGTTTAACTAAATGAATTGATTGACTTTTCCTGTAACCGCACAATATTTTGCTCTTATTATACTTGTATTGCTTCGTTTTGTAGGTAAAAGTTTTACTTTTCCAATATTCCACTTTAAAATAAGTACTTATATCGCAAATAGCATAAATTTTCATATAAAATGTTCTTTATGCGCTAAAAGTGCATCATTTTCTATAAAAAATAATTTAAAATACAATATTTTGTAATAAATTGATGAAACTTAAATAACAGCATCGAGTGGAAATTATTAATTGGACAATTATTATTGATTTTTTATTTAAAGGTTTATGGTAAAAAGTTCTTAATATTCGGTTTTTTTTTAATTACTTTATTGCATAAACTGTATGAAAGATAAATAGAGTGTTAATAATTACAATTTTTAATTAAAAATTGTAAAATAATTAATATTGATACTATTAGTTGTATTTATTAAAATTATCTAAAAAAAAAACATTAATTGTATAATATTGTATTATGAAAAACTATTAAATGTTATGCGAGGTGGAGTATTTAGGTTTTCTTTGATAAGAAAACAAATTATGTAGTAATAAATAAGTATACAGCCAAGATTCAAAGTACAAAGCGCCGAACTGTATTTGTCCAGACTACATAGACTGGTTGAATTAGGTGTAACAGCACCATTAATTTTATGGTAGCTTTCGAGATCCTACTAAATCTACTTCAATTAGATCTGTCTATTGAACAGGTGGCGGTGTAGGCGATTTGCAGAATTGGACTAGACTCGGTAGTAATACAACAGTCTTTCAAGCTAAGTTATTAGCTATTTTAATCTCTGCTTATCACTGTGCGAGTCTGTCTCTAAGAAATTGAGCCAAGGGAATATTTTCTGTTTGAACACTCGGTCTTTTTCAGAACTCTATATAAGAAAAAAGTTAGTCAACATGGATTTTACTAGTGTATGCTGTCATTCATCAAAAAGGGGAACGGACGGACCTAGACTCCTTCAATAAGGAGGAGGTACGTGCGTATGTAAAAGTGACACACAAAGTCATTTTAAAGACCAGTCATTTTTATTCCTTCTAACTAGGGCATGGTTTTATTAATTACTTTTCGAGGTTAGTGAACAATCGAGTAATTGAGGCCTTAAAGTAATTAATTCCTTCCTATGTTAAAAGCCAGAAATCAAAATTTTTAAAGAAAAATGACTGATTACGAAGAGAAGTAAATTATTATATGAAAGAAAAAGGAAAAGCGTAATAAAAATACAAAAGAGTAAATATTCTCTAAAAAATACATATGATTTAAATCCCATTCTCATTAGCTATCTATCATTTTTCTCAAATTACATTCTGTTAGTACAACAGAGATAAAACTAAATGTAGGTTCAATAAACAAATCTAACACTTATGTAAATAATAAGAATGCCTATTCATACAGGAACTAACACTCTAAATATTTGTAATATGCATAACAAAAATTTCTTTTACTCATTTTGGCGCCTAAAAGTATAAAGAAACTAATGTATATTTCGATGAAATTTCATAATATTATAATGTCACAATCAATGCTTATTAAAATATGAAATAAATGTACATTATTTTTATGATTTTATTATTGTAAAATACATATACGAGTATTAAACTAGATTAATTTACAAAAAGCAAAAAAATAGAATTATTTTAATGATTGTTGTGATATCTCTAATAAAATGATGATGGGTTTGCATACAGTCAATTTGATTGAAATGAATTATTTTCAATTAAAGTTAACGAAAAAAAACGCCATTATACTGTTGATATGTTGATATCTTAATAAAATATTATAATACAAACATAAAAAACATATCGAACATAATTTATACTCTTTAGAAGTGAAAGTAAATGTAATAAATATATTTCTAAATTCCATTCAGTTTATGTTAAACATTTTTATAAACAAATTGAATTTTATTGTGATTACATTAAATACATTTCATATGACAAAAACCAATTGATCAATTGATTGATTTAGTCACACTATTTTCATTTAATAGTAAATTTTTATATTGATTTCAATATGGTCATTGGCCGGGTTTATTTTGTGATGAGTTTTCTTCGATCATATGATCAAATTCATATAAGGGATTTTTATATTTTTCGATTGTTACTCTCTATGACAAAGTCAGAAGTCAATTAAATAAAAATATGTTTTTATAGCTTGATTATATGTACTACAATATCCCATGACAAGTTAATTAAAGTGATTTAGTTTTTATTATTAAGATCGACATAAAATAGGTGTAGTTTTATAAAGTATATTTTCGATATGAATTTGAAATTCTATCGAAATTTCGAATTGGATTCGTTTTTAACAATCAATAAAATAAAAGGAAAAACTGTTCAAATCCGGCCCGAAGGACTAAATATTTATTTAGATTTTGTTCAAGTGATAATTTTCAATCATATTGTAGAATAATATTTAATATTTAAAAAAAATAAGAGTTTTAAGAATCATTCACTCTTTCATTCTCTCTTTTTGTGCTAGATTTTGCCTTCGAAAGTCGCCTGTGCTCTTTTGCACTTATTGCAGCGTGCTTTTTTTGTATTTACTATATTCTGGTTGCTTCGCTAGCTTTAGGTACTTTATCATACTCATACTTCGATAGAATCAAATTGTTTAAACCAGTGCTACGCAACCTTTATTCATTTACGACAAACTAATTTTTTTCTGAAAATCTGGGGCAGACCACAATAGTAAATATAAAACAAAATCTCTATAAAAATTGTATAATGAAATTACAATTACATATTTTCTTACGTAAATATTATAAAATGGGTACATAACTATTACTGAATAACTAATGTGATACCTGGACTTGTTTCAGTGAACACAAATATTTTATATTTGGCTCGATACTTGAAAGTACGACCCGAAGTTCGTGGTCAAAGCAAGTATTAAAACTAGAGTTCAAAAACTTAATTCACCTAGAAATGTAGAAAATGAAAGAAGAACTGTAATAGCCTGGTCAGAAATCTTCGTACATTCCTCCTTCACTGAAATCTAGAAAACATCTAATGGAACTTCGTTGAATTTCAGTGTTAGATTCCCGTCAGTCCTCAATTCCACAAATTGCTCATGAATTTCTAGTGGGACAAATGTACCACGGTACACTGGTTCCGGAGCACTGGTTTAAACTGATATGCATTCACATATACTTGTATGTTAAGCATAAAAAATCAGCGGCAAATTGTTTGACGACAAATTAACTGAGAAGTTTAATGTACCCAAGTGAATTAAAAATTCTTAAATTTTAAGAAAAACGATGGTATTAACTTTGTTATTATATTGATCTGTCTTTTTTACACAGAATCTTCTAGAAAAACAAAAACTCCTGCAAAATAATAGCACAATAATTTTATTAGCCGGTATTATAAAAATTGTGACTGAATTATTTTCTTAATTAGTTTCTGTGGGTCCTTTGTATACCATTGTTGATTTTTTTGGTAAATTGAGATTTCCAAGAAATACAAATGAAAACATGATGCTAGTCCCTGTGTTTTTAGGTACAATTTGTTTTCAAGTGGGCGCTTAGCTTTAATGTTGATGTATTGCAATTATGAGACATATCAGATTACAAATTAACTAATTAGATTTCATATTAGAAAACTTTCTCAACATACTTGTATAAAATTTTTTTTTACACAAAATTTACTTTACCTGAATTATGATTTGTGATATTCGGAATACTGTATATTAAATCATAACAATAAAATGTACACCAAAAGGATACAAGTATTACAAATCTATTGCAATATTTTCCAGTTGAACCAATTTCATTTGTATATTATTAATATACTGGAAAAAATATTAATCATCTTTAAAGGAAACACATCTATTTAATACCATTCTAGATGATAACATCATTAAATGGTGTTCAATTTCATTATTGGAAAGGAAATTGAATGAAGAACAATTGATATACGAGTATTGAAATATATAAGATATACATACTTGACAAGGAGTATCTTATACTATAACTACAGACTGGTTTGCTCTTTAATGTTGTAGGAATATTGTATAGCTTTATAACAGGGATAACAAATATATAGGAGGAGAATATCATAACTTGAATTAGAAACTACATATATAATGGGTTTGGAAATGGTAGCAAATATGATTTGGTAATTTCGGTTAGTGTTGCGATGACAAATAATTTATAAAATTTTTCAAAATTTTGGATTTTAGGCATGACATGAATACAATAAATTTTAAAAGCTCATGCAAATCTCTGAATTTTAAATTGGCTTCCTAGAAGATTTGTGTTCGCCAGGCCTGTTTTAGACAATGGTATTTTAAAGATCGTATATGTAGTTTGAAAACGACGAGACATTGTGAGTCACTCTTTGGATCCACCATTTTTAATAATAATAGTTAACTTGGCAGATGTTGTTTTTTAGGTGCTCCAACCTTTCGGGGTTGTTGGCGTAGACACGTGTTTTAACGTACCCCACTAAAAGGAATCCAACGGCGTTAAGTTGCATGATCTTGGCGGGCAGTTAACGACACCAACTAGCATCATTTTTAGTCGCTGGCACGTTTATGCCACTAGTGGTGATATGTGAATTAGTAATTGGCATGTAGCGGATACTGAAAGTGTTTCTTGAGCATTTTTAATTTGTAAGTAAATAAACTTACATGTCTAACATATTTCACAGTTTTTATAGTGATCCCTGATTCATAATATACATACATAACAAAATCATATATCAGAAAGTAATCAAGACGAATAAATTTAATCATAATATTGATTTATAAATGTTAACAATTTAGATCTTGTGACAGAAACTAATTCGATAAGTAAGATATTGATCATGTGCCTTGTTTTATCTGTTTAATTAAACTCTTGTTTTGAATTACAATAACAATATTTATCGAAAGTAAATACTTCAATTGTCAGTGTTTTATGAATTGGAAATTTTCTAGGTTTAATATAACAGCAAAATTTACTTCATGGAAATGTTGTTTAATTAAGCCTTTTTTTTGTAAAAGAAAAAATTAATTAAGTATATGCTTTTGCTTCTTTCGACAGTCTCGAAGAGTATTATGTCAAAACATCAAAGAATTGTCTGATATTACCGATAACTGAGTTGGATACTAATTTGGTGGAATAGAATCTATTGAATATGATTTTCATACATCATGAATATGGCATCTAAACGTGAATTTCATATTGTTTAAAATAATACGTCTGATTTTATATAATAATTTGAAACTTCAAAGTATGAGCTGATGTATATTTTAATGACATTGAATTTCTTTGAAATGATTAAACGAATTTCTCCTACAAATACCTAGAAAAATAACAGATTTAAAATTCTTTATTTGAATCTAATGTGTTTAAACAAAATTTACTTTTTTTTCTAATTCTCGACTCTAAGAAATCAGCGAGCGTGTTTGGTTGAAGGAGTAATCAGACTTAGTTCATTCTTCCAGTTTCACTGCTTTCCTTATATCTCCTTTATGGATGATAGTATCAGGGATATCGACTAGCTTCGTGTATACAAAAATCCGGTTAATTTGATGGTAATGGCGTTGTAAAAGTAAGTTGTTCATTTTTAAGCCGTTAAATGTAAGACAATTGATTTATCAATGAAGAGGGAAGTCAAGTGGATATTGTTGAAAAGATTGTGTACAATGTTCAGTCAACTCCAGTAGATTCAGTAGATTCTGAAAGATTTTGTTGTGAAACCAGACCCAAATCAGATATATCGTTCAGATCTTGAAGCTTTATAGTAACCTTTGGTTAAGTTACGAATCTTTCAATATGCTATAGCAAGTCTAATTCATATTAATTTTCAATATATTTTTAAATGTATTTTTATTGAATTTTTATGGTAAAATATGCCCTGATACATTCATTATGAATAAATAACATATGTTATGTTTCACAAATAAATTATGTAAATATTATGTAATTAAATTTTTTAACATTTTTATTATTATTCAGTTTATTGGGTGTTATTTTTGAGATCGTAATAAAATTGTATTAAATATTTGTACAATTAATATTGAATATTCTTTATTCAATTTTATTAATTAATATTCTCGTCTAGTTATTATAAATACTTAATTATGTTATAATTTTAAATTTATGACCTTTTATTGGTTTTAAATTTATTCTCTTTAATTTTATGTATCTATTTAAGAAGTAAAAGAATTTATTTATTCTATTTTGAATATAATTGAATGATGTTACGCAAGTCCGAGTCAAATAGCACTAGACTAGAATGAAGGGTTTGAAAAAATTACTATAAAGGAGTTTACATTTTATTTATACTGCAATAATAGTAGGTATGTTATTTATTTATACAGTATTGTACAGTATTGTACAGAATTGTAAACGTCGAGTTTTTAATATTTTAAATTTTTGTGAAAATTTAAAATTTGACAAACTCTTTTATTAAAAAAAGGAACTTAACCACAGAATTTGTCTGGAATTTTTAAAATTTTTGTTGATTAACATAGAAAACAATTCATAAATTATTTCCACAATGAAAATTCTTTTTCATTTTCTAATCGTCTCAACAGGGATATTGTTGGTGGCAACTTCATTGGGTGCTTCAATAATTCCAGACAGATCAGCTGAGGAAACAATAAGTTCAAAATATGAAGGCAATGTTCCTTGCGCTTGGGAGGTTTATACGCCCTTCACGAGGAATGTGGAGTATTTTATGACAAATTCATGAGTTTGCCCCCGACAAATTTTGTACAAGGACTGAAGTTAAACATCGCTGTAGGTGCCTTCGTGCATCTTTGCAGAGAAAGAACAAATACAACGGAAGAATCATAAACTAATGTTTTTTTTTTTTTAAAGAGAAAAGCATTAGCAATAGAACCAATTACTGATCTGTATAAAATTTCTACCTTAAACTTAGTATAATTCTTAAATTTAAACTATTTATGATAGTTTTTTTGGACACCATTTAACATCAAAAACTAGTACTGTAGCCGCTACAGAGTGATCCTAAGATGATGAAGGCTATGAAAAGCCAAGCGATCAGTACAAGTGCATAGGTACTATGCTAATATTCTACATAGCTTAAAAAAGCCAAAGCAAGGCAGAAGGAAAATAACAGTTAAGTAACTATCAGTTGTATCTTTGCACAGATCCTTTCTTGAAGTACATATTTGCTGGAAATATATTAATTAGTACTCGCCTTAATGGGTTTATCCTGTTGAAAAAAAAAATTCCTAGTAAGATATGTAATTTAATGAATATGTCTCCTTTTAAGACTAGACAACAGTAATATGTCCTGCTTGTAAAAAACTGAAGTTCGATAAAATTTGAATTTGAAGCTACGTTTAAAGTTTAAAAATTCTATTATTTTTGATAAATATAGAAATATTTAACGTCTTTTAGTTAACTAAACAAGAATTTAAATAAAAAATATATATCACGATGTCATTTGAATATTTTTTTATACTGCGTGTGTTAATTAAAATCACGTTCATATATATAAAAAGGCGGTTTTTAAACGTGACAATAATAATCACATGAGTTTACCAAATGCTCATTTTTAAAAATATGTCTTTTATAAAAAAAAAGTCTATTTATGTCCGCTAAAAAATGTTAATTCTATTTTTTAATGTTGCCATAATATATTAGCTTTTCGTTAAAATTTTGCAAATCGTAAACAATTTATGCTCTCTAAAGGAAGATGGTTATTTGAAATCTTTAATTCAAACTTTTACACTTGTCACTAATCAAAATGTGTTTCAATGAATTGGGCATTTTATCATTTGGCTGCTATTTTATCCCTAAACAAGTTTTTAATTCGTGGAACTTGATTAGGAGAAAGTCAACTCAAACCAACGAGTTCGAATCAGTAAGTTTTGGAGCATTTTTCATAGTGTGAATCGAATTACTAATCGACACCTTGCCTACACATATGTTTTACATTACCGAACCGATGTTTCTTGATAAAAAGGGCGCTACTGGTGAAGTTTGGAGATGGGGAACCAAGTTATAATGAAAAAAATAGCGTGACCAAAACTTTGATTAACGCTTAGATTCGTGGCCTTTTGGACGCAGCAGGCTATCTATATATTAGAGCAGATTTGAAGAGGAAGGTACAAAGTTATGAAGAACAACCTTATTTTTTAGACTTAATTCGTTGAACTATGAATCCCATTTCTTCCACAGGGTATACAAAATTAGATTTTGTACCAATTTTAAGTTTTTTATATGTGTTTTCTTAGTCTTTGCGGCATCTTTAATTCAAGCTGTACGGGATACTAAGAGTACTAAGAGTTCATGCCACAAAATATTACTCGTATGTATCAATTAATCGACATTTTTTTCGAATTCAAGGTCTGAACAGTTAAAAATTAATTATTAGTTTTTAACCTCATTTTTTTTTTATAAATTAATTAAATTTCTTTGAAGTATTCGCAATTGTAAAAATTGTAATTAGATCGCGATTTTTACTTTCATTAGATCAGTTCAAAAGTCTTGATTAAAATCTGAATTTTCTTAACAAATTCAGTTTTTCTTAAAACTTAGTTCGTTCAATTTGAATATCTAAATCGAAATAAATATACAAAAAAAAAATGATCTTTAAAGTGAGGTCAACTATTCTCAATCTTCGTCATCATGATCATCTCAATTGTTGATCAGATCTCACAGATAAATGTATTATTGTACATATTTATATATTCATCATGATATGAATTTGAAATAAGGTGGCGTTTTTTTTCTGTACATTTTTCTTCCAACGACAATTACATAAATAAATCGATATGAATTCGTGACTAAATCAATTAGTAATCAGATGATAATTAACCAAGTTATTATTTGTTATAGATTTCGATGTTAATATATTGTCGCATTTTGCTTCTATCTTTTTGTATATTATTGTTTTAATTTGTATATTTATATATATTTCTTGATAATATCGAATATCAAGTCCAATCAAATATTTGAGCAGACATATAACCGCATTTCCAAATATTTACATCAAGAAAAACCAAAGTCACGAACTCAATTAGTCAATTTATTTGGTTTGTGCGTTTTCTATGTCGTTTATTTTTGGGGAAAACTGAAGAATTTGAGCTTTTTCTGAGCTTTCCCATGTACCTACTTTATATGGATAGAAATAGTAAAGAAAAAAGAAAAATGTTATGATATATACAATGTCCTCACAAAAATGTTTCGATAGATATTTTATCTTGGTTGTCTTCAGAAGGATTTATATATTATATTTTTGAGACTATTTCTGAGAGGAGTATGCGGATCCTTTTCTTTATTTTTTCTTCATCATATTTATACATTGGGATTAGTTCTGCTGATTGGTTATTTATATTTTCCTTCTTTTTTTTTCTAGTCTTATATAGTAAAAATACATTAGATCTCTCATGTGCTGTGGTCCAGTAAGGACGTATCTCAGATATATTAATATTTATTTTGATTTATGGTTTAGCAACCAAATACATATCGTTATATTTTTAGGGATTCAAAGTCTTAGTTTTTGTTCATTTCATGTAATATTTATATATTAAGACTGGTTTTTTTGTGGTCTCTCTATAATCTTTACTGAGATTTCCATAGAATATAGTGATATGGTCAGTATTATTATATGGTATGCATATAATGGGTCCAATGAAACATAACGTATAGACGCATTTTATTTAGTTGTGAATTATGTTATATAATCGAAATTTAGACTTTGTGCCGAATATGTAATGAAGTAAAACTAAATTATACAGTTTTTCTCTCATCATATTTCAATTTGTGGAAATAAATGTTATATATGGGGAATGGGGCTGCAATCAGCTATAAAACTCAAACAAAGTAGTATATGAATGCCTAAACTTGGAATTTGTTTTAATTTTGATTTTTTTAAAGGAATCACTTGTAATTACTATCTTTCTATAAAATAGGAATACAGATTTGTGATGGTAAAATATTATGACCTGCAGACTTTGAAGGATCGTGAGATCCTCTGAATTTAAAAAGCATATTTTTAGAAAATGTATATTCGTCTCTCTGTGTGTGTTAAAATTTAGTTTGACCGATATCTTTGAAGAATGTCTTTCGATGTAATTGAAATTTTATTTAAAAATGATAGTAAGCGACATATGAATCTATTTGACCAGTATACGACTTAATCCTTTTTATATTTTATAGGAAAGCTTTCTTCCAGTGTATTCATTTACCAGTCCACAAAACTGAATGCTAAATTAAATTAAGAAAATTTACGTTTTGTTAGTGTATTTTAATAGCATTGTTAAATTATATTGAGATTAAGATTAATGATTACGGAGTAGGAATGTAATTTTACTAATTAAAAGAGACTGACAAGGAATTTCTTCCGTTCATTAAGTTTTTTTTTTAGTATTTATAATTTAAGTAAAATAACGAATTTATGAATAATTTACTAGAATCTGAAAATATGTGTTCATAAACTTGTGTATAAATTGATAATAACAAATTGTAGCCTCTTCATACTTTCTATATGTACTCATGTAATACCATTTTCAATGGTAATATAAAATGTTGATAATGTCAAGAAAAATATATTCTTAAATTAAGATTTACACCACAGATATTCTAAGATACAGATACTGGAATTGTATCAATTTAAATGTCTGAATGTCAATTTCGAAATAAATAATACTGGCAAAAAAGGTGATAATACAATTGTAGGTTGTTTCTTTTTTTGCTTTGCGGATAAATTGTTTATTCACAATCATAGAAATAATACAAGAAAAGATAGCACGGCTTAGCTTTTTTTTTTCTCGTATAAGTTAGCTGTCTTTTAACTGTCTGCCAATCTATCTTCTATTATATATTAAAGGAAATTGACGGAAATTGTTATTCTCGACTTGTGTTAGGTTTTTATCGATTTTTTCAATACACTCGTCTAGAGCAAACACTTATAATATTATTATTTTTCTTGTATCTTAAAAAAATGATAAGCAAATATTTATCTGAATTAAAGTTTTCCTTCATATATCAAAAATTGTTGTACATTTAGACAGGGATGAGCGTACTTCAAAGCTATTCGTGATTGGTGGTTTTAAGTTAATACAATATAACTGGATAGAATACTTAGATATGATAAGTTTTTGGATGTGTCAAAAAGTTATTACGTTATTTATGACGACAAAGAAAACGTATTGATCGTAACCAATCGAGGTTTAATGAATCAGAATCTTAACATATCAAAATCGAGTATTGATAACTATCAAATCATCAAACAGAAATTTTCAGAAGTGATGAATTGCAAAAGTGTTGTGTTTTATTCTGATAACACTACCCAGCTAACATTTTTAGCTGCTACCACGTTACTGCCACTAGTAGTAGTATGCGAATACGTAGCTGGAACGTACCTGATACTGAAAATATTAGTTGGGTAGTTTAACAGTGGCAGATTATTGGTTTTGCCAGGAAAATATCAAAAGATTTTCGACCAAAATGTACTCTATCTTGTTATGAAAAAATTCGCCTTTCAAATGGGAAAAATCCAACTACTTTTTGGCCCATCCAATACATATTGCAAACATATCAGAAACTACAATATCATATGTAGTCTTGACAAGTTTCAACATTATCATTTGTAAATATTTATAAAGGAAATATATTTTTCTTATTGAGAGTAGAAAATATCATTTTATGGAATTGTACTTGATTACGCTTTTCCTTTTAACGTAAATTATTTTCTAAAGTTTGTATGTTGAGCTTTATTAACATGTTATATAATTATGAATGAAAAAACTATTTTCTTTTTAGTACATGAAAGGTTAATATAAAATGGAAAAAAAAAAATATAGATTGTATTTAATTGAAATCATTTATTTTAATTAATTTGGTGAAATTTATATAATACCTTTCATTAATTCCCATATCATTATCACCATCGTTATCCATTCTGAATTAATAAAATACCTTTTTTTTTGGTGGGTTTTTCGTAAGTATTTAATGCACTCACCCAAAAATAAAAAAAAAATAAAACGTTGTTCCATATATATATGTATATATTAATTATGTTTCATGAGGTATAACATTCTCATATAAGGAAATTGGGTTATGTTAATTATTATACCACTTATCAAAAACATATTTCACCCGTTTTTCTTTTTGTATCATAAAATATTTAAATATTAAACAATTTTAGTCACTTTGATTCGTTTTTTTATCCACTCTTGGTTAATTTTTAATCAAAATAAAAAAACAAATACAAAATAATTTTAGTTTTGTAATTAAAAACAAAAATTCAATACATTAGAACTATACAGACCAATTTTTAAGGTACTATGAAATAAAAATTTTTCCAAATTAATTTAGAAATTTAAAATAAAAAAGCTTATTACTAAGAGCACTTGTCTTTAACTACACTACACCCCATTACGTTTCTAGACTAATGATCCAATTGTTATAAGAAAGTATGTATATATTAAAAACTTAGGTCAATTTGTGTTCATCTTGAAATAACTAACTGACATAGTCTATTGCGAATATAATTATTAAGATTTTCTTTTTGAGGAGTGTATTTTTAGATTTGTACGCAAAAAAAAGAAAAAAAAAACGAAGAGAAT